>JAYESA010000007.1:53345326-53631241 GCA_036927795.1 Iris macrosiphon
ACCAAGTAAACCTCCAAAGATGATATTACCTATAGGGAGATGTCTTCTTTATATCACTTCTACACATCCACTCCTTTTAGTCTTACTAAGACCATGATTAGGCAGATGATTGACTGTTGTAAACACAAATATTAACTTTCTTATGCCATGTATCTACCACTCATCTTTGAGCACTTCCATATTTCTATGGAAGAACCCACTTATCTATCTGAGCCAGCTTATCTGAGCAAAGCTCGTAGGATTCAGCCTAGTTCTCTCGTTCCTGATGAGGATGACTTATTATGATCCGCACCCGGTATAGGGATGCAAGTATTGAACAACTTCCAGCCTACGCCGCAGCATCGACGGTTGAACGATGTTTGGATAAATTGTCTATCAATATAAATATCCCACTAACAATATAAATATACTCAATCATAGATCTAAGATGGAAATAAGCACGAATATAATAAAAGGATAGAAGAGTCACAATACAACTCAAGGGACAAAATAATATCTAATGAGTCAGAGAAAACTAATAACAATATGCTGGAGACAAATCCAGTACAAAGAGTCTAACTATGAAGCTACGAGTCTAGGGTCGTCTGTCTCAGTCGGGATGAGACCCTCCTGAGCCAAGGTCTCTGGCTCTAAGCCCACAACATCCCGAGGTCCCTAGTGAGTAGGGTACCACTCCTCAGTGTCATCTGGGAAAAATATATCCAGTCGAAAAAGGAGCAGAGTACATCTCTTATAGCAATTCTTATAAATGATATAAACTATGTAACAGTAAACAGATGTGAATATATAAGATGCAATATATGGGTACAAGAGATATGCAATAAAGGAATACTGGAAATAAATACAAGAATGAACAATATGTCAATGAACAAGAATACTAAAACTAAGTGAGTCAGTACCAGCTTTAACATGTGATCGGCTTGGAAACTTGAACAAGAAACTTGCACAAGGATAAATGCCTAGTTAATCATACGTGCGATGTATGATTAACATTTACAAGGAACAAGACATGCACAAGAAGGGTATTATCACATATCTACACTAAATACTCTCCGCCCCCGACTGGTATAGTAGATCCAACCATGGTACGTTATGACACTGGATTCACTAGGAAGGTAGCAAGTCTCCCCGAGAATCAGTATCTGTACAAGTACAAGAAGAACAAGGAAATAAGGCTTGCACAAGATACACCATACAAACTAAGGAATAATATCTCATGACGAGATCCGGATATACCAATCTGTGTAACGATCGTGTCAAGAAATCAAGGATATCTGCACTAGATACAAGGAACATAGAGGATATCATAAATGAGAGACTATCAGAGAATGTACTCGCTTGAAATATGATGAACAGTATCACAGATGTCCGGTACGGTGCCTCAAAGACCTAAATATGGAATATTACATCAATATAAGGTTTCGAAATGAAAATAAGTTAAACTAGTCAACTTCTAGATCAAAAAGTCATTTCTAAGTCAAAACAATCAACTAGGTCAACTCTAAGTCAAACTTGGTCAAACTACCTATTTCTAGGTTATATGAGTTTATCTCTAGGATATTGGGTCCATACACTATGCTAAGTGGATACCTTGGCTTTGAACCAATCCGGTATTGTACCACTACACCCCCATCTTGATACTTGTAAAACCCCTAATTCGAAAAACCGTATTAATCTATTTTAAGTAATTATTAATTGAATTATAGTAATTATGAGTTAAATAGGGGACATAGAATTTATTTATTTTTATCTTAGGTGATGGTGCATTTAGAGGATCTATGGAGCAATAATAAAGTTTTCCTAATTTATTTCATATAGGAGACCCTTTGGACAGTTGCTAGCTTAATTGTACGCACTAATACAAATTTCTAGAATTTTCTACATATATATATATATATATGCAATGAGTTATTAAAAAAAATAGAAAAGAAAAAAAATTAGAAATAGTAATTAGAAATAGAAAAGGAAAAACAAAAAAACAAAAACAAATAAACAAATAAACAAATAAACAAATAAACCTAATGGATCCTAACCCTAAACCCCAATTCCTATCCTACACGTTTAGAACCCCTGACCCAGCACGTTAGCCGCCCGTATCAAATAATCATTAGCAGTAGCAGCCGCGAGCTACTTCCAACCCGCGTAGCTCTCGACCCCTCCCCCCCCCGCTCTCCTCATATATAGATCACAGTAAACCCTAACCCTAATTCATCCCAACTCCACCCTTGACCACGTCGCCGAGAAGTCGATCACCGCCAGTGCCTCCAGCCGCCGTGACACCCAACGGGGAACCGCCCGCCGACGACCGCGTGACGCGCACAACTCCGCGACAGGTTTTGACTGCAGCATACCTGTGTTCACGTGCTATTTTCTGTTCCCCCGCTCGACCAAACTCGACCCCGTCTTCACCGGTATGTTCACGACTTAACCCCCTTCCATATCCGTATGATAGTTGACCTCGAACAGCACATAAACCTAGGCGAAAATAGCAACCAAGTTGGCAAAAAATGATAACTTTTGGGTATCGCAGAAAACTACGGTAACTACCTATGTTCAAGGGCTCGTATCTCCCACCACAGGGATCCAAACCTGGAAATTCTTTTTGCTATGGAAAGACCACCTAACCGAGATTAATTTCTGTCTATTACAATATTTTATTTGTTGTTGTATGCTGATTTAACTCGGTTTAAAAATCCCAAAAAAATCTGTTTTTTACAAACTTTAAAATTGCGATACGGAGCGCACCCCGCCAAACAGGACCACCCCGTCGTATACCAAGTGTACCAAAAGGTGCGCTTAGTATACCGGGACATGTGAATTTTTATGGAAACTGATTTGGACGTGTGTGCGTGTCGAAATCAGCCCGTATCCGCAGAAAATCCTTCGTGTCACAACTTTTACAAAAGCCCTGCGCATTTAGTGCATGCTAGTTAGAATGCAACGAAACTTACGCCACTGGACTCGTGGTAACGCGCTGGTCCTGTGACCCAATTTTTACGCAATTCTGAGACAGTTGACCAAGTCACCAATTGGCGGGCCCTACTGTTGACTTTTTGGGCAACTTTGTGTTCGACTCACCGGAATCTACATTTGGACATACCGTTGAGTTCGTACTGACTTTTAGAGTTCGTTTGACCTATAATTTGTCCTATTTAGATACCTTTACCCCTGACACGCTCTTCGGTGCAAAGTGGGCCATATGTGGACCCCGCTTTGATCCGAAATTACCGTTTTACCCCTGTGTCCAAATTGGACGAAAGGGTAGTATTTTCTAGCTATCTCGCTTATTTTGAAAATGTTGGTGATGTCTATTTCAGCATCCGGAGACGTTTATTCCGAGGCTGCAGCTTCTACTCTTACGTGCTTGACATCTGGACGTTATACTTTGCAGCTTTCTTGTCAGGCAAGATACCTTGCCAAATTGTTTACAGCACTTTGGATGCTATTTATATTTCTGTTTATTCATTGCCTGTGTAGTTTCGTTTAGTTATATTCACTGCATGTGTAGTTCGTTCAGTCATTACTATATATATTAGATATGTTGACACACACTTGACACCTAGTATCATGAGAGGACAATCATTAGGCGTATGGGCTTTTAACCACTCTGGTAAACCGTAGTATATAGCTCGCACTATGGGCATGTGTCGCGCTGGTCGCTACCCCCGAGGTATGTCAATTTCTGTAGAGTCGCGTGGGTCGCTACCCCCGAGGTATGTCGATTTCTGATGTCCACTGGCATGTGTGTAAGTTGTGAGATTTAGATCGAGTATCCTACCCTTGCCCATACGTCAAAAAGTTGTCCTTATTTGTATTTCATATAGATTGTCTTGTACAGCGTACTTATATATTTTTAAACATTATACATGTTCACTGTATTCAATTGGCTTGCTTCTATGTATCTTGTTATGTCCCTCTGAGGACCTGGTCCCTTGCCAGGTATAGACGACCAGGAGTATCCGCAGGAGTATGGGCCTGGACCTGACGCATTATTTTCTACCGAGGAGGTCTTACCTTCTGAGCATCATTGATTATATCTAGCGATGGATCTTTTTAGCTGATATATTTCTGCCATCACCTTATTTTTATATTGGAGATTTTATACTCCTCTATCATTTTCGTTTTGGATATATTCTATGGTAGTAGATTTGTTTCCACCCGACTATTATTTTGGATATTTCAGACTCATTATTTTTGTTTAGTATTTCTTTTCTACGACTTGTTGTGTGGATGAGATTAGCATATCTGTGACTTGTGACACTATATATACCACATGTGAGTTTATATTCATATTATAGCGTACGTGTGTATTATGGTATCCATATATTGGAGTTGACATATACATACGGCTGGTATGCTTACGTGTTCCTAGTCCTACGTATTTTTGGGACTGGGGCGTGACATATTTTTGTGGTGGCCCATGCAGGTCGAGAGCATATTGTCTCGGTTACGTTACTTTACCGAGCAAGCCTGCGCCTAGGATTAGAATTTTAGGTCTCATCCACACTTGACTATAACTCATCCTTCCTTCCAACATGTTCTACTTAAATGCTTGCATCCTGATTGATTCATGTACTCTTCCTAATCCTCCGTCCATCTCTTGCAGAGAGATGAATTTGCATAACGGACAAGCCATCACCGGGGATAACACGTCTCCCGGGGACAATGACCAATCACCAGGAGAGGCCTCAATGACTCCTCTTCTTCCGGGATCGGAAGAACTGACTAGCAATCCAATTCTATCAACCCCTTCCACGATACCTAATGGGACTTTTCCAGGTCCACTAGCACTGCAGGATATCCAGACACAGTTGTTCCAATTCTTCCAGATGATAATGCAGGAACAGAGTCAGCAGATAGCCGTACAGGCTGCAGATCAGAGGCAGCAAGTGGTAGAGAAGAGGCTAGAATTTCTGGAAGCACTTGAAAGAATGGCCGCACTAGCCCCTGTACCAACCCAGGCACTAGTTTCAGTACCACAAGCTCGGGTTGGTTCTGTCAAAAACTTTGTGCAGATGGGCCCCAAGCCATATAAAGGTAATGAGAGTCCAGAGGAGACCACGAACTAGATTGCCAATACCAAGAAGTTGTTTCACAACTACCTACAGAACTATGGATGATAGGCGTAAGGACTCGGGTAGAGGGTAACGCGCATCACTGGTGGGAATCAATGGAGCGCCAGTTGGGTACGCATCAGACTTGGGAATAATTCTTGGAGTGCTTTGAGAGGAAGTACTTTCCGGACACTATAAGGGATGCGTTGTACGATCAGTTCCTCTATCTAGAGCAAGAGAACAAGACAGTTGACGAGTATGACGCCGAGTTTAGCCGCCTCAGTAAATATGGCGCTGCCCTGATACCGGATGACTTGGCTAAGGCTAAGAGGTTTTATCGCGGACTGACTCAGGAGCTCCAGCACTACACTAGCTCACAGTCCCGGATCTCTTATGCCACGTTATTGACAGAGGCCAGGATCTAGGAGGCCATCAGTAGGGGAAACGGAATTCAACAGAGAAGTCACCAAGGACCAGTAAGGACACAGCCAGGAGGACCCATTAGACACCCTTTGACACGCTAGCAACCAGATAGTGTCGCACTATACCCAACCAAGGGGCACCGTACTTATAACTTTTGTGGTATATCATGTCATATTCATAGGGATTGTCGTCGTCGATTGGGGATGTGCATGGTATGTGGATCAAGTCACCATCAAGCCCGAGAATGTCCTCAGCAGAACCAGAGGTCTATGGCATTCGAATCAGGAACACCGCATACACCCTCAAGTATAGAAGACCAAAGGGACCCACCACTGCTTCTACAGTATGCATAAATGGAGGAGACTAGACCCCAGTTGAACAACCAAGGACAAGGCCAGGCACTCATTATGACAAATATAGGAGAGCAGACACAGGAAGCCGTAGATATAGGTACGACCTTTTAGTTATAATTGCCCTTGCATACTCATAACCCTATTATAACACAATATCTTAGATGTACAAATAGATGTAGAATTATATATATGGTAGTTTAGCAGTTATAAGGATATATGTATATTCTACCCAGATGGCATACACGCGATGCTAATGGATGACGTGAGTAGCAGTAGTAGTATTCTTTCTCTATCCTTATCTCGCCCTCTTGGGTGACTCATCTCCTTTTTTTATATCAATTCCTTATCCCGTGCTTAACTCTTCCTATCATAGTCGTATCCTTTCGTGCCATTATGAATTGTTTGATTTATATCGACCTCACCCTTATATTGTTAGTTAAAACATAAATGTGTTAGTAATGATTAATAACTAAATGATGAGTTCTTAATAATAACCCTTATGTATATGCACTATAGTAATATCTATATTCTTTTTTTAATTTAACCCTTAAGTAGCACCATGTAGCCTAATAGAAATTTGTTAGATTGTTTAAAATAGATCATACCCCTAATAGTTTTATAAAGTTAGTCAAGACCTTAAGTGTTTCCCTAAAAACTTAGACTATGCCTAGGAAAGAGTTGAAGGCACTTGTTACGAACTGATGATTATGACAAATCGCTGGCCAGGTAGCGACAGTTACAGCCAGACGATTATGGTAGAATAGTCGAATTACTTGCAGCCATACTGACTAGGTGGCGTGGCAGTATTAGACTACGATACTTGACGGTTATGGAGAAAAGTCATAGTTATGAGATTCCAGACAGGTATCCCAAGATTCTCGATCCAATGAATAAAATTTGCCTTACAACCTAGACAAAGCTTCAAAGGACTGTGACTACTAATATAACTCTTGTAAGTTGGGTAGTGTAGATGAGTTAGAAATAGAATAGTGTATGGACAGTAAATGAGAAAGTGTTAGAATGGCAGACCATGACTTTTAGGAAGCACAACTAGATAGCAATGTAGTGTAATAGCTATAATGATTATTATGAATATGGGTTAGTGTAAATTTCGAGGAAAAAATTTTTATAAGTTGGGTAGAATATAAAACCCCTAATTCAAAAAACCGTATTAATCTATTTTAATTAATTATTAATTGAATTATAGTAATTATGAGTTAAATAGGAGAAATAGAATTTATTTAATTTTTATTTTAGGTGATGGTGCATTTAGAGGATCTATGGAGCAATAATAAATTTTACCTAATTTATTTTATGTAGGAGACACTTTGGACAGTTGCTAGCTTAATTGTACGCACTAATACAAATTTTTAGAATTTTCCACATATATATATATATATATATATATATATATATATATATATATATATATATATATATATATATATATATATATATATGCAATGAGTTATTAAAAAGAAATTAGAAAAGAAAAGAAATTACAAATAGTAATTAGAAATAGAAAAGGAAAAAGAAAAAGAAAAAAAAACAATAAACCTAATGGATCCTAAGCCTAAACCCCAATTCCTAACCTACCCGTTTAGAACCCCTGACCCAGCCCGTTAGCTGCCCGTATCAAATAATCATTAGCAGTAGCAGTCGCGAGCTACTCCCAACCCGTGTAGCTCTCGACCCCCCCCCCCCCCCCCCGCTCTCCTCATATATATATCACAGTAAACCCTAACCCTAATTCATCCCTACTCCACCCTCGACCACGCCGCCGAGAAGTCGATCGCCGCCAGTGCCTTCAGCCGCCGTGCCGCCCATCGGAGAACCGCCCGCCGACGACCGCGTGACGCGCACAACCCCGCGACAGGTTTTGACTGCATTATACCTGTGTTCACGTGCTGTTTTCCATGCCCCCGCTAGACCAAACTCGACCTCGTCTTCACCGGTATGTTCATGACTTAACTCCCTTCCATATATGTATGATAGTTGACCTCGAACAACGCGTAAACCTAGGCAAAAATAGCGACCAAGTTGGCGAAAAACGATAACTTTTGGGTATCGCAGAAAACTGTGGTAACTACCTACGTTCAAGGACTCGTATCTCCCACCACAGGGATCTAAACCTAGAAATTCTTTTTGCTATGGAAAGATCACCTAACCAAGATTAATTTTTGTCTATTACAATATTTTATTTGTTGTTGTGTATGCTGATTTAAATCGGTTTAAAAATCTTTAAAAAATCTATTTTTCGTAAACTTCAAAATTGCGATACGGAGCGCGCCCCACCAAATGGGACCGTCCCGTCGTGTACCAAGTATACCAAATGGTGCACATAGTATACCCGGAAGTGTGAGTTTTTGCAGAAACTGATTTAGACGCGTGTGCCCGTCGAAATTAGCCCGTATCATCGAAAAATCCCCCGTGTCACAACTTTTGCAAAAGTCCTGCGCATTTAGTGCACGCTCGTCAGAATACGACGAAACTTGCGCCACTAGACTCGTGGTAACATGCTGGTCCTGTGACCCAATTTTCATGCAATTCTGAGATAGTTGACCAAGTCGCCAATTGGCGGGTCCCACGGTTGACTTTTTGGGCGACTTTGTGTTCGACTCACCGGAATCTACATTTGGACATAACTCTGAGTTCGTACTGACTTTTAGAGTTCGTTTGACCTATAATTTGTCTCATTTAGAGACCTTTACAGCTGGCACGCTCTTTGGTGCAAAGTGGGCCACATGTGGACCCCGCTTTGACCCAAAATTATTGTTTTGCCCCTGTGTCCAAATTGGACGAAAGGGTAGTATTTTCTAGCTATCTCGCTTATTCTGGAAACGTTGGTGATGTCTATTTCAGTATCCGGAGACGTTTATTCTGAGGCCGCAGCTTCTACTCCTACGTGTGTGACATCTGGACGTTACACTTTGCAGCTTTCTTGTCAGGCAAGATACCTTGCTAAATTATTTATAGTACTTTTTATGCTATTTATATTTTTGTTTATTCATTGCCTGTGTAGTTTTGTTCAGTTATATTCATTGCATGTGTAGTTCGTTCAGTCATTACTATATATATTAGATATGTTGACACACACTTGACACCTAGTATCATGAGAGGATAATCATTAGGCGTATGGGCTTTTAACCACTATGGTAAACCGTAGTATATAGCTCGCACTACGGGCGTGTGTCGCGCTGGTCGCTATCCCCGAGGTATGTCAATTTCTGTAGAGTCGCATTGGTCGCTACCCCCGAGGTATGTCAATTTCTGATGTCCACTGGCGTGTGTGTGAGTTATGAGATTTAGATCGAGTAGCCTACCCTTGCCCATACGTCGAAAAGTTGTCCTCATTTATATTTCATATAGATTATCTTGTACAGCGTACTTATATATTTTCAAACATTATGCATGTTCACTGTATTCAATTGGCTTTCTTCTATGTATCTTGTTATGTCCCTCTGAGGACCTGGTCCCTTGCCAGGTATAGACGACCAGGAGTATTCGTAGGAGTACGGGCCTGGACCTGACGCGTTATTTTCTGCCGATGAGGTCTTACCTTCTAAGCATCATTGATTATATCTAGCGATGGATCTTTTTAGCTGATACACTTCTGCCATCACCTTATTTTTATATTAGAGATTTTATACTCCTCTCTCATTTTAGTTTTGGATATAGTCTTTGGGAGTGGATTTATCTCCACCCGACTATTATTTTGGATATTTCAGACTCGTTATTCTAGTTTAGTATTTCTTTTCTACGACTTGTTGTGTGGATGAGATTAGCATATCTGTGACTTGTAACACTATATATACCACATGTGAGTTTATATTCATATTACAGCATACGTGTGTATTATGGTATCCATATATTGGAGTTGCCATATACATACGGCTGGCATGCTTACGTGTTCCTAGTCCTACGTATTTTTGGGACTGGGGCGTGACAATACTCAAGTCCAATACATTTAGTATCAATCCGATACCTTGATATTTACCTTGGTATCTCAAGGTAATGTCACTCTAGCGTATAATTAACTACCGAACTCCTAACTATATAGTAATATATTAACTAATACAATATTACATACTACTACTAACATATAATACATACTAATACAAATATACATACATACATACATACATACATACATACATACATACCTATCTCTTGCTAGGGATACAAGTATATATGTATAACTACTAAGTTTCATATACATATATATCACAAATAGTAATACAAGTATATATATCAAACTATTAAACTATATATATATATATATATATATATATATATATATATATATATATATATATATATATACGACTACATAATACAGTAACTAACTAAACTAAACTACTACTATACCAAGAAACTTACTACTAAACTCTAACTAATAACTACTAAACTATCAATAACTAACTGAACTAGCTAGGAACTTACCTACTGCCCATTGAATGTTGTTGCTGCTGCTACTGGAAGTTGCTGCTGCGTATTGCTCAAACTGCTGTTGCACATACTGCTTTGTTTGTTGCTGCTGCTCGTGCATATGGCTGCTGCTGTAGCTGCAGTTGCTGCACTGGTCGATGTGCAACATGCTGTTGATGGCTGCAGTGGCACTGTCTACTGTGCTATGCACTACTTTGCTTGCTTCTTGTTGTATAGCATGTTGCACTGATACTCTGCTATGCTACTAGCTGCCACTGCACACTGATTAGCTGAATGTTGCTGCTACTGCTAGCTTCAGTTGCACTCTGTTTCCTACTGTTTGTTGGCTGCATCAGTGTTGCTACTATACTTCTGATGGTAGTGTTGCTCGATTCCCCTCTTCTCAACACACACACAACCATCTATATGCACAAACACTTCTATATACACATATATATACATCTATATTTATATATATATATATATATATATATATATATATATATATATACTTACCTATATATATATACATACATATAAACATAACACTTAGATATAAGTAGATATATATATCTATAACTATACAATACAAGTAGATATATATACACTAATATATATATATATATACATACATACATACATACATACATACATACATACATAACACTCTCTATGTATATCATACATATATATATATATATATATATATATATATATATATATATATATATATATATATATTAGTGTAATAAAACAAACACGTGGAGTGCATCGCACCTGTATCATACTAGATCTATGATACGCTTGCGATACGAGTCCACCACACAACCAAACGTACCCCGAAGGACACGAACAAGTCTAAAATAGTATATATGAACAACAAAGAGTCAATTATACATCTACGTGTCTGTGTCAAAATGTGACATGCACAAACCCCCGGTGTTAGAAGAAAATCCCAAAATTAACCCGTATCTCCAAATTATTGGGATACGGCCTACACGTATCCAATTGTGGATATAACACTAACCTCATACAATCAAACAAATATCAATTTGGTCTAATTGACCAATTGACAAACACAACATGTGTCAATCTCGAAATTTTCCCAAAATTGACAGAAAATACACCATAACTTTCTCCATAGGCCTCCTATGAACCTAATTCCAATTTCTATGGGTAGACTCATTATATGGGGTGGCTCCTAATGATTAAAACATAGATTTAAAGTCTAACAAATAGAAAAAACTGAATTATACCTATTGGAAGATGGATTCCCAATAAAACTTCTAAATTGGGTAAAATGAGCCTTCAACTTGTAGATCCTTTCTCCTTCTTGTAGATCATTGCTTTCTCCTTGTAGATCCTTACTTTAATAGCCTCCAATGATGATTTGGAAAGTAATCGGGAAGAAAATTGGTGTGGAAATGAAAAAATTGGGAAGAGGGAATTCTGTATCTAGGTTTGAAATGAAAATGAAGAGAGAGAAACTTTCCCTCCTTCAAATACATGGCCGGCCACTTAGCCCCCTCCCCAAGCTACTATGTAAAGTCTAAAATACCCCTTGGGGTCACTCATGAAGAAATAATGAAGGAGGGAAGATTCTAGTCTAATGGATTTAACTTAATTAATCATCCTCCTAATGAATAGGCTTATAATTGGGCTCAATCTAACTAAAGTAACATGTTGGTCCATGGATCTAATCTAAACTAGTTAGATCCACTAACACAAGCCCAAATCAATAAACTAACATCTAACATAATTAAATAATACAATAAATAAATATTTACATATACAATATTTAATTAATTATGAAATGACCAAAATACCCTTTTTTTTTAGAAAATATGGTAGTAAAACGACTCATCCAGATCTGATTCTGATGCACTAGTTGATCCAGCTCCTCCTGCTCCAACTACTACTCATCATCCTCTGCACAGCCTACCATCTTAGAATATATCCAAGAGATGTTTCACGGGCAATTCAGGTTACAAAATGAGATGATTATTGCTAAGCACCAGGAGCAAAATACTATGATTATCACTCAGTTTCGTGACCAGTCTTATCGCACCACTATCTAGGCCCACACATTAGCCAACTCCCTAGCAGATCTTCATTATCATCTAGCCCATCATCCTATTATACCACACCCAGTGGCTCGTAATCCTTCTCGCTCAGGCTACATGATCGATGATCCATTTGTTCAGCAGTACTTCGACCTTACAGGAGCATATTTTGATGATCACCCGCCTGTTGATGCTGCTGCTGATGATTTGTGATAGTTTTATTTGGCTATGAGGATTTATTAGTTTTTCTATTTTAGTGTACTAGATATTCACCAGTCTTGATACTTGTTTTGCTGTATAATACTTTAATCTTGTTATTATGTCATTTTCTTCAATTTGTCATAATCACTCGTTACAGAAAGTATTTTTTTATTTTCTCCTATGATATATTGACAAAAGGGGAGAAATGACAAAATATGATGTGACAATTATGGTTGATGTATGGTTGATTACATATAACTGTGATATATTTATATCTATATTCTTGATATACATGTACCTAATTTTGCTATAAAGAAATGACAAGTTACAGGTCATTTAAGTACTCTTGTTCAAAGGAAAGATTTACTTACGGGAGAGCTTTTCTTAAAAATCTTGTTTTCAAAGGAAATATCTATATACATGGAATCTTCTTCTGCGTCTCAATTACTTGCATCAAAGGCTACATCAGACTCACCTATGTGTATTTTGGCATAGTTTGTCAATTATCATAATGGTGGAGATTGTTGACACAAAGTGGTCACAGTCAACCTGATTCTGATAATCGTCAAACATCATATCTAAAATACAGATGAAGCAGATACTCGATGCAAAGCATATCAACTCCGTCAGTACTAAAGTCAGACTCTGCAACAGCTATTGGTTCCATATTCAAATGGAATCTTTTATTTGTTTGAGTCTAGGACTGATGTAAGCTGAGTCGCACTGGCAAATTCAAGTACCTATACCCAGATACCGAGTCCACTTAAATAAACCAAAGAACCTATCCACCAAATCTAGCTACATTCATTAACAAAGTCTACCATACTTAGAGACTGAACTCGGGCCAAACTCATGTCGAACTCGGACCGAACTCGGTTATCCTTTTGGTATGAAATCAATCAGTTCAATTAGCTCCTGATTTCTTGGCCCAACGGTTAAAAATTTAAATTAAACCCCATCCTAATTCTGTTCGAATTATGGTTGCCTACACACTATAAATATGATTGAAATTCTACATTCATACTCACTCAACGATTCTTAATCTTCTATCCTATTGGGAGCAAACATCTAAGCCTTAACTTTCTCATCTCCAAGAGCAACTCCCTAGCCTTCCTAGTGCCAAGTGCGATCTATGTCTAGAAGTCTTCAGTTGTAAAGAGTTTGGTTCCATCAGTTAATCTCTCTCTCTCTCTCTCTCTCTCTCTCTCTAGTTGTGAAGTTGCGAGACATCGGATCAAACCTCGTGGTGTAAAGAAGTGGCTAGCCTTCGGATCAAAGCTTGTGATTCACTATTGGTGATTATAGTGGATAAAACTCCGAACTTGAGTTCTCGGGACTGGACTAGTCCTCTCAGAGAAAAACTAGTATACATCTTGGTGTTTGTGTTTGCTTTCTCTCACCCTATTGCATATATATAAGTATATTCATAACACTGCTAGTAGTATCACTTATATATGAGATATATTCTAACTGCTAGTAGTTGATCATTATTGCATGCAATAGAATTATATATTTAACAAGTGATTTTACTCCGATGCATATATACACTCTATTCACCCCCCCTCCCTTTAGAGTTGCCTTACACGGTCCTACATAATATTGTTTTTCCTTCTTTCTTTTATATATTTTTTGCTATAATAGCAAGTGAATTGCATCCTGATATAGTTTTAATGTATGTGAAAATAATGGTTAAAGTTGTAAATTTCGTGATCTTGGTATTCTTTAGATTATGATTTCGATACTGATTCTAATGTCATTTTATTGATATATGCAATGTGTATCTTTTACATAATAATTTTAGTACTAATTTATTTTTTTTACTAATATATATATATATATATATATATATATATATATATATATATATATATATATATATATATATATATATGACTATACATTCTTTAAAAAAAATTCCAATTTTGTCCAAATCATAAGGAATTAGAAACAACCATAACATTTAATTAAATAAATTCTATGAATTATGCATGATTTCGCAAAGGATTGTAGATCATGAAAATAATTTTCTAATAGACACATGGTAAATAAGGAACTGAAGAGCCTGCTACTGCTTTCCGTTAACCGCGTCAAGGTGCTCTCGGAGGAGGCGTGGACCTTGCCTACATAGCGGTCGCTCATGGATCGCTCTGAAAGGAGAGGATGTGGAGCACCATACAATCGGGGTCCATGTCGAGGATAGTGAACCTGACACTATTGTTCCAGTAGTTCGAGGAGGGGTTCTTCCCTTCGTTCCTGTCGACGAATCCGTCTTAATATTCGTCGTTATCGTCTTCTTCTTCTTCGAGATTTGGATTTGGAATTGGAGAGGGAGAAAATAGAACAATTAATTATAGAAAAGAAACAGAAAGTGAATGCTAGAGAGAAGGAAGTCACACGTTTTAGATCTTGAGTAGGTTTTAGATAGTGGATGTGTAAATGACAGTATTATCCCTACATAATTATTTTTTTAGATAATAATATATTGTATATAAGAATTATTTTTTCTGATCCATTATCATATATATATATATATATATATATATATATATATATATATATATATATATATATGAGAATAAGGGAAGTGAGGTGGCACCTCACTCTCAAAACAAGGTTGACGGTGATGTGGCACAATCCCAACCACACAAACAAGGGGAGGGGGTTAAGTGCAATTTGTCAATTATAAAATGTGTGGTTGGAATTGTGCCACATCACCGCCATCCTTGTTTTGAGAGTGAGGTGCCATCTCATCTCTCTTATTCTCTCTCTCTCTCTCTCTATATATATATATATATATATATATATTAAGTTTGTAGAAGAATATTTTTAAAACATAAAAGTTGTACGGTAAAGTCTAAAATTTTTATTATATATAAGATATGATTGAAAAAATAATCACCAGAGGGAAATGAGTAACATCTATTCCAGACAAAGTTGTCGAAGCAATAACTAGAAAGAGGTAACTTGAACACATAAAAATTATACAACATTACTTCTATGAAAAGTAACATTCGTGCTGAGTCTCCTATTTCTTTTTCTTTTTTTTGTGATGTGTAGAGTCTCCTATTTATAATAATAATAAAAATCTCATCTTAAAATAAGGAATTTGTTTTTAATTCCTAATACAAGGAATGGAGTCGTTAACCGCCCACATTATATATATATATATATATATATATATATATATATATATATATATATATATATATATATATATATATATGTGTGTATTATATAAATATTTATAATATAAATATAATATTTTTCAAAGAACAAGGAAAGTAAGAAATAAAATTGTTACCGGCCTCCGGGGAAGTCGTGCACGAAGCACTGCCCTAAGAGTTTATCCGAGGTCTATGTGCAGACGTTTCTCGGAAGCTCCTAGTGGTAAAACCTCCTGTCTACCGGGTTCTCTTCGTCGCACAAAACTCAGAGAGAGAGAGAGAGAGACAGGACTTAGCTCTGCCCAGGGCAAGGATTTGGAGATTAGAATGTCGTTTGAGAGAGGAGTGAAAGAGAGTTTTGACGTAGGAATCTTTTCTATGTAAATGAAGGAGAAGGAGACCCAATAAATAGGCTGGAGTTGTGGCAAGGTTCAATGAATCTGGCCACAGACAGGTACTTAATGGCTCATAAACAGGCCATTAAGTATCAAATAAAACGTGTAAGAAAGGCTGTCAAACAATGAGCTGTGGCAAGGCAAGGTTCAATTAATCTGGACAGTGTCCCAACATTCAAAATTTGAACGGTTGAAAAAAGGAAGGAGCAGCAAAAAATATTTTAGGGTCCCAGCCCGAACCCGAAGAGGAAATCAAATCGGCATTCGACGCCCTCAGATGTGGACGCGTACCCGCACCCATTACGCGCCGAACCGGGCCGGACGGCGGCGGCGGCACGCACGTGTGGCCCAAGGGGTTCCCCACACAACAACTTTAAGAGAGCAGAGGAGAGAAACTAATATATGTACACAAGAAAGGTTTGGCCCATCCGATGTTGGACTAAAAAAAAGAAAAAGCTTGAACTTTTGCTAAAACAAAGCCAACAATATATATATATTATTATTACATATTGTTCAGAACTTTGTGTACACTCGCTCAATAAACTCTTCTATAGAGAAAAATATATATGATAATAGATCAGATTTGAATATGCCAGAAAAGAATACCTGAACTGAGCCCTAAGTATGGGGCCTATATATTTTTTCTGTCCCAACCCTAGTTTTACCAAAGCTATGCTCAAATCCGACCTTTCAAATTTCCAACAAACCGGCTTCAGCCTTCAACTATATTAAAAAAAAAATCTTATATGAACACAAAACTATTTTTATTGTTCCATCGTTGATCGAACTAATATAAGTAGCACAAAATAAAACAAATGCAGCCATTATTCTTTTTTCAATATGTCGGTGGCTCGAGATTCGTAGAGGATGTTTTGATTGTTTTATATCGGCATGATTGGGATTTTTAGAAGATGACATTCTAACAGAAATTGTTTATGGCTTTAAAATTGAACCGTCAAAATTGTTTGTAAACCTTCAAGTATTTAATTAAAAAATTAAGAAAGATTATAATTAAAAAAAAAAAAATTTCTTCCGTAAAATCTAAATATTATTTTTTATTCACATATATTCATAATAAATTATAATTAAAATATAACTAAATTTTTAATAAATCTTAATTGAAGTATATTTAATTATTTTTAATAATATTATAAAAAATATTGTACTATAACGCATGTGAATTTACTATTCCTAGTAACACATAAAATCCAACGTGCGTGTCGGAAATATTCCCTAGCCATATAAAATTGAACCACCAAAATTAACTGTAACTGAATTCAGATTTCCAAATGACTTTGGACATCCATCTAGTGTTCTCATTAACCGAACAGACCGACCATCTGGCTCCACCAGCCAGTAACAAAATGGACTATGGTTCGCACTATTATTTAGTTTGGGATGTAGTTTGGAGGATAACTTTATCTCAAATATCTATTTTAGAAATATTCGACTGGATTAACGTTCCAAAATATACATTTGAAGGTCCCAAATGAACGGTACATTTGAATAAACATCTATTTCTGCAATGCATTTGGATTAGAGTATCTCCCCAACCATATTGTGACTTTGAAAAAAAGTTTTTCCCACGTAGTAATGACTAAATTTTATTTTAAAAAAATTCTCCATCAAGTAAATTATGAAGTTTATGTGGCAAACGTTATAAAAAATATTCTGAAGTTGATTGTCTAGATACCGAAGACATTATCCTAGTGGTAATGTGACGGACCGTCTTGGAGTAGACCAAGGTTCGAATATCTCATTTGCCAGTTTGTTGGCTCTTATAGCCACGGGTGGAGCCTAAATATATATATAAAAAAAATGTCTAGTTTTAGACAATGTCTTCACCTCCATGTCATCAATTATAAATAAAAAATATTTAAAAAAAGGAAAAGAGATAAGAAGTTGTCTTGAAAGTTGGAAAATAAATAAATATCTAAATATTTTTGCATGACTTTTCTATTTTATTGTATTTTGTGAAAGTCTTGCCACCTAAAAAAGATATTGTCTTATGTCTCATATCATATAAAGAAATCACAGCACGTTACAGAACAATAGAGCTTGAGATGCTCTTAAAGCATCTCCAACGCCAATGTCATGTTAAGTCATATAATTTCTATGTGGCAACAGCCACAAGACAATGTCTTGTTAAGGTGGCAGGAATCATATTTCCTCAAGACAATGGGCCACAAGACCCTCTCCAATGCACTGCTGCTATTTTCTTCCGCTGGTTATTAAAAAGTTGGTGAGGGTGGTGTTGGAACTTGGTGAGGGTGGTGCTGGAGTTCTGGAACTTTGTGAGGGTGATCCTGGTGGTGGTGCTGCGGGCAGAGGCGGTGGTGTTAGGCTGGATCTGGAAGAGGAAGAGGCAGGCGGTGGTGGAGGGGTCGGCGGGTTGTGGCCATGGCTTCCAGTCGGCGCATCCTCTCGAGCCGACTCCGTCTTTACTCCGCCACCACCCACCGCCGCGGGATCCGCTTTGCCACCCGCTCCGCTCGGCTACCCGATCTGCCAGGCTACCCGCGGCGAGATCCGCTACGCCATCGAGGGGTCGTTATGCCTCGGGATCTGCCACCCGCTCTGCTCGGCGAACGCAGTTGGTGGTGGTGCAGGACTGGATCTATAGGAGGAAGAAGCGGGCGTGGGTGGAGGGGTTGGCGGGACCGGGGAGGTTGAGGTTGCCGACGGTGGTGGACATAGCTTCTAGTCGGCCTCTACCCAATGCTTCATCGCCAGCACCGCACGCCACCCTTCAGGATATGCTCCACCAGCCATGATGATGTGGCATTGTGAAGTCTGTAGTGTAACTACCACATTTCTAGAATATAGATATTTTATAATTTTATATTATTATAAATATTGTGTTCATTTTATTTTACATATAATGTGTATGATAAATATATATACTGTGACTAAAATTATTATAGGTTAGTTGATTAGTCTATTTTAATTAGACTTGACATTAGTGGACCTAACTTGACTTGACTTGACCCATTGATACAATTAATTAGTTAGTCATGATTAGATTAAGTCTATTAAACCTATTTAGACTTAAGAATAGAACATTTCATCTTATGGTTTAGTTAGATCATATTCATAAAAGAATGGAAAGGGACCTTTAAGTAAATTTAAACATTTCTCAACCTAACCCTAACCCTAACCCTAACCCTAACCCTAACCCTAACCTTAATAGGAGGCTATATAAGCCTCTTCATTCATGAATAACCTCCATTTCATTCCTAATTATCTCATTCCTAAATTTGAAGGAAAACCCTAATCCCTTCCCTACCAAATTCATCAATTCCCAAATCTCATTCCCCATCATTTACAAAGAGGCTAAGGAGCTTGGCAGTGCTAGAGGAGCACTTGAGGAGGGAAAGCATTTGCTTAAGGATTATGTCCAACCTTGCATTAGTGTCTGTATGGTGGTAATACATTGGAAATATATCTTTCAATCGGTAAAACTCTTGTCCCTCTTGTCATTTCAGTTTTAAATGATAAAATAAACCCCTATGGACCTTCCCTTGGCTAAGGGCTACCCATAGGAAGAAGAACAGGGTTCATAGGAGAACTATGGAGAGAGTTACATTGACTTTTATGGCCAAATTAGAGAAAATTCGAATTTGGACCATTAGGTGTTTGTAGAAATATTTTATAGAGGATTTTGGTTAGGAAAATATATTTTAAGAGGGTTAGTGTGTCCACAAATGGATACGTAGAGTCCTTATCATGATACGCCACGATACGGGTAGATAGACTTTATATTTACTTGTTTTGGTGTTCTAATGGTGTCATATACTCAATTTATTATTAAATCTATTGTTTATACATATATATTTGTCATAGTATGATTATGTGGTGTGCTTGGTGTTTGAGGTTGGTATCTTGGTGGTTGATGGTGTATCATGAGGATGAAGAGGGTATCACTTGTCATAATATAAGGTGCACACGAAGTGAGTGTTTGATATTGGATGCTTGTGTTAGTTGAGTGTTGTTTATGTGTTTGTTATTAGTATATAGTGGTGCGAGTGTACATATGTTAGTATAGTGTTGGGTTAGTGTTTGGTATTTTGTTGTTGGGTGTGATGTGTACATGGTGAGTAGTGTGCTATGTGTTGGTATCACTTGAGAATGTGCATGAGGGACTATGGGGACTGAATTGCAAGTATCAAGTCTGCAGGCTTGAGGGGTAATCTGAGATGTAGTTAGGACTGTGCTCGGGTAGCAAAGGATATATTAAGGGGGGACAGTAATGGGGTTTGTAAGTCTTGTGTAGATATCTGTGTTAGTGTGTCCATATTGATCATGTGGAGGGGATATGGAGGTCTTTGCAAGAGGAAAAAACTGCATCTAGGTGCAAGAGGAGTGAGTGAGCAAGTAACAGTAACTTGGAGTCTCGGGTAAGTCATTGATGTGAGAAGAAGAGCAGATCTGATGTGCAAGGTTTGTGCTTACAAGAAGAAGTGTTAATTGTTAAGGAATTTCAACTGATGTGCAGGCAGTGAGGGGAAGGGAACATGCTGCAGAGGTTGAACTCTTTTAGGACTACACTTACAGTAAGGGTGGTCGAGTGTCCATTATGTTTGGGAGAGTTAATGTTAGGATGGTGTACCTAGTATGCTATTGGTGTTGTATCATTAGGAAAGAAAGAAGGTTATGGCCAAGAGTATCATGATATACTTTAAGTTTTAGTCAATGTAGTGGGGTTCAGGTGGGGGTGCACTTGGAGAATGTCTGACTGCAGGAGGTGCAGCAGTGGGAGTTTGCAGTGGGGATGGGGCTCAGTTGCAGTAGGCGAAGGACATGAGCTTGTATGCTAGAGCAGCACTGTTAGAGGGAAATAGAGCAGTGGCAATGGTAGCAAGGGGTACCTCGGCTCGGCCCAGAGCAGTATGGTGACAGTGCACTGCACTAGACATGAGTTCGGGCAATTGGGCAGTACCAAATGCAAGGCAGTGCCTGCACAGTAGATCTTGTTGCACAGAACAGTGCAAGAAGGGAGGAGAATGCACAAATGTGTCTGTCTATTGAGGGAGCTTGTGTGTGTAGATATGATAGTATGTGTTAAGGGGTATGCTTGTGCATTGGAATAGGAGTGGTGAATATCATGTGTTAGAGTGAGAAGTATGGAGAGTGTGTCAAGATTTGGAAGTATCAGTGTGAGTGTTGGATTATGAGGATTGATACCAGGCGTGTATCTGTATATAGAGAGTATGCTTGTGTCAGTTAGGATTTGGTATCCTAGTAGCTAGTATGCAGATGTATATGCTGTTAGAAGTGAGTATAGGTATCAAGTTATTGGGTAGTAGGCCAATAAGTGTGGCAAATACTTTATAGTGTAGTATCTGAGCTAAAGACTGAGTGCATAACCTAATATTAAGTTCGAGACCAGTGTGCAGTGTTTGTTAGGTATGCAAGAATATTGTTCATAAAATATTGATAGAGTCATCACAGGAAGGAGTATATAATACAATTATCCTAAAATTCAGTTCAGTGAAGAGTATGGAGACTTGGGTCCAGGAATGTTGTTGTAAGAGGAGGATGGCTAGCACAACAAGGGAGGAGCTTGAGATCTCTGTTAAAATTGCAATTAGGTTGTGGTGAGATATTTGTTAGTGTGAGCGTAGGTTAGGATGTATCAATCTGCAGTCAAGAGAGCATTGAGTACTGAAGTATCAGTGAAGGGGATTGTGGTAAGGATGTGTGAGGGTGTCTATTGGTGTGGGTATAAGGAAGAGTAGTAGTTTGAGTGTAGGTCTTGTGGTATCTAATATGTTAGTATATTAGGATACTTAGTAGCAAGTGGAGTATATGGTTAAGGTAATGGGGTAATATCTGACAGCAGTCGAATATCTGCTTTCGACCGAATCTTACGCAACGCTGATCCTATGTGCCAAGCTGAGAATGGTAAAAATTAAAACTTGGACTCTTCGTACTATGAGCCTGTGCGTGCTAAGTCAAAGAATTCTAGGGCAGTACGAGATCGTCAAGCTCAAGCAACAACCCATTTGGCTAACCGTCAGCAGGCACTGCTAACCATTATGCGGGCCCTTGATGGAAAGCTATTTAAGACCGTCCCGTGCGTCTAGCCCGTAGCGGCAAATAGACATGGTTCGTCTCAAAAGTGTTCCATTGATAATCTGGAAATATTTCTTGTACAAATCCTAGATCTGGAAGAAAAGGCAACTCCCACACACCCGTGTGCTCGGTCTACCCGTCCTCCCGAAAAGGGTGCAAAGGTGAATCAGCCCTCGCCTGACTTGCGCAACATGATCAATCACAAGCGCAATACGAGGGAGACAACTATGGCACATAAAGTGTCCTCCCTAGGTCATCACTGTGCCAAAATTATCATCAATTGATGCTGCAATAAAGTGGCAGTAACCACAAATAGGCAGTCGATATTCCAACGACTGCATCCGAAGGCACCTATCCGGCAATAACCCAGAGATCAGGTGCAAACACCATAGGAGGAGGAGCTATCATTCGCCTCATGTTACTATGCTCGAAAGGACCCTTCCATCGTGGGAGGAAGGAAGTCCAACACCTCCAGTCCGTCACTCTCAACCAGTGCATTGAGAAGGTGACTACCAGGAGGACCAGCAGCGAAAACTGCGGAATGTGTTTTCCAAGGTATCCTCTCAAAGAAAAATCTATCAGTCGCTAGGGATAGTTCTTCCTCAGGACCCTAGGGGTTACACAAGCTGGGGGTAGTAATCCTCCGGACCTATATAATAACCCAGCATTCTGAGAAGGCGGTGATTCCCAAACAGACTCCGATATCTCTGGGGGTGGCCACCCTCGTGAAGATGCCGTAGCCTCCTACGTTGGGGGTAGTATTCTCTCCGAATTCGAGGAGGAAGCGACGCTACCTGATGACTACTCCCAGCAAGAATCTGAGACAGAAAGTGCAACGTTCATTGTTCTGTCCATCTCTCCCTACGTGAGGATTGTATATATGGCAGTGGACGATCACGAAGACCCCAGCGACCGACAATCCCTCGAGGCTCTCGAGGCCATAATGTAGACAGTGAATTCATCAATGCAAACCTTAATCCAGAGAATGCTGAAAATTAAAGCAAACATGGCTTCCCAACCGGCAAGGGCTACTGGACAAGCAAGCTTGGTCCGTGGGACCAACGTGAATTCTGACGCAACCGCTCCTCCCATAGGAGATAACCACCCTCTGCCTGGATCATTTGCCCCTTCCATAGGAGATGAAGCCAAAGAAGAAATAAGGGCAGTCCGGGAACTCCGGGCTCGCCTGTATTCCATGGCAGCCGGGACTCACTAGCGAGCTCAGGATACGACAACCATACCCCCACGAGTGGAGAGATATATCGTACCTGCCCAAGTACAAGCCCTTTAACTTGAACCCATTCGACGAAAAGAATTTTTTTCGTCAATACATAAGTTATTTTGAGACTGCAACATGGCACCTACCTCACATTGACGCACTCCTCACCAAGCTTTTTGTTGGGGCATTGTCCGGGGTAGCATTCCATTGGTTTTGTAGGCTACAAGATAACTGAATTTCGTCATTAATTTCATCGTTTGGCGACCTCAAGAGTCTTTTTATCAAAAGATTCTATGACGGAGGAAGCGACATGACGATGTCCTACCTGATGGATGTTACCGATGGGGAAAGGAAACTCGTCCGAAATTATATCGAATATTTTCGACAAGCAGCGCTGAGGTTGCCCCCAGTTAATCCCGAGTCGACACTGATGGACATGTGTCGTAGAAACATACTTCCAGTAGTCAGCCTCTGGATGAGAGACGGTCAGTTTAAAGATTGGATGGCGTTCATTATAAGCATTGTCAGCGCTGAGAAGAAGGTCAAGGATGCTCGAATTTTGGGAATACAAATCCTTGTCGCCGATGATAGGGGAAAATATTCCAACAACAACAACAGCGGCAACATCAGCCGCGATTGAAAAGGAAAGCATGCCTTGGTGGCCAACTTAACCAAGAAGTCCGAACAAAAGCCGATGGAGGTTCCGAAGCCAAAATAGACATACTCCTTCGAAGATGACGATGTCATGCCCATCTTCTACATGTTGATGAAGGATGGTAAGCTCCGGCTCCCCGACGTCAAACCTCATGATGAGGCAGTCGACGTAAACAACCCAAAGTACTGCCACTTTCATCGGTATATCCACCAAACGACGCGGGGTTGCTACACACTCAAGCGGTATATCCAGCGCCTGCTTGACACCAAGGTTGTCACGATATGCACTCGATGTAATAGTACGTGAATATGGATACGTCCAGCCTACGCTACAGCATCGACGGTAGAACACTGTTGGATAAACTATTTATCTAGCAATAATGAATCACCAAGGTATATAATGCCACCAATAAAATATGTATACTCAATCACAGAACTATAAGATGAAACAAACGTATGAATATGATATAAAGAACCGAAGAGTCAAATACAACTCACAAGACATAAATAATATACAATGAGTCAGCAATGTAATAAAAATACTAAAAGTTATATGCTGGAGACAAATCAAGTACAAATAAACCTATCTAATGAACTACATGTAATAGGTCGTCTGTCTCAACCGGGATGAGTCCCTCCTGAACCAAAGTCTCTAGCTCTAAGCTAACTACGTCCTGAGACCCGTAGCGAGTGGGATACCACTCCTCAATATCATCTGGAAAAATATATCCAGTTAGGAAATGAGCAAAGTAAAACTCTAAAAGCAGTTCCAATAAATGATAAAAACTATGTAACGATAAATAGAGAGCATAAACAGGAGGAATAGAGCATAGCAGGAATATACTGAAATAAGAAAATACGAAAAACACATACATGAGATACGAACATTATATATGAAAAATAAAACAACTATCTAAGTGAGTGAGTACCAGTGACAACATGTGATCGTCTTGGGTACTTCTCAAGAACCACGGCCTGGTTAATTATACGTGCGGTATATGATTAATACTATTCAAGGAAAACAAGAACTCTGGGGATTGATCACATATCTACACTAAATACTCCCCGTCCCCGACTGGTATAGTGGATCCAACCATGGCATGTTATGACACGGTATTCTATGAGAAGTCGCGACTCTTCTCATGAATCGGTGTCCATACTCATACAAGAATATCGGCCTCACACAAGAGATATGCCAGGAACTACCAAAAATAATATCTCATGACGGGATCCAGGAATACCAATCCGTGTAACCAAGTGTCAGAAAAGTCAAAGATATCTACACTAAATACAAGAAACATAGAGGATATCATAAATGGAAAACTCTCAGATAATGTACTTGCCTAAAATCTGACAAATAATATCGTAGATGTCCGAAATGGTGCCTCGGAGACCTAAATATGGAATGTTACATCAATATAAGATTTTGGATTAAAAATAAGTTAAACTAGTCAATTTCTAGGTCATTCGGCCAATTCTAAGTCAAAACAGTCAAACTATGTCAACTATCAGTCAAACTAGTCAAACTTGGTTAAACTAGCTATTTTTGTACGAGTCTGTCTTTAGGATATTGGGTCCATACACTATGTATCTAAGTTATACTAGCTATACTAGGATATTAGTACTATATTGTATCGTAAGATACGTAAATATTTATTTATGACAATACCATATATAAGATAACAATATTATATATGCTAGTATTCCTAGCTACAACTAGTGCTAAGGGATACCTTGGCTTTGAGCCAACCTGGTACCACACTATCTAGCCCAACTTGACTCAATACCTGGAGTCAACTCCATTACCTAGCAATTATCTTGGTTTACCTTGGTATCTAAAGGTAATACTTAACTCTATCTAATACCTACACATGCTCAAAATATATACTAACTAAGTATCATAATACGTATCATTCACAACCATAACTAACATATACTATCATCTACTAACTTACTAGCATCTAAATCATATATACCTAACTAACAATGTCATTCTACAAATACTAACTGTCATAATATACTAACGGTGATCTACTACTTAACTTAACACCCAAAAACTTGACCCCTCAACCATGTAGATGCTGCCACAAAGCAGCATGCTGCTGCAGCTGTGCTCCTCCTGAACACATGTCAATTTGGTCTAATTGACTTATTGACAAACACATGATGTGCCAATCTTCGAATTGCCTTAAAATTGGAAATACACCATAACTTTCTCCATATGCCTCCAATGAACCTAATTCCAAATACTAAGGGTAGCCTTAGTTCATGAGAGAGTTTCTAATGATTAAAATACAGATTTAGAGTCTAATTAGAAGAGAAAAATTGAATTATACCTATTGGGAGATGGATTCCCAATGTAAGTCTTCAAATGGATGCAAAGAGCCTTCAACTTGTGCACTCTTCACCTCCTTATGGATCATTGCCTTCTCCTTATTCCAATAGCCTCCAATGGTGAGTAAAGACCGTATTGGGAGAGAATTTGGGTAGGAATTGGTGTAGGGATGAAAGAATTTGGAAGAGAGAAATTATATATCTAAAATGAAATAAAACAAATGAAGAGAGAGAGTTTCTTTCCTCCCCCCTATGGTCGGTCCCTTACCCCCTCTCCAAGAAATATGTAAAGTCCAAAATATCCCTTCGGGCTTATCATAAAGAAAATGATTAAGCATGGAAGGTTCTAATCCAATTGGTTTTAACTAATTAAGTCATTCTCTTAATGAATTGAGCTTGATTGTTGGGCTCAAGTCTAACTAGAAATAATATTGGTCCATGAGTCTATTCTAACTACTTAGGTCCGCTAACACAAATCCAAAATAAATATAACATCTAACAATGAATAAATAATATAAGAAATAAATATACAACATGCACAATAATTATTAAATTATAAAAATAACCAAAATACCCTTCCTAGAAAATATGGTAGTGACGAAGGCCCTCACTTTGGACTTCGACGACAAAACCGTCGCCACCAACATTGTGTCCCTCCAATTCAGTAACTTCTCAGCAATGGAGCCACATAACGGAGTAATCCCTATTCCTAGGACAACAATGGAGGTTGTTAATCTTCCACCAGCTTGTGATCAAACAACCGGGCTGATACCTCTCACCACATCACGAGGGAAGGTTATATGGATTCATCCAGACCTTGCTCCACATGTAATACAGTAAACAACACCTACCACAACCAAGTCCCAGGACAAGAAGTCCAAGTCCTACTACACGGTTTTCCTCCCACCTGAGGAAGCTATAGCTGGAACAACAAGGTCAAGCTTGACGTACCATCGAGTACAATACCCCTGACGATGGTGCACTATCGACTACCACACTGACCTCCTCTGATCCGGGTCCATCCCAGCCTCCGCCAGCAGACAATTCCAAGTAAAAAAAAGTTCTCTTCTATAAACTGCTGTACAAGGATACAACTCTGGGGTTGGACAAACCCTACAACTTTGACATATTGGCCCAACTGGCTACCACTCCAACAAAGTTGTCACTATTCGAGATTCTAAGCCTCTCCAGAGACACTCAGTCCTCTCTGAGTGAGATATTATAGAATGCCGACATCTACCTGGCACAGGTCCAACCGTCAGCTAAGGATCCGACTGCTTGCTCGCACTATAATAATACTATAGAGGCAATACCCAATATTATATTCTCGCAACAGGACATGTTATTAAAGAATAACCGGTATGATCATCCCTTATATTACACAGGGTATATTAGAGCTTTCAAGGTGGACTGGATGACATCGATCACGATTCGTCAATCACCATCATCCCGCGGAGTCTGCTTCAGGCATTGGGCATTCTGATGCATCGCCTAGCAGCTACCAATACTGCCATCACTGGCTTCGACGTAGAAAGGAGCTACCCACTGGGCAAGATTCGTCTGAAATGTCAGATTGACAACTTGAAAAAAGAGGTCACTTAAATATTATTAACGTAGATGTATCCTACAATGTCTTGCTCGGACGCTCATGGATACATGAATATATGATCGTGTCGTCAACCCTATACTAGTGCCCGAAGTATGTCAATAAACATGGCACGGTCAAAATAGAGTTTGTTGATGTCGATCAGTTCAAAGGGATCGAAGCCTATTACTCTGATTTGATCCTTTACAAACATGTCTACCAAGATAAAGGTAGCAATGAAGCCGATAATGAGGCAGAGGTTGGGACAACACCAGAAGAGCCCTTGAGAGACCGTCTAAAGGCACGTGCTCCTGACACAACCTCTCCCCTCATCATAAAACTATACAGGAAGGCACCCGAACCTCTGGTCGTCTGCCTTCGTAGGATGGATCGATCGCCGAAGAAAGATCCGGCACCATCCACCACTTTCGAACCTTTGGTCATTCGCAATCACAGGCTGAGTCAACCTCCGAATAATGCTTCGATGTCTCCTACAACGTCCGAACCTCTGGTAGTAAATCTGTGCCAGAAACCTTCCAAGTCGTCGCTCGCACTGAGGTAGATCTCCGGAAGAACGAGCTGGAGGAGTACGTAGTTGCTCACACAAACGTCCCTTCTTTTGACGATATAATTTCTGAAAAAAAGATACCTTATTTTGTGAATAAAGGACAATGTTTGAATTACTCTGAAGTTGCACACATAATCACAATGTATTCCATGGAGCACGGTCTAGGCCTACACCTGTAGACATAGGTGACTACCAGCTATGCTGTAAATCGGATTCTCTACAACCAAAACTCTTACTTCCTAGTTCTAGCTATGAAGAGGGAAGACAGACTTATCATATTCGACAGAGTAGAATGCCTTCGATCCTTTGTCCCAGAAGAACTAGATCTAGAACCCGATGCTGGCAAAATATAACTCGATTTAGTGGTCAAGACAAAAACCTCATATAGAAGATGGGTTATGATCTTAAAAGCAACCGAGGTTTAAATTACGACAAAGGTCGAAGACTGTCGTTACGCCTTGCCGCTCCGACAGAAAAGTTCGAGGGCTACTAC
This sequence comes from Iris macrosiphon, assembly GCA_036927795.1. Lineage (NCBI taxonomy): Eukaryota > Viridiplantae > Streptophyta > Magnoliopsida > Asparagales > Iridaceae > Iris > Iris macrosiphon. The sequence continues at coordinate 53,374,336 of JAYESA010000007.1, forward strand.
CATAAGACCAAGCATGGATTAGGGTACGTTATGCCTCCCACAACCCTCGAAGGCTTGGATGAAAAAGATGAGTTACTCTCTCATTCTTCAGAGTCTTCCTCTTGGGAATCTGATGTTAGTATCTGTCATGACCCGCACCCTGGATTTGGGCATGAGTCATGAGTACGCCCAGCCTAAGCCGCAGTGTCGACGGTAGAACGATGTACAATAAGCCACAAGTATAATCTACAACTTACAACATATATATATCTCCACACTATACTCAATCACAGGCACTAGTTTAAATGAATACACCAAAATGATAATAAAATAATAGTCATGATGCGGGTTCAAGGAATTTCCCCAAAAACTAAATATCTAAAGTATAATATTAAACTGTCAAAGAATAAAAAGTCAGAAACAGCCGATAGATAGTACTTTCATTAAGGGGTGGCCCGGTCAAGCGTTGAAGCTGAGCGGTATCCGGTCCAAAATAACAAACAAAACCAACTACCACTAAACTACTCCATTTCAGACGGTATCTGAGCTGGTAACTCTCCCTCTGGAAGGGCAAGATCAGGCTCTATTATCTCGCTAGCATACGATCCATAATGTGTAGGGATTACATCCTCATTGTAGTCACCTAAAATATTTATCCAGTCAGGAAATAAACGAGTACACCACAGTGAAAATAGTTCCAACACATGGTAGAAGCTATAAGATAATAAATAGTAAAGAATATATGATAACAACAACTAAACTCACAATAAAGCAACTAGAATAACCAATGCTGAAGTCCTGTCATGGCAAACATATAGTACAATATCTCCAAGCCACAAAAGAAATAATTGTAAAGTATGGAAGAACAGATGGGAACAACTACTCTATGTGATTTGAAATACCTTGTTGACATATGAACGGCTAGAGGGATAATATCCGACAAACCACACGTGTCGTGCATGGCTGCTATTATTCCAGAAAGACCATGGGATGGAAAGGGTAGTTCACACGTCCACTAAGTATTTTCCCTCCCCACAAGTACACATGGATTCCAAACCAGTCACAAAGAAATAACAATAATCCAGAATAGTCACGTATCTCCTAATAAGAATCCATTATACTAATCCGTGTAGTAAGTGTCAAGAATCAAATAATCAATACTAAGCATGCATTATAGAGACTATCAAGTACTGGAAGTAATTACGAAAATGTACTCATTTGTGGTCCTTATCTGGTATTAATCAGAATCTAAGTCACAGTCCAAATAGCCTATGTATTACAAATTTACCATGTCAAAGAAACTAAATTTTGTCCAAAGAAACTAAAATTTATCAACTCGAGACTCATGGCACGCAAATCGAGGCAATCTATTGACCAAAAAGTCAATCGATGCAAACTCGACTTTCATGCATGGTTTTCTGTAGATTTCAGTGTCAAAAATATGCTGGAATTTATGGCTCGTCGTAATTCAAATTCATTTAGAAATTATTGCATATACCTAAAATCGTATTGTGCAATGGTGGTTGATTATTAACCTAGAAGTTCTACAGAATTAAAAGTACAACAATATTTCATATTAAATCCTGGGAAAACATATGTTAATGATCTCAATATTAGCTTTCTAAAACTTCAAACGGTTCATGATTATGATTCATGGTTCTCCCGAAATCGCGAAAACACCGAGATACGTCTATTTTCGGACATGTTGTGCTCTACGAATTTTTCAGAATTTAATATTCATAAAATTTTGTGAAATAATTTATATATTCAGAAAACTAACCTCAATACGATTATAATGCAAGAAACTATCCGCGTTTGGAGTCCGGAGCTATAAGTAATGGATTCTAGAAAATGAAGGAAACCATAGATGACAATTCTCCAAAATCGGCTAAAAGAAAACCCTATAATTTATAAACCAAGTACTATATATATATATATAAGAGAGAGAGAGCAGTCGCGGCTAAAGGATGTTCTACATGGCATCCATCCACTGTTTCCCGCTCGGATCGAACGACCAGCGTTCAAGTCGGCTTTGCTCGGTTGAGTCCGAGTCGAATTAGGACTCGGCTCGGCTTGGCTTGGACCGCTTCACCCGCACCCGCCCTCGCCCTCTCTTACTGACCGCTGGGCCTCGCTGACTGGGCCGCACTGGCTGACACACAGGCCAGGCTGGCTGCTGACTGGGTGGGTTAATTTTATTAGTTTTTCTTTTTCTGAAAAATTAGTTTTTAATTCAGTTTTTCATAATTAACTCAAAATAAATGCTAAAAATAATCAAAAAATTCCCAAAAAATTCTAAAATATATATTTGATTATTTAGAACCTAATATAAAAGTTTGGGATATTTTTAATTATGTTTGATACTAAAATAAATTCTTACAAGTCCTAAAAAATTAGTGTTACTAGTTTTTAATTAACCAAAAAATTATGGAAAATTTCCAATAGCCCCAAATTAACCTAATAACAACATTTAAGCTAGAATTTTAGGATACATAAGTTACAATATCGGGGAGATGCTCAAGAAAATATTGTCTACTAATATGATATCAACTGACCCTAAGGAAGACGATAAGAATCCACCGAAACTCAGTAGAACTGTGGGTCCAATGCCTAGACGCACAATAGGATATGCAGTTCAAACAACAAGAACCTCATACCGAGGACGAAGTCGTATAAGTCAATTTGGGTGATGAATTCTCCCCTAAAACTATCTTCATCAGCAAGAGTCTGACTGATAAGGATCGGGAATCCCTGCTATAGCTCGTCAGTGAATGTATTGATATCTTTGCCTGGAGCTATGAAGACATGGCAGGACTGGACCCCCAAATCGTGGTCCACAAGATTAATTTCTTGTCGAATGCTAAGCCTGTCAAGCAGCAGCAATGACGGTTCTGGCCAGACATTATGAACGCCATCGAAGCTGAAGTCAACAAACTAATAGCTAGTGTCTTTGTCCCTAAAGAACAACATCCAGATTGGGTAGTCAACATCGTGTCAATCATCAAAAAAAATAGAAAGATCCAGATCTGCATTGACTTCTGTGATCTAAATATGGCCTACCCTAAGGATGAATTTCCCCTTCCAATCATAAACATAATGATTGACAACACATGTGACTTCGAGCGCATGTCCTTCATAGACAAATTCTCAGGCTACAATCAAATCAAGATATCTCCTAACGATCAGAAGCATATATCATTTCGAACGCTGATAGGAGTATACTGCTACACAGTCATGCCCTTCGGTCAGAAGAATGCGGGTGTTATATACCAGCGAGAATCTATACAAAATGGTCGAGTGTTACGTTAATGACATCACCTTCAAGAGTCGCTCCAAAGATGATTACCTCAGGGACTTAAAGACTGTGTTCGACATCATGCATACGTACTAGCTCAAGATGAACCCTACCAAATATTTTCTAGGAGCCTCCAACAACAAATTTCTAGGTTTCATCCTAACTTAGAAGGGTATCCACATAGACCCTGACAAGACCAATGCGATCATTGAAATGCGCCCACCGAAGAACCTCAGAGAACTTCGTAGCCTTCAAGGAATTATGGCCTATATTAAGAGGTTCATATCAAATATTTCTAGACATTGTCAGTCGTTCATGCAACTCACCAAGAAGGGAGTTTCCTTTGTCTGGAATAAAGAATGCCAGCGCGCCTTCGACGACATCAAGAAATACCATATGAGCCCTCCAGTATTGGTATCCCCAGTTATGGGGAAGCCCTTTATGCTCTATATTCGAGCAATGGATCACTCTATTGGCACTCTGCTAGTCCAGAAGAATGACGCAGGCCACGAGCGGGACATCTACTACCTCAGCAGGATAATGGTCGTGCAGAGCACAGATACAACCTTGTCAAGAAAGAGTGCCTCGCTCTAGTCTTTGCTATTCAGAAGACCCGATACTATATAGCAGGGAAAATGATCCATGTGATCTCTCAGGTCAACCCCCTATGAGTTCTCATAACCAAACCTGGGGCGCTCAACTCCCGCCTGGCTACGTGGACAATACTACTATCACCATACGACATGACATTTTTTCCGCAAAAAAATGCCAAGGGACAAGCATTAGCTGACTTCCTGGCAGCCCACCCAGTGCCAAAAACTTCAAAAATCTACGAGGAATCCCCAACGAAGTTGCAGACTCCAATGGCGTGACGAACGCAGAAGCCGTTGGGCGAATGTTTTTCGATGGTGCTTCAAGAACAAGGCCCAAAGGCGACATCATCGCTAGAGTCGGGATAGTATTGATCTCTCCATATGATCTGGTTATCAAATGCACATACTTCCTTACTAAGCAATGCTCCAATAATATGGCAGAGTACAACACTCTCATCATTGGACTCCAACTAGCTAAACAAGTGGAAGTTCATAACCTGCCTACGGTGATTCCAAACTGATAATCAACCAAATCTGAGGTTTGTATGAAGTCCAGAACGAGGAATTAATTCCTTACCACCAAGTCGCGCTTGGATTAATCACCACCTTCGAGGGGTTCTTCATAGAGCATGTCCCTCGACTGTGAAATATCGAGGTGGACGCCATAGCCGGACTCGCAGCCTCTCTAGTTGTTCCGGTCAATACCCATGAACTGATCACCGTGATGGGTCAAGAGCTAATCTGCCCGAAGAACAACATCTCTCTGTACCGGAGCTACTTAGTAGATACGAGCGCTGACTTACAAGATTGGAGACTTCCATTTATCAACTACGCAGTCTATGAAATTCTTTCCGAGAACCCAAAGGAAGCCACTTCGATTAGAAGACGTTCCCTCCGGTTCTATTATGATACAGCTACCAAAATACTATATCGTCGCTCCTATGACTGTCTTCTGTTATGATATCTATCGAATACAGAAGCAAAGCAGGCTCCCTGCGAGGCTTATGATGAGATTTGCAGTGCCCATCAGATAGCACCCAAACTACAGAACTGCCTCCGTAGAATGGGTTACTATTGGCCGACAATGGTAGTAGACATTGTTGACTACACAAGGAAGTGCCAAGCGTGCCAAATCCATGCTGACTTTATCCACCAACCCTTGGAGTTTCTACACCCAACTATGGCATCCTGGCCGTTGGAAGCCTGGGGCATAGATATCATAGGGCCGATCAGTCCGCCTTTGGCTAAGGGACAGCGGTTCATCTAAACTATCACCGACTACTTCTCCAAGTGGGCGGAAGTTGTACCACTCGCTGAAGTTAAGACGTCCAATGTTATCAACTTCATCAAGCATCACGTCATATACCTCTTCGGCTTGCCACAAAGGATCATCCATGATAACGGTCCACAGTTTGCAAGTCACGCATTCTACCGATTTTACGACAAAAATCAGATTCAGAATGTAGCGTCAACTCCCTATAATCTGGCAGCAAATGGTCTGGCAGAAGCTTTCAACAAGACCATCATAAGCTACTCAAAAAGTTTATGTCATCCAAAAAATGCGACTAGAATGAGAAGTTGGATGAATGTCTCTAGGCCTACCGTACAATGGTCCAGAAGCTACTGGCAATACGTCTTTTCTCTCTTGTGTACGAAAGTGAAGCGGTCCTCCCACTCGAGATCAAAATTATTTTACTCCGAGTAGCTCTCTTTAACTAATTAATCGTCGACGATAATCATCATCGATGGCTACAAGAGTCAGAAGCACTCAACGAAAAACGTCTCTTGGCTCAATAGCGCATTGTGCTATACTAAGCATGTCTCTAGGGAGCCTTTAACAAACGGGTGAAGAAGAGAACCAACCAAGTGGGTGATCTCATCCTGACCGTAAGGAGGCCGATGGTTATGACCCATAAGACTGCCAAGAAATTCTATCCCAAATGGGAAGACCCGTTCGTCGTAGAATCGGTATTCTCCTACGGCGCCTACCGGCTCGCGAAATCCAACAACAACTTGCTCATGATGCCGATCAATAACAAGTTCCTAAAAAAGTACTATGTCTAAGCTAGACTTATACTCCCGTTATCCCCATTCGGGCAATTAAGATGTACAGTCCTTACACTCTTGGTTCTTTATCCCCAGCAAGTGTCTATGTACAATATTTTCCCTTATTTATAATTTTTTGTAAAAGCCATTATTTATATCCAGGATTCCTGGATATGCAACAGATGATGCATCCTTATAGTCTCTCCAGCGGAGCAGTCCTCATATCCACCGGCTCACTCTCGCTTGGACCACCCAAAAACCAGTCTCGTTAGACTCTAGTCTCCCCAGCGGAGCAATCCTTAGGTCTATCTTCATTCTCGGATAGACTACACTCAGCAAACCAATCCTCGGCGAATTTTCCAAACGCTAGTTCACGTCCATATTACCTCTGAAATATGTCCTAATAAAACTTTCTGGCTAAGTTTGCCATATCCATATTACCTCTGAGCAAACCTCTCGGGTCTTGGCTACAGATTATTACATCCATATTACCTCTGATATCGGTTGTCATCTCCACTTATCACCCGTACTTATCAAAGTACGCCAGCGGTGCTAAGTCCACAAAACCTATCACGTCCATACTACCTCTGATAGGGATTGTTTTGAACTTATTATTTGCAATCAACGTACGCAACAAATAATAGGTCTACCAAAGATCCCCCAGTAGGATATCCTCAACAACTGCGGTATTGTACTACGTCCATATTACCTCCAGTATAACGTCCAACAAACACAAAATATAATTGCTCAAATCACAAAAAGAAAAAGAATTTCTTTTTTGAAAGAGGGGGAAATACAAATTTTAGGAGGAGTCAGAATCCTCCAAATTATTCATGAACATTGCAAGAGCATGAAAAATACATGCATTCGAAGACACGAACAATTAATGAGATGCGTCTACGCCGATCTGCTCCTCTTGTCCCTTCGAACTAGCAGGAGGCCCATCTGACGGGGAGCCAAGGAGATCTTGGAAGATATTTGCCTTGTGCACCCAAGCGGTAGACTTGGAAGATATTTGCCTTGTGCACCCAAGCGGTAGACGCATCCCCTGTCTTCCTGACAGAAAATGGCTTAGGCACGCCAAGGTGGTGATCAGTGTCACGCCCCAATCCCAAAATATCGAGGGACTGAACACGTGATAATGGCCAGCAGCACGCACCGATGGACAAACCCAATTTAATGGATCCATCGGGGCATACTTAAGCTGTATTACAATGATCAGGGTTTACTAATCTCATCCACAGAACAGCATGAACTAAAAACAAAACTGGAATAAATGCTGAAAGTAAAGATACTGTCGAATATCCAGCAAAAAATAATACTAAGTCGGGTGGAGACAAATCCTCTACCGATAAATGGAAAAATAGAGACAAGGAAATATAACTAAAACATGCTAGAAAGTAACTAAGTATAAGCAGGGCCATCAACTGCTATCGTACCCTCGTCTGGTGTCGGTCCGTAAAGTCGCGGGTACTCCTCGTCTGCTAAATCTGGAGAACAAAACCAGGTCCTCAGCGGGACGTAACAAGATATAAAAGAATACGAGCCAAAATATAGTAAATGAACATGCAAGATAGACCAGAGATTAAACACAAGGGAAGCATATAAGCCACAAGAAATTTCTACATCTAAGACGGTGGCATGCCAATGATGCTATCAAACATGACTACAAGCAATCGGGATAACCGCAACTCAATGGGAGATCACGGTCCTATAGAAATTCGGCCAATAGGGACTCCCAGTCTATAGTATGGCTCTTTCGCAGCCCAATGGGAGCTCACGAATGAGGTAGTCAAATGAACAAGTCTCTATTGCAGCACATTGGGTACTCACAATCGAGAATGCTCAAGTGTAGTCAATGCCTAATAACAATCATTTAGAAACTAAAGAAATCAATCGAGTCAACTCAAGGAATGTAGAGTAAACATATACCATCACAATATATCTATGGAACAAATAGTGATCCAAGGAAAAGAGCAAATAAAGTACATGCACGTATAACGAGAAAATAAGACTAGAGTAGCAGGAATAAATCAAAACGCATCAAGAACTATATATGGCAAGAAAGTAACAACTGAAAAGGAAAGCATGCAACAAATGTACAAGAGTTGTCAATGTATCTTGCACGACAATGTAAAAATAAGTCAAGGAAATAAGTAGCAGAACTGCAGGATTTGGCAAGGTATACTTGCCTGGGGTTCTGGTTACAACTGTAGCTCTGACTTCCGTGGGTTCTACAGGCAGTACTTCGGTTGCCAAAAAAAATATCACCATCAGATCCAGAAAATATTAATCAGCTAGAAACGCCTGTCCTTGAGTCCAATTTGGACACAGGGGCGAAAACGACATTTTCGGGGCAAAACGGGGTCCAAATGTGGGCCGCTTTGCACCGAAAAACGTGTCAGGGTCAAAGGTCTCTAAATCTGTCAAACTTAGTGTCAACAGGTCAGGAACGATGATACGAACCCAACGGAACTTCAAGAATTAGATTCCGGTGAGCCGATCACAAAATCGCCCATCAAGTGGAGCCTGTGGGGCCCACGATACGCAATTTTGTCAATGTTCTCATAATCGAACCAAACTTGGGTTACTGGACCAGCGTATTGCTACGAGTCCGATGGCATAAGTTTTGTTTCGATCCGACGTGTGTACACTAATTTACAGCGAGAACCAGAAAGGACGGATACGGGGCGTTTTCGGCGGATACGCGTTGATTCCGGTGTACACGCACATCCAAATCAACTTCTGCGAAATCCCGCATGTCCGTATCAACGACGCGCACGTATCTGTGAAGACCGCACATGACCAAGTCGTCCCGTTTGGCGAGGCGTACTCAGTTCGGGGGTGAAACAGGGCGTTGGTTTTCCTGTTTTTGGATCGCGGTTCGCGATCACCACAGGACGCGATGCACCGAGCGGGTTGTACGGACACCGAGGGGGTCATGCAGTCTACACGATGCAATAGACGGAATCGAAAATGGGACAGCGAGAAGAGAGATATGGGTACCTGAACAGGGCTTTGGAAACCGAAATTTTTCGTGTCCGAGTCGACACGAAGCAAGGGGACACCGTATCCTGTGTCCGGACTGTGTCCGCCCTAGGGTTAGGGCTAGGCTGACGGAGCTCAGGCGGCCGGAGGCGGGCCGGAGGGAGGCCGGGGGCAGCGGGGGAGGCTCTGCCGGAGGCGACGGCGCGACGAAGCGGGCGGGCGACGGCGGCGCAGGGCTCGGGCCGGAGTTGCTGCTGGGCTTGCTGCCGGGGGAGGAGGAAGGAGAGGGAGGCCGGCGTCGGTCCTGGCCGGAGGAGGCTGGCGGGCAGCGGGGGAGGCTCTGCCGGAGGCGGCAGCGTCGCGGCGGGGCTAGGGCGGAGCCAGGGTGGCAGAGAGGAAAAATGGGGTCGGGTCGAAGGCGGGGCGGCTGCAGGTGTTTAAATAGGGCGGAGGAGGAAGACGATGGGGTGGCCGGTACGGGGAAGAGGGAGGTGGAGCGGTCGGGGGTTCGGGGAGACGAAGGAGAAGCGTCGCCGGCGGTCACGGCGGCGAAAACGGCCGCCGGAGGGAGAGGAATCGGGGAGGGAAGAAGAAAGGGTTAGGGTTTAGTTCGGGTCGGGTCGGGTCTCAAGCGGGTCGGGTCGAACCCGGATCCGACCCGTTAGGGCGTAGGGGCGGTTCAACTAGACCGGGTCCGGTTCAGCAGTTGGTTCGGTTTATTTAAAATAAACCCGGTTTATTTATGGTTCATTTCGGTTTAATTATAAAATAGTTTTTAGGACTTTAAAAATACTTTCGTGGTCCAATAAATTTCCGAAAAATTACCCTATGTCTAGTTTTTTATTTTATACCATAAAATATTATTTTCATAATATTTTAATATTATTTAACATTATTTAAAAATCAATTAAATTTAAAATACCTTAGTTTTAATTAATAAAAACCCAGAAAATTCCAGAAAATTGTGAAAAATTACAAATTAAAATTCTTGAAAATCAGGGGATTTACAATCAGAAGCAACCCTAGCCATACATAGGGACGTAGTTCCCTTGATGTCCCTCGAAACATCCTTGGAAGTAATCGTGTCGAATGCAAACTTGTGTGAGGAGTCTACAAGTTGTCTGCTACTTGTAAGCGAGGAATCGATGGCTTACTTCACGAGACGTAATGGTTTACTCTGTAGGACGCGATAATTTATTCCTAAACAACCTAAGATGTTATCGTCGAGAATCCTCTCGGGGACTCGGACTGACACATCAGCGTGAACACATCAGGCGCATGTCAGTACGTAAAGCATTGGGAGTGGTCATTTCTCTCTTAGGATGAAAACCAAGTCAGCTAAACAATTGCAAGAAAAATAAAAACTTTTATTTTGCCAAAGTAAAAGAGCAAACTACACTTGATGGACTATCTACACCCCAACCACGAAATCAAAACCAACTACAAAATTAAGACAAAAGATAGTTTTGAAAAGTGAAACACAAATTACTGTTTCTGCTGGTCATAGCACAGCTCTGCTATCCGCCCATAGAGACGGGCAATATGGCCATCTACGCGCGCTTTGGCCCGACGCTCGACCTCTCTGGACATGACCTCGGGATCCTCGTAACGAACATAGGACTTGTATCGGCTATCTAGCTTTTGCACCATGACTTCAACACCAGTCCTATTCCTTGCTACTCGGCTTGTCTTGGTGCGGATGGCCTCCTCTTTCTGTTGGGCCTCTCGGAGTTTGTTCCCCATCATATCAAGCATGATTTGGAGTTATCGAATCTCTTCGGTCAGGTCCCTCTACCTGGTGAGACATAATCGGATAATCTCAGCCTTCTTTTTTTGGATAGAGGGCTCCATATCGGGGAGGCCTAGCACTTCATTGGAGAGTTCACTAGAGGCGAGGGGTTATAGAAAGCATTATCTTCCCCCATCATTGAGTCAGAATCGACAAGCATAGCCTTCCCTTGCCTTTTCTTCGACCTTTCTTGGACACCATGCATCGGGGCTTCAGCTTAGTACCTGCGATGAAGCTAGTATCCCGGTCAAAGCTAGGCGGAGGCGCATTCACGAATACATAAAAGGGAGCTGCTACATAGAGGATATGCACAGGGATTTTAGCATCGGGCAGGGTAAATTGGACCTGAGTATTGGTGGCAAAGTAATAATTCCAGGCTCGGGCTCCATCAAGAATGCTACCTTCAAAACCAAGACATGGGCTTGGTTTGCTCAACATGAGCTGGCTATATCCAAACTGACGAGCAAACTTACTCAGCAGGTAAGGTTCCATGAAGACGAGGTTTCGATTTCGATATACCAAATGGGAAGGCCGGATGGAAAGTAACCAGAAAAGGAGCTTCGGGGACAGAACCTAATAGTCAACACCACCATCACACTGAATCCTATTCACTTCATCCTCTATGAACTTTGGGATCTAGACAAAGAAGGAATAGTCTGCTACGCGGGCGAGTGCATGCTGACAGGCGAGAACCTTAGTATGAACCCAGGGTATCCTACCATACTGGCGAATAATAGCATCAGTCTCTGTCGTCGTCCCCTCAACTCCAGGATACATCAAAGATGGGTATTATATTAACAGCCAACCCATTAGATAATGGTAAGGTATCTCAATCCAATTGAAATCTCCAGGGCCGCCATGGGCCATAACTTTGCTCGTAAAAGCACAGAGCCCACGATGTATGATGCAGACCATTGCTGGGAGTAAAGCGAGCTGACGGCCAAAAACTAACTTCATAGCGAGGAGGATGAGATTGCGGCTACCCCTCTTGATTAACCCGGAGCCCCCCGGGACTATACAAGTTCACAGTCATATCATCAAGAATCTAGCCAATACAGCTTTATCAGAAAATGGCTAGGTGTCTTGGTAAAAATAGCGGAAGGTATCACCAGAGCTACTAAACCCCTCACCAAATGCAGTCATTCTCTTAGTACCGCGTACTAGGTCATCGACACTACTCGGGGTTTGAGGGCTCTGAACGATGATCCGACTCGAAACTTCAATATCGAAGAGGTAATGGATCCAAGCCTTAGAATGGGGTAATGTCCCCTCTGTGATTATGTCTTTCTTCTTCAAAAGTTGCTGGCAAGTGCTATGATGGCACAACAATTTTTGGTACACTGCGAGAAACCCTGATTATTGTTTCTCCAAATCCTCGAATTCCTCATTATCAGGCATGTAATCCTCATATAGCTTGCTGCCCTAGGGCAACCGTAAAATATCGTACATCTTGTGGAGGGCAAGTCCCATCTCCCCACCAGGAGTAAAGAAGGTCCCGGTGCGACAGTTGTACATCTCAGTCAAAGCCACGAACAACTTCGGATTCTTTTTCAAACCGTAACAGGAACCCCTAATGGCATAGTAGAGGTTGTCCTCCTTCAGGGGCTGCTCGTACTTCCCTAGCACCAACAGGGTCAAATTAACCCAAGAAGACGAATGATGCATCCAGTTGAGCAAGCATATTTTCTCCTTTGGATATGACCCCTTGTCTGCGAGCTGGTTCAGAAAAGTGTCAGCCCTTAGATATGAACATTCGGCCCAATCTCACTCGCGAAAGCACCAGGTTCCAACCCGCGAAGAGAATAAGAAAATGATTCCTTAGTCGCTGCTTCTCTCTTCAGTTTACAGTTAAAACGAATGTGGCCGACTTAGGCTCCCTTTTGGTCTGGGGTCAGGCTGTCCAACATCTTCCATGGGAGGGATACCATATTGAAGGCCGACAAAGGCAAGTGGCGCTCAATCGTAGGTATATGTATCTTTATCCCACTAGAGGAGAAGGTCCAGCTATCCTTTTTCTTTACTACCTTAGCATCGGAGATAGTGAGAGCATTTCCAAACAGGAAGATGGGATTTAAATAAGAAACGCCATTTGAACCCTCAATCGGTCAAGATTTCAACTGGCTAAGCAGAAAGAACGAAGACTGGTCCGTTATTAACTTTATTCTCGTCTCAGATTGACCCTTGTTTATCTGGGCCTAGACATTTGCCTCAATCGGCCCAGTGCGGCCTGAGCACGACACCCAAGCCCCTTCCCTAACGGAGCCACGGGTAAAGTTACTGCAAAACCAGAAATAAGAAGATGGTTAGAGCCCTCGGGATGGCATGCGCATCAGAAATAAACTTGAGCGCATAAAGGGACGTATATGATACATGCGGCCTAGTCACGAACAGGACCTCCATGGGGTCAAGTCATAACAGGACCTCCATGCGGCCAAGTCAAACCAAGACCTCCTAGAGGTCGAGTCAAGACCAGTGCATGTAGCTAAAGTAAGACCCGGGCATAAAATATGCGGCATGGTCATATGGACGGGTCCGTACATGTTCTAATCATGCAGCAGACCATATGCGAAGTGTCCATACGTTTGTACTCCTTCCCCTCCCCAAAAAAAATCTTACCTGGGATGGGCGTCATGAAAAGAGAAAGAATTCTCCTTGGTGCTAGGTGCGAAAGCCGGGCGCTTTTCCTTATCGGTCTTCTTCGCGGGAGCAGAGGATGAAAACTTGGGCGCCATGGCAGATGGTCGGAGAAGGTGATCGGAGCAGGGAAAGAGTCACAGATGAAGGGAGAGGAGAATTCAACAAGGCAAAAAAGTTTTCCTCACTCCCCCAAGACTCCTATTTATAGGCTGCAAAAGAGATAATGGCAGCCCCCTCGGTTCCCGCGTCCAACTGTCAGCCTCTACGATGGATGGTTGGGTTCTCGAGGCGGCCTTACCTTCGTAACCGTCAGCTTGGGATCCATGTAAAGAGGCGGGTTAGAATCTTAGGAGATCCTCTCCAAACCTAAATAAATCTATCAGTTAATGCAGAAGTGACATCATGGAAGCGCTCGTCCATGCGACCCAACGTCCATGAGATGCTCCATCCATGCGACCAAAATTCTTTTCCTCCATGCTTCTTATTCAAAGTATTTCAAACTTATCAGTTTGAAAACTTTAAAGGAGGTATTGTAGAAGCATAAAAAATATGAATCCATGCGTCCAACAAGCATGCATCCTAAAGCAAAGCTCAGAAGAGATTGGGCCACAGAATCACCATGCGACCCAATAAGGCGACATCCATTAGTCACAATCTGCCGAAGCAGCTTTGGCCGCAGATAGACCAGACATGGCATCCTAGCAACTGGATTATCTTTGACATAGAATCCTGAGAAAGCGGATTTTTTGAATGCCTCAAAAGATGTAAACAAACTAAATGACAGAAGTCTTATGTCAGCACATAACTTCACTCTCGATGGGTGTGCAACGCCATGTGTATAGCACAACAAGGACCCCATGCATCCCAGATACTAAGCATTCTATGCATCTCTGGCCCCATGCATCATAGACTCCATGTGTTCTATGCGTCTCTGGTCCCATGCGTCCCAGACTCCATACGTCTCATGCGTCTCTGGCCATATGTGTTTCAGACTCCTTGAAAACCAAATCTTTCTGTTACAACATGAGTGATTCTCTTCAACCAAGTACAAGCCACATGTCAACCTGACCAAGTCACGCCCACAAAGGACAAGAACCACCTAGATATTTAGCAACAAAAAATCTCAACAAGCGGCGGCGTGACAGCTTGGCCTTTTCACAGTTACAGCTACACCATGTTAAGAAGGCACACATGTCACCCTCTAGCATCCATGTGGTCCAACATATACGCGCCCAAGGATGACTAAATATACCTGGGTGGCATGTCCAAACAGAGGGGATGGACACAGGGGTGAGAGACAAAAAGAGAGAGCATACAGAGATGAGCAAAGAGAGAACATAAGAGAGCTTCTTCACCCTAGATCGGATCGTCAACGGAGCAAAAGAGTCGCTGCACTTCTCAACCTCCATCGTTACACCCTAGACCAAAATATTATACTTAGATAATTCTGTTTAGGATTCTTTGTACATTTTTTCGTTCTTTAAATACAAAATTTGCAAGAACTCATTTAATGGGAACAGTAAGGTAATGGGGTATTAGGCTAAGTTACTATATATTTATAATGTAAGTCTATGTAGTCTATATTATATATATAGTGTATTATACCGGTTAGGTATGGTTAAGGTAATTATGAGATCGAGTGTGGTGGGTCTATGAGCATTAAGGTAGGGTTTAGATATAAGGTAATGGGTTTATAGGTCAATATAACTAAGGTAAAACTAGATAATAGATATAATTAGTATATTTATAAGTTATATATAGATACTTAGTAATATTATCTAGTATGACTAATACCTTCAAGGTATAGACCGAGAAAGATAACCATAACCTAGTATCACCTAGTACTAACTAGTATGACCTTGTAATCAACCTAGAAGTTAGGTATGGACCTAAAACCAAGGTATTGACCTAATTTGACCTAGTTTGACTAGTGTGACCTAGTCTTGACCTAGAAAACCATATTTTAGTTTATTTAAGCTTGTTATCACTTTATTACACCTAAATGATATGATAATTCATATTTAGGTCACTTGGACTCCAGTTCAGGCACTGTTTGATATTCATTGCTCAGAACCTCAGAAAAGTACATTCTCTGATAGTTTCTATTATTTGATAATTACTATATTTCAAGTATTTAGAAATATTACATCTGATTCTTAATATTTTGGTACACAGACTGGTATATAGCTTCGATCTTCAGTCATGAGATGTTACAATGGTTATCGTATCAACAACGTACACGACATTGACATTAGATATCGTACATGGTATTGTTATCGTACATTAATCGGGTATCGTAACGTGTCATGGTTGGATACACTATACTAGTTGGGGCAGGATAAATGTTAGAAAGAGATGTGATCATATTCCTATTATAAATTATAAAACATTGTTAGTGTTAATCATACAACTCACGTATGATTAGCCAAGCCATTTAGCTATCGTACAAGTTTCCAAGTCGATCAAATATCGAAACTAGTATTTTAAATACTTAGAATAGTTGTAGTTTTTCATATTCAGTTTCATAGATTATATCGTATACTTAGAATCGGGTGCGGGTCATGACACATTTTAGTGGTGGCTCATGCAGGTCAGTCTTCGCGATTAGTGCAATATCGTTGTAGTACAACGACTTAGTTGTACTACTGCGAGCCTGCAATAGGATATAGAAAATATGATAATAGGATAAGAGAATACTCAATCACAAATTAGGATTTCTTGAGAGATTTCTGGGATGACCCTTGAGAATCTTATTTTTGAATCTTTTTTCACTTGCTTTGTTCACCTTCACCTTTGTACCTGTTCGTTGTTGAATTTGATTATTGTATCGAGATGAATCATATGGACTAAGTTAAGGTATATTCTAATAACATAAATGGATAAGAACTGTGAAAAAGGTAACCGTCTGCCTTAGTTATGGAGCCTAGAGTTTATCGCAGCCATATTAGCTGGTATGACGAAGACATAGAGCCTGATTTTGGATATATTTCTCTTGGTTATGAAATTTATAGTTTTTAGAGCCAAGTATGTGGCTGAGCAAAAATTTTAGGTACCATGATTCTAGAGATATGTACCTTAATTATGGCCTCTATAGTTTATCGCAACTATGCTTACTAGGCGAGGATTCAGGGTAACATAATTTCGTATAGACGTGTATGATTATCAGAGTGTATCTTAAATTGGTTCTTAATATATCGTCTCTATCATCCAACCATGTTATTATTTAGATTTGTTTCATTACCCTACTAGCTCGGGATATGAATATCTTTAGTTCCTCTAGTTCAGTTTTTTTTATAGAGTTTTACCTTCATTAGTTCCTGAAGCAGCCTCTTTGAATAGTTTAGTAGTTTGGTAACTTGTAGATAGTTTGGTGTCAGGATGGGTATCATTATTGATTGTTGAGAGTATAGATTATGAGTTATGAGTGGTTCCTGGTAGGGTATGTGAGCAATAAGTATCAATGTATAAGCCTAGAAATAACCCATAATATAGTATCCTTATAACAATATTTATATGGTAGGTGTCAGAGTAAAGTTAGTAATTGGTACCAACAATAGCAGGGAACAAGACAGTTATGAGGGGGAGTAGCATACCAATGGGTGATTCTATGTGTTGTATCATGTCAGCAGGCATAGTTTAGATATACAGAGGTTCATACAGCAGAGAGAAGAGGGGAGTTGCAAGTAAGGAAGTTAGTGACTTATGTAGATAGTGAGAGGAATTTGAATAGGTATCCTATAGATAGTGGAGTGAAGTATCAATTTGGATATTTTATGAGTATCATGAAGTAGGGGTCTAGCTAGGCCACTGGTGGCACAAAAGATTGTCCCGTACCAGCGTAGGGAGATACCCCAGTAGGGCAGAACTTTTACGATGACGACCGAGGAAGCCGACGCTACAGGTGATGGGATAGAAATTATGTTCCTTCTTCTGTCTTTTTCATCCATTTTACTTGATTGATTCCTTAGTACCTTACTTGCATCAGTGATTTTCATGCTAGAATATAATTAGTAGTATACCCTGACAGGGACTGAAATATTATTACAAACAGAGACTATAACTATGCATATTTATTTATTTATTTTAGATTGTATGTTGTATGATTGTAGATAGGACTTTTTTAGACCATGATAGTTGGGGGTTTGGCAATGAAGATCAATGAATAGGTTATGACTGGCCAGAGAGAGACAAGTTGTCTTAAATTTTGAGGATAAAATTTTTCTAAGGAGGGTAGACTCGTAACTACCATATTTCAAGAATAGGGATATTTTTGAAATTTTGCATTATTATAAATAATGTGTTTATTTATATATATATAATATATATATATATATATATATATATATATATATATATATATATATATATATATATATTATTGGTTAGTTGATTAGTCTATTTTAATCAGACTTGACATTAGTGGACCTAACTAAACTTGACTTGACCCATTGATATAATTAGTTAGTTAGTTATAACTAGATTAAGTCTATTAAACCTATTTAGACTCAATAATAGAATATTATATCATATGGTTTAATTAGATCATATTCATGAAAGAATGAAGAGGGGTCTTTAAGTCAATTCAAATATTCCTCAACCTAATCCTAACCCTAATAGAAGGCTAAATAAGCCTCTTCATTCACGAATAACCTCTATTTCATTCCTATTTATTTCATCCCCAAATTTGAAGGCAAACCATAATCCCTTCCCTACCAAATCCACCCTTTCCCAAATCTTATTTTCCATCATTTACAAGGAGGCTAAGGAGCTTGGCATTGTTAAAGGAGCACTTGAGGAGAAAAAGTATTGGCTTGAGAATTGTGACCAACCTTGCATTTGTGTCCATATGGTGGTAATACATTAGGAATCCATCTTCCAAAAGGTAAAACTCTTGTCCTTCTTGTCATTTTAGTTTTAAATGATGAAATAAACCCCTAGGGACCTTTCCTTGGCTAAGGGCTATCCATAGAAAGAAGAACTAGGTTCATAGGAGACCTATGGAGAGAGTTACATTGACTTTTTTGGCCAAATTGGGGGAAATCCGAATTTTGACCACTAGGTGTTTGTAAAAATATTTCATAGAGGGTTTTGGTTAGGAAAACATGTTTTGAGAGGGTTAGTGTGTACATAAATGGATACGTAGATTTCTTATCATGATACGCCATGATACAAATAGATAGACTTTGTATTTCCTTATTTTGGTGTTCTAATGGTGTAATATACTCTATTTATTATTAAATCTATAGTTTATACATATATATTTGTCATATTATGATTATATGGTGTGCTTGGTGATTGGGGTTGGTATCTTGGTGGTTGATGGTGTATCATGAGGATGGAGAGAGTATCACTTGAGTATCATAGTGTGAGGTGCACACCAAGTGTTTGATATTGGATGCTTGTGTTAGTTGAGTGTTGTTTATGTGTTTGTTATTAGTGTATAGTGGTGTGAGTGTACATATGTTAGTATAGTGTTGGGTTAGTGTTTGGTATTTTATTGTTGGGTGTGATGTTGTACCATATGCTATGTGTTGGTATCACATGAGAGTGTGTATGAGGGAGTTTGGGGACTGAACAGCAAGTATCAAGTGTACAGGCTTGAGGGGTAATCTGAGATGTAGTTAGGACTGTGCTCGGGTAGCAGAGGATGTATTAAGGGGGGATTGTAATGGGGTTTGTGAGTCTTGTGTAGATATATGTGTTAGTATGTCCATATTGATCATGTGGAGGGGAGATGGAGGTCTGTGCAAAAGAAGAAAAAACTACATCTAGGTGCAAGAGGAGTGAGCAAGTGACAGTAACTTGGAGTCTCGAGTATTACATTGATGTGAGGAGAAGAGCAGATCTGATTTGCAAGGTCTGTGCTTGCAAGAAGAAGTATTAATTGTTAAGGGCTTTCAACTGTTGTGAAGGCAGTGAGAAAAAGGGAACATGGTGTAGAGGTTTCACTCTTTTGGGACTTCACTTGCAATAAGGGTGGTCGAGTGTTCATAGTGTTTGGGAGAGTTGATAATAGGATGGTGTACCTAGGATGCGATTGGTGTTATATAAGTAGGAAGGAAATAAGGTTATGACCAAGAGTATCATGATATACTTCAAGTTTTGGGAAATACAGTAGGGTTCAGGTGGGGTACACTTAGAGAATGTCTGATTGTAGGAGGTGTAGCAGTAGGAATTAGCAGTGGGGATGGGGCTCAGTTGAAGTAGGGGAAGGACTGGAGATTGTATGCTAGAGCAGTGCAATTAGAGGGAAATAGAGCAGTGAAAGTAGCAGCAAGGGGTACCTCGGCTCTGGCCCGAGTAGTATGGTGACAGTGCACTGCACTGGACATGAGTTTGGGCTACTTTGCAGTGCCACCTGCAAGGCAGTGCTTGAACAATAGATCTTGTTGCACAGGACAGTGCAAGGAGGAGGAGAATACATAGAGGTGTCTGTGTGTGTTGAGGGAGCTTGTGTGTGTGTAGATATGATAGTATGTGTTAAGGGGTATGATTGTGCATTAGAATAAGAGTGGTGAAATCATGTGTTAGAGTGAGAAGCGTGGAGAGTGTGTCAAGATTTGGAAGTATCAGTATGAGTGTTGGATTATGAGGACTGATACCAGGTCGTGTATCAGTGTGGAGAGAGTATGCTTGTGCCAGTTAGGATTTGGTATCCTAGTAGCTAGTGTGCAAATGTGTATGCTATTAGAATTTAATATAGGTACCAAGTTATTGGGTAGTAGGCCAATAAGTGTGGCAAATACTTTATAGTGTAGCATCTAAGCTAAAGGGCTGAGTGTATAACCTAATATTAAGTTAGAGACCAGTGTGCAGTATTTGTGAGGTGTGCAAGAATATTGTTCACAAATATTGATAGAGTCATGACAAGATGGAGTATATAATACAATGATCCTAAAATCCAGTTCAGTGAAGAGTATGGACAACTGGGTCCAAGAATGTTGTTGTAAGAGGAGGATGGTTAGCATGGCAAGGGAGGAGCTAGAGAGCTCTGTTCAGGTTGCAGTTAGATTATGGTGAGATATTTGTTACTATAAGTGTAGGTTAGGATGTATCAATCTGCAGTCAAGAGAGCATTAAGTATTGAAGTATCAGTGAAGGGGATTGCGGTAAGGCTGTGTGAGGGTGTCTATTGGTGTGTGTATAAGGAAGAGTAGTAGTTTGAGTATAGGTCTTGTGGTATCTAATATGTTAGGGTATTAGGATACTTAGTAGCAAGTGGAGTATATGGGTAAGGTAATGGGGTATTAGGCCAAGTTACTATATATTTATAATGTGAGTCTATGTAGTATATATTATATATATATAGTGTATTATATTGGTTAGGTATGGTTAAGGTAATTGTGAGATAGAGTGTGGTGGGTCTATGAGCATCAAGGTGGGGTTTAGATATAAGGTAATGGCTTTATAGGTCAATATAACTATGGTAAAACTAGATAATAAATATAATTAGTATATTATAAGTTATATATAGATACTTAGTAATATTAGCTTGTATGACTAATACCTTCAAGGTATGGACCTAGAAACATAACCATAACCTAGTATCACCTAGTACTTACTAGTATGACCTTGTAATCAACCTAGAAGTTAGCTATGGACCTAAAACCGAGGTATTGACCTAATTTGACCTAATTTGACTAGTGTAACCTAGTCTTGACCTAGAAAACCATATTTTAGTTTATTTAAGCTTGTTATCACTTCATTACACCAAAATAACATGATAGTTCATATTTAGGTCACTTGGACTCCAGTTCAGGCACTGTTTGATAGTCATTGCTCAGGACCTCAGGCGAGTATATTCTCTGATAGATTCTATTATTTGATAATTACTATATTTTATGTATTTAGAAATGTTACATCTGATTCTTGACACTATGGTATATGGACTGGTATATAGCTTCGATCTTCAGTCATGAGATGTTACAATGGTTATCGTATTGACATCGCTGTTTGTGGTATTAAACGAAAGAATGAAAGTGTATTTCAATGACGGGGTTTATACGAAACCCGTGCCCTTTGGTTTACAAACAAACTTGTATAATTTAATCCTATGCGAGGATGTGGGAGTATAATTTATTTAATCTGGGTATAAATTGCTATAGGTGTCTGATCTGCGGTCGATTACTTTAGCCCTTGGACCACACGATGTTGAAGAAGTATCGTGGAAGACAGGTAGCAGCTTCGAAGGTTGCAAAGGAGAGTGGATACACGATGCCAAAGTCGTCGATCCCTACTCTTTGCCTGAGCTCCGGACTCTCTCTCTCTCTCTCTCTCTCTTGACCTCCGGTTCGATCTTTCTGGGAAGTTCGACCTTGTTCGATCCTTCTTTCAAAGTTTCGACCTTGTTCGATCTTCCAGTTTTAAGTTTTTTGACCTTTTTCCCCATTGATAAGGGTCTCTATTTATAGAGTTTTGGTGACAGTGACCACTCCGTCGGTGTAAAAACCGAGGAGTGGAATGTACAGCACCCTTTTACACAACGGTTAAAATAACCAATGCCTGCGTATAGATGACCTTTTGAGTGAGCATGTGACGCATGTCCAACTAAGGGGACAAAATGCGTATATCTGCTGCGAAGATCATGGCGTAGAAGCCACATAGGTATGTATCCCTTGTGTAGAAGAGGTTGGCGTAGAAGCCAAATGACTGTCACCCTGGCGTAGAAGCCAAAATAGGCATAGAAGTCGAGTAGGCGTAGAAGCCGGATGGGCATAGAAGCCGAGTAGGCGTAGAGGCCGAATGGTCGTAGAGACTAAGCGGGCGTTTGAAGCCGAATGGTCGTAGAGACTGAGTGGGAATTTGAAGCCGAATGGGCGTAGAAGCCGAATGAGCACAGATCTTGAATGGGCGTAGAAGCCGCTGCGTACCGTGCCAGAGTGCTGATGTGGACGTCTTAGCCGGAATTACGGCTTTTGAAGATATAATCAAATCTCTTGCAGAGATTTGCCACCATCTTGTGCATTAAATACGGAGGCGTGTTTTGAAGGTCTGCAGCCCTTCTGTACATCCGTCGCAGAGACGTGCCTTGAGAGAAACTGTCATCGCTCTGTGCAATTAGACGTAGAGACGTGCCTCGAGCCCCGTACGAAGTGCAGCTTTTGACGTGGCAGGCGGTTTGTCTACTGCGGAGCGTAAAATATCTCATGTTTGCCTGTGTAAAACAAGACAGCGTATCCCCTTGTACGCGAAAGAGCAGTTTATGCTGAGGGGACGTCAGTAAACGACGGTTCGGTGATATTTTAACCAAATTATCTGTATTAAATGCAGAGATCCGCATCACACTGTGGTGTCGTCCCGAGGGGTCCGTCCTCGTTTCCAGCCGTCGTCTGGGTTGCCGTGCAGCACTTTTTGTCAGGAGTCAGAGGTCTGGTTCACTGCGTGACTTGACAGGTTCATTTTGGGGAAGACGAAGCGTTCCTCGTATGCTTTAATGCTGCTTTGAGATCGGCTGAGTTTTACGCCATGGAGGCGATGAAGAACCCTGTTTACGCTGGAGCGGCCTGGACGTACTGCACTTACGCGGATGGTCCTTTGAGCTTGTACTTCACGTTGTGTTTAGCGAAGAAAGCTCTGCTTGTACGCTTGATGGCTCTGAAGGCCTCTGTTTACGCTGCTCTGCATCAGTATGCTGCGTAGCTCCTCCCAGCGTATTTTTTATGCTTCTACAAGACCACCTTCAAAGCTTTTAAATTCCTCAGAATTTGAAATGCTTTGAATGAAGCATGAACGGCCCCTCGTAACTCGAAACGTTTCTGAATGGAGCGTTGAAACGGTCGATGCGGACTTTATGGCAGATTTATTGGGGACTGCTGTGATCTCTTTCGCCTATAAAAAGGCTGGGGGAGTTAACCTGTTCTCCCCACATTCCCATCACCATGCAGAGATGATCGCCGGAGTTCGTCGGGTCGGCCTGAGGAAGAAGGAGATCATGTTCTTCCAGCATGTAGGGAGCCAAAAAAGACGTCATCTTTGAGCAAGTGTCCACTGCAACGATGGATCATGGAAGGATATCTTAGCCTCCCTTGCTCGGGATAATCAGCAACTTTATATGGCGTTTGCCCAGGAGAGAGGAAGGGTCGTATTTGACCACACCGCTTGCAAGTGGTGTCTTCTCCCGTTGCCTCCGGTGACGAGAGTCAGACAGACTTGCTCTGTCCCGGCTTGAGCGGCGCACGAAGCATGAGATCTGCATAATTTATGCAGGTCCAGCTCTGTATCCTCCCGCCTTGATCATTGCCATGTCAGTTAGTTTGCTGGAACTGACTGACTGCTGGAGAAGATGGATGAAGAATTGAAGCCCAGCGAGAACCTGTCAGAACAGCTTCTGGGCGATCTTCAGACGACGAGGGGGGATCTTCTTTGTAGACGGAGTTTCCCTCAGATGTAATCATGAAAAAAATAGAAAAAAACCCTTGTAGATTGGATTTCCCTCATATGTAATCGTGATTTTGATTTTAATAAAATTGTCTTCTTCTTCATATGATCATCTTGCCATACGTTGCTGTGAAGTCTGAATAAGTGTAGCTTCGACACGTCTGATTCTTTGCGCCAACTCCTTAGAAAGAGTGCTAGGTCCTGTCCTTTTGCGCATAGCGAACAGTCCGTAGAACGCTGTTAAGCAATTTTTGAACATTTAGAACTGTCCTGTTGCTAGGACTGAGGGACCGCGTAGAGCTCTGAACTGCTGCTTCTGATGAGCAGAAATTTTGTTCATACTTCGTCTTCAAGAATGACCTCTCAAAACTCCCTTGGAACAGGGTCGAGGTTTTGTCTGTCAAACTGAGTTTGCCATCTTGATAGACGAGATATTCAGACTGGAGTCTGGATGAACCTCCAATTTTGGACCCGAGTAATTCCTCAATGTTTGAACTCTGTATATTTCGGGTACTTTAGGGTCAAGACCGAGTATCTTCTATGTGAACTCTTTGCAATTGACCGCTTCGGGGACTGTTCGGATATGCGGAAAATCGTGGAGCGTAAAATCATCAGCCTGTAGCCTCTGGGCATAAAACACCATCGAGCGTGAAATCGTAGACTTGTGGTTCCTGAGCGTGAAGTCATAGGTTCGTAGCCTCTCGAGCATAAAAGCTACCGAGCACAAAGGCATCCGGGCGTAAAACCATAGACTTATTGCTATCGAACGTAAAGCCGTAGATTCGTAGCTGTCGAGCGTAGAAAGCTCCTTTAGCGTAGGACTGGAGATCTGTAGCCTGTGAGCGTAGAACACCATCGAGCGTAAAATCGTAGACTTGTGGTTCCTGAGCGTGAAGTCATAGGTTCGTAGCCTCTCGAGCATAAAAGCTACCGAGCACAAAGGCATCCGGGCGTAAAACCATAAACTTATAGCTGTCGAACGTAAAGCCGTAGATTCGTAGCTGTCGAGCGTAGAAAGCTCCTTTAGCGTAGAACTATATATCTGTAGCTCCTGAAAAGAAAATTTCTCCGAGCGTGACGTTTGCGGATCTATTGCTTCTGAGTGTAAACTGAGCGCCACCGAGCGTGAGATCATCAATTTGGTATCTGCTGAGCGTAAAGTCGTAGGTTTGTTGCCTCTCGAGCATAAAAGCTTGCGAGCGTAAAACCGTAGATCTGTTGCTGTCGAGCGTAGAAAGCTCCTCTAGCGTAGAAACCGCCAAACTGCTTTGCGCGAAGAATTTTTTGAATTCGCTGACTGTCCGTCTTTTGAGAGTAGTGGGCTGACGTAGCATCCAATCATAACCACCTATTAATTGCGAGATTTGGTTAGGGTCTCGAGGAGTCCGTCCGAGGATTCGAGGAGTCGACTCGAACTCTATATATATCCCAAGCCTTTGAGAGAAAAACTTTTTATCCGTCTTCTGCGAAAGAGAGCTTTCGACTGTTCGAGTTTTTCTTCGTTCCTTCTCCGAGCACTTCGAGTCTTCAGAAATGGCGCCGAAACAAACCTCCTCCACTAAGGGAAAGAGCATAGGTTCTTCTTCTCATTCTTCTGCCCCAGCGAGGGAGTCTTTGGTCGGGCAAGGTAAACTTCACTCTGAGCGGAGTATCCCGCCGACGAGCAGCGCACCCAGTCTTAGAGGTAGAGCCTTTGGGATGACAAAAACGACAAAAAAATTCTTCGCACACGTTGAACGTGACCGCGCTAGGTCGTCTTCTGTGCTGATAGCCTCTTTGAGGAAGATGATGCACGGAGGCATTTTCATTTTTTACGTCCACATTTCTAATGTGCCAGCGTCAAAACTCTATATTTTTGTAGTTCCGAGCGTAAAAGCTCTGGCTAACGAAAATTGGTGTATATCGTAAAATTTGAGTTTTACGCTTGTGAAGGGGACTTCCGGCGTAAAATGACCAAATTTGTGCAATCTTGGCGTAGAGCACAGACTGTCATTTCTTTGGTCTGTATGTTTGTGCAAGATTTGTAATGACATATTTTTCTTGCACTTTTGCAGTTGATTTGGGTGAGTCTCCACTGGCCGAGGTGATGGGTTCAGTTGCCGGGATGCTGCACTCGAACTATCTGGAGGATCTGTCCCACGTGACATTTCCTATCTCTGGACCCTAATATCCTGAAGGAAGGGAGATCTTGATATCGGCTTAGGGTGAGCGGACGTTGCTGAACATGATCAACGGGGAGCCCCTGACATACGTAGACGGGGAGCAGTACATAAAGCCGGCTTTCCTCTTTGGGGACATGATTGATAAACAGTCCTAGACGAAGCCCAAGAGGGAACCCTGGGTTTTCTCTGTCGGGAATTTAGTTTTGTATCTGCCAACGATGCCGAGGAATTATCCCATCTCGGCTTTCTTCCATGCGACGCATCCCAGGAGGATGTCGTGGACGTTGACTCCCGATCTTCACGGCAAGCCGGGGAAGATCTTTTATCTGAAAGAGGCTGACCAGGGGTCGTTTGTCAGCCGCCCTTCCGACGTTGTGACGTTATTCAGGGGACTATGCCCGGGCAGTGTCCCGAGTGAAGACAGCTCAGTGATCCAGCCGGTCCAATTGCCGACCTTCTGCAACGACTTCATGGGACGAGGTGGGGTATATCCCAAGGAGAATCCTCGGTACAACGGGTGGATCACCCCAACAAACCTCCGATGGACTTGCCTAGTTGACTGGACTTTGAAGCACTTTCGAAGAGAACTGGAGGGCATTGGACTGTATGCCGCTGTGAGTGCGACTAGCGTTGGGTTGCCTCCCAACCCTAACTTGTTCTTGGCACTGATAGAGCGATACATTTCGCTCACCGGGACTTTCGCCACTCCACTGGGGGAGTTGGGATTGGCCCTCCATGAAATGACAATGGTCTCGAGACTGCCAATGGGGGATACCCCATACGAAGAGTATGTTCCCACCAACCGGGAGTTGGGGGACTTGGACCCTCGGGTGGCGGAAGTATATCAGGAGCTGATGTGTCAATACTTCGCGTGCACCACTTTTTATAACGAGCCTTCTGATTTGGCTCACACCATCAAGTGGATGTCCTACCTCTTCTTCCACCGAGCCAGGGCCGCCAAGTCGGAGAAAGTCTCGGGGGGCAAGAATGAGCCCGTGAATTGTTTGGACGTGCTTAGTGCCCAGGTCGTTGAGGATCTTATGGAGGAGGCTAAAGCTCCAGATCAGATTCTCGTTGAGGGGGTAGGAAAGTACCCTGAAGGCACTAAGGCCTACAGTTACTTGAGGCGCTGCCGCAGGCCTCTGTCTAAGGAAGCCCAGCTGGCCGGTTTCCTCTCGATATGGCTGCGTCGAGTAGTAGCGCCCGGTACTGCATCCGCGGACCGCATTCACCGGAACATCCTGTGGCCGGCAGTACGTCTGGTGTTCGGGGCAAGACTGGGCTTGCTTCCTGCCATGGTGTGCCGTATACAGGCTGGCCTGAGAGCCATGACTGATGGGTTGCTCGTCGATGAAACTCGGCGTGAGAGTTTTCCCCGGGTGGAATTACCATACATGTACTTGATGGGATGGTTAATTCTCCACAATCCCCGGGTGATGTCTCCCGGCTCTGGTAGCAGCTCAGGGGGTAACTTCTTGACGAACTACAAGGACTCTCCCTAGAATGTGAACACAACTTTGGATTGTCGGCTGGTGTTGAACCTCAGTCATGGTTGGAAGCTCCTTTGTACTCCCCCTCCTGTACATCGCAATCAATCAAGGGTGAGACTTGAGGATTCAGGTGGAGAGAAGACCGATCTTTCTCCGAAAGCTTTCAATTGGTTGGTCTGTATTAGACCCTCCCATCTGCTGTACAGGAGCGAAGACCATTGCTTCTTCGAGCCCTACTTGCCTAGTCGGTTCGCCAGGCAGTTTGGGTACGATCAGTTGCACGTGGGCAATGCCGTCACCAGCTTTAGGTCCAGGGGCGGACTCATTGATGGAGCCAGAGGGTGGCGATATTTTATCATGGGTTGTACGGGAGCAATCTTTATTGTGTCGGTCGTTACAACCTCCACGGAGCTCCGTATTCTCCATTCTTACGCCCAGTTCTATGTGGCGATTAACACCTTCCATCGCGATTTTGACATGCGTGGAAGCTTCAGGGTGCCTTATCCCAAGCCTGGGGGAAGAGTTGAAGTCCCCTCAGTTTTTTCTGACGAGGGTGAGGAGTCTGGCACTCCGGATGAGCCTCTGGTGTCGGTGCCGAGGTGTGAAGTGCCTCCGCCTGCGGGGGCTTTGGTAGTCTCTTCCGGGAAGCGACGGGCTTCTGTCCCGAAGGAAGCTTCTCTTCATAAGAGGAGAAAGGAGACGGTTGCTCGTCCTCTCCGCATTCTTGGTATTGAGGCTCCCGGGAGTGAGCCTGCCTCTCCCCATATCAGGGATGATTCTTTGGCTGGAGGTTCCTCGCCTTTTAGAGAGGGACCTTCTACAGTTCCGGCCGGCGGCGCCGAAGAATCTTCGCTAGAGGTCGCTATCGTTGCTACTACTCCAGGTAGTGGAGCGAGATTGCCTGCGTGGCCGCGGTAGATGGGAGAATCTTTCCCTAGACCAACAACGGATAAAACCCCCGCTGTGTCAGCGAGCACGCCTAGCGAGATTCCAGTTGACGAACCCTGACTGCGTCTCGGTGAAGGCTTGGCAGAACTCCGGGCGATGTCGGTTGGCCCACCTCCTTCTCCAGGTATGATAGTTCGTATTGCGTCATTAAAGCATGGTTTAGCTACATCGGCTACAGATGCGCCATATATACCGTTGGCTTCAGGTAAATGTCGTCTTTATGTCTCCCTTTAGAAAGATTATCATCATATTGATATCAACTTTCTGGTCCTTTTCTCAGGGGATGGCGTCCACGGGGAGTACAGCATTGAAGCACCTTCTGGCTCTGCTCCGGCTCCTGGCGATGATACGGAGGCTTTCGACTTCGAGGAGGAAATACCTTCGGGGGACAGCTCGCCTGGAGTGGTTTTGTCAACTCGAGAGGAGGACGAACCCGTCATCGTGACTTCGCCTCTCACGAGTATGCGGATGACTTCGACCGTCGTCGTTGCACCTCCTTTTGTCGCACCACCCATCGAGGCGGCGGCTGTGGCCACTTCGTCTGCAATCATTCCCAGAGGGGGACTTGCTGATATCGCGGCCACTCCTGGCGTTCAATCGGATCTAGTTGCGCTAACCGAGCAACATACCAGCCTCTTTTACACCGGTTTGAAAATGATGATATCAATGGTGTTGGCGAAGAGTCTAGTTTTCGAGCGCCTAAAGAAGACTTCTCAGTTTTCGATCGGGGCTGTCAGGGAGTTCGGCGATCCTGGGGTAGCTGACGCCCTGGAGGCGGTGGTTAATGGTTTAGAGCAACCCATTAACGAATACTTGCAGCTGACTCGGGGCAGCTTTGATGCTGAGGTCCAGGCCAGATACGACCTCATGACTGCGCGGCTTTCTAAACAGCTGGAAAGCCTGGACAACTCCATCAAAACATATAAGTTGGAGATGGATAAAAGAAAAGCTATCGTGGAAGAGGCTCTCGCTCTTGAGATGAAGCTCCGATCCGAGCACGAAGGGAACGCAGCGAGGGCCCGCAAGCTGAAGGAAAAACTCGCTCTGGCAGAGGAGTGGGCTTCTCAGTCGTTGGCAGGTCTAGATGTAGCGACTGGTCAACTGAGCGCAGCACGACGGGATTTGGAGCGTGCAGAAGCTGCCCGTGCGGGCTCTCTTCAGGCAAGGGCTGAGCTGACCCTTACGAACAATCCCGAGGCACAGCTGGAGCGGGCTCGCGCCGATGCCTTGGTTTCCAGGAATGAGAAGATAGCTGCATTGGAGTGGCTGATTCGCGATCTTACTGCTCCCCCATCATGATGTATCCTTTCTCTTTTTGCTTCCCCAGATGTAATTCTGCTCTTTATCGAAAATAAATAAAAGCGACTCTTTTCTGACTTTTGTGGACCCATCATTTCGGAATGTAAATGACAGTTTTTTTTCTTTTTTTAGGCGAGAGTGATATCAGAGATAGTATGGACATGATAGACTCTCGATAAACTTTTTAGCAGGATATATCTATTCAGAGGTCATATAGACATGATAGGATATGATCCAGCTAGTTTCGTTTTGGGAGTTGTTTTGTCAGAGTTGAGATCCTCGCTATATTTCACTCGAGCAGGAGAGATTAAGCATAGTACCTTTTCAGGAATTTGTCATTGATAGGAGCCATTAACAGGTCTCTATTAGGCTGGGCTATCCTGTAGGCGTCGTTTGAGAACGTTGTCTCGATCACATAAGGGCCTTCCCACTTGGGCTGGAATTTGCCTTTACTTCTGTGAGTAAGAATCATCGGCCTTCTTACGGCTAGAACTAGCTCGCCGACTTTGAACACTCTTTTCTTTACTTTATGATTGAAAGCTTTGGAAATGCGTGCTTGGTAGAGCGCGATGCGCTGTTGAGCTTGGAGGCATTTCTCGTCTAATCCTTCTAGCTCTTGGAGCCTTAACAGGTCATTCTTTTCTCGAGTCAGCTCATTAGTCACGGCTATCCTGAGTGACGGGATCTGGATTTCAATGGGGAGAACTGCTTCGCTCCCGTAGACCAGCGAGAATAGGATGCAACCTGTCGGTGTTCGTACCGTTGTGCGGTATGCCCAGAGACATTCGCCCAGCTTCTTATTCCAATCTCTCTTGTTTGAAGCTGATCACATTAGACGCCTTTACCTCAGCAAAAGGGATCGCCTCTGCCCATTTGGAGAAGTAATCCGTGATGGCCAGTATGAACCGGTGACCCCTGAAAGAAGACGGGTGAATAGGACCGATGATATCCATACCCCATGCTTCGAAAGGCCAGGATGCGACCGTAGGATGTAGATGTTCAGACGGTTGATGTATGAAGTCTGCATGAACCTGACAGGCTCTGCATTGTCTTGCATACCGTATTGCATCTGCGATCATAGTAGGCCAGTAATAGCCCATTCTCCTAATGCGATCATGTAGCTTAGGACCGGGCTGATGTGCTCCGCATACGCCGTCGTGAGCTTCACAGATAATCTGCTGTGTTTCGTCGTTAGAGAGACATCTCAATAGCAGTCCGTCGTAGGTCCGGCGATATAGGCATTGTGAAGATGCGACGTAGTAGAAGCATAATGATCGTCTTTTGACGGATACTGCTTCTTTGGGGTCCTCCGGCAAGATTTCGTATGCGACGAAATCTATGAAGGGACTTCTCCAGTCTCTTCTGGGGGGATCTGTGTTCACGGCGTAGCTGCGTTCTATGTGAAAGTTGTTCTTCACACAGAATAAATCTCTGTTAAGAAGGATTACCGAATCCTGCCTTCTTATAGGAGTGGCTAAATCTGCAGCTAGACTGGCTAGGGCATCAGCTTCTAGATTCTGAGATCGAGGTACATGCTCTAGGAAGAACCCTTTGAATGTCATGTCTATCTCGACCGTCGTTCGGTGATAGGGGATAAGTTCTGGATTCCGGACTTTATATATTCTCCTGACTTGATTGACGATAAGCAGAGAATCACCGAAAGCTTCCAGGGACTCGACCCCCAGCTCTTTAGCAATTTGGAGCCCGATTAGTAGAGCGTTGTACTCTGCCACATTGTTGGAGCATGGCTCGCTAAGAGAATATGCTCGGTAGATGACGAGTTTATCAGGAGTGACCAGGACGACTCCTACTCCTGAAACGACGTTTCCCCTAGGACCGGTTCTGGAGGCACCATCGAAGAATAGTTGCCATGCGTCAGTTTCTATTACGGAATTACATTCTGTAACTTCATCGGGAATGTCCTCGTATAATTTGGAGGCCTCCGGGATCGGATGAGCAGCTAGGAAGTCAGTCAGCGCTTGGCCCTTGATGGACTTCTGCGGTACGTATACCATGTCATATGGTGTTAATAGCAACGCCCAAGTCGCGAGTCAGAAATTAAGAGCACTCGGCTTGCTCATCAGTACTCGAAGAGGGTTGATCCTGGAGATGATATGAATAGTCTGGCCAGCGACATAGTGCCGCATCTTCTGGATAGCGAACATCAGAGCCAAGCATTCTTTCTCCACTGGGTTGTACCGGTATTCGGCTCCGACCATCATCCTGCTGAGGTAGTAGATAGCCTGTTCATGACCCATGTCGTTCTTCTGTGCGAGAAGAGCTCCTAGCGAATGATTCATCGCTCGAACGTACAGCAAGAATGGTCTTCCCATGACAGGAGGTACCAGAACTGGCGGACTGGTGAGGTAGCGCTTGATATCTCCGAACGCTTGCTGACAGGATTCGTCCCATATGAAGGATACACCTTTCTTCATGAGATAAGAAAAGGGTTGACATCTCCCTAAGAGGTTGGATATGAATCGCCGGATATAAGCTAGACGGCCTTAAAATCCCCGGAGTTCCCTCAGATTATGGGGCGGTCGCATTTCTACGATTGCCTGGACTTTGTCAGGGTCCACCTGGATGCCTTTGGCGGTGATGACAAATCCCAGGAACTTTCCACTGGATACACCCAGAAAGGACTTCGTAGGGTTCATCTTGAGTTGATGTTGGCGCATTAACTCGAATACCGTCCTCAAGTCTTGAATGTGATCATCTTTGAGGCGACTCTTGACGGCTATGTCGTCCACGTAATATTCCACTATTTTGCGTAAATGCTCATGGAATATGTTACTCATATCCCGTTGGTATGTAGCCCCGGCGTTCTTCAATCCGAAGGGCATGACCGTATAGCAATATACCCCCAATGGTGTCCGGAAGGCAGTGTGCTTCTCATCTTTAGGATGCATCTTGATCTGATTGTATCCTGAGAATCCGTCCATGAAAGACATGCGTTCAAAGCCGTAGGTGTTGTCGATCATGATGTCCGTGATGGGAAGAGGGAACTCATCTTTGGGGTAGGCCGCATTCAGATCTCGGTAATCGATACAGATACGTACCTTCCCAGTCTTCTTCATGACTGGGACAACGTTGGCGACCCAGTCGGGATGTTGTTCTTCCCGGATGAAACCACAGGCTATCAACTTCTTGACTTCAGTTTCGATGGCGTCCATCATAACTGGGCGGAACCGGCGTTGGTGCTGCTTCACTGGCTTCGAATTGGTCAATATATTGAGTTTATGAGTAGTTACCTTCGGGTCTAGGCCTGGCATGTCCTCATAATCCCATGCAAAGACGTCGATATATTCCTTTATCAGATGTATGATTTCTTTCCTTTCAGCTGGGGGAAGATTGTTGCTGATAAATATCGGTTTTGGCGAAAGTTCGCCCCAACATCAATTTGGATAACTTCGTCCTTGGTGGGAGGTTCTCTTTGCTCGAAGCAGAATTCCCACTGCGTATCCATTTGTTGAGCCCAAGAGTCATTCTCAAACGGCTCAGAATCCTGTTCATCTGCTTCTGAGGGATCTGTCACTACCATATTTACTGATAGTGTTTGTTCGAGAGCATCAGGTGAGTTGGGGGGCGACGAGCCATTCTGGGAAGAGGGAAAGATGTCCTCGTCTGACTTGGAAGTCGTAAGGGAGGTGGCATACCCTAACCCAAAACGAGTTTGTCGATAGCGGGGGTCGCCGCGCGGCGGCGTTCGTCTGCCTCTTCCGTAGTTGAGGCCTGGCTTTTGCTTCAAGTCGTAGCCCATGTTTTGCATGATCTTCAGTGCTTGCAGGCTGTATCGGTGAACTTGCATTTTCCCAGTATCGTCATCGAAAGGATCTTCCTGGTCAGTCGGTTGATTGCGCATGCGGCCGAAGAATATTGGACGCTGACTGCTGCAGGTAGGCGGGACAATGAAGATAGAATCCTCATGTGGTCCATACGTTGTGATGACGTTGGATGATGACGCTACTTCCAGACATACGGACGGTAGGAGTTTATAGCTTCCAAGAATTTTTGTGCTATGGGTTCTACCTCGTCACGGGGAGTGGATTCCTATTTTGGAATTTGAGCGTCAATATACTGGAAAAGAGGATGTTTATTATCATCTGGAACTCCGTTCCTGGTTGCATTTACATCAGTCGGCTGCCTGTCGCGCCGAAGGTTGATGACCAAGGGCGGGGGCTTCCGGTTCAAAGTGATCACCAGAGGATCACTCCCTTCTCCTGACTTGGTCTTGTTCAGGTGGATAGCCATAGGCTCTATGGCTTTTGGACGAGTGGTTCGTCCTTTCACTCTGATTGACAGTGGTAGTGTGGCAGAGGGTTCTTCTGGCTCCCGGTGGAATTCCTTCTCTGCCTCGCCTGACACTTCTTCCGTGTGATCTTGGGAGTACAATACGGTATCGGAATAGTAGGATTCTATTCCTTTGAACGGGTTTAGGTCAGCCACCTCCGTTTGTACCGTTCCTTGTGCGTCTACATATTTAAGGCATTGATGTAGGGTTGAAGGAACGATGTTGTGGTCGTGGATCCATGGTCTTTCCAGCAAAATATTGTAGGACACCTCTGAATCGATGACGTAATATGTGGCCACCGATCTAAGGTTACCGATCTGGATCCTCAGGCGAATTTTCCCCAACGGCTTACTTTTTCCGGCGTTGAAACCCACGATTGTAGTGGTGGTGTAAGCCAATTCGCTGGTAGGAATTCTCAGCGGTCTGAGCTGACTGTGAGGGATGATGCTGATCGACGATCCCGGATCTATGTGAATCCGGTCGACCTCCATGGAACCGACGTATCCGGTGTAATAGTGGGGCCTGTCATGTCTGTTATATTTTAACAGCATGTCGTTTTGAGTGAAAGTGATATTCGGGACCACCTCCATTATACTATGGCATTGAGGACATGCCACTGGTTCTTCGTCGTGGGACTTGAGCTGGGTCAAGTATGCCTCCGCCTGCATCAGTGCTTCACTCAGGGCTAGACGAGTGTCTTGGGAGAGCCTGAGTAGCTCGAAGATGGACAACCTGGCTGGCGTATTAGCTAGTTGGGCCAGGATGTCGAAGTTGTATGGCTTCTCTAAACCTTTGCTTGGAATGTTTTTTCACAGGTTTATCAAAGCGCACTTCTTTTTGCTTCCCCTTCTCCGCCGGAGTTGGTTTCGAAGGACTGATATTTGGTACGACGGGACTTTGCTCTGAAGGTTTGGCCGCTGGAGTGTCTGCCGGTGCACCTTCCTGACTTGCTCCGTAGTCGTTGAGGTAGGCCTTCCCTGAACGGGTTGCAGCAAATACCTCGTCTTGATGCCGAAGAAGTCACGACCATATGGCATGGCCTGCATTTGGGGCTCTTTTTGGATGTAGGCTTAGTAGCCTTAGTTTCTTCCTCGAACTCTGACACCAAATCTGGATGAACCCACATAATCTCGCCTTGCCGAGTAGTCAGGGGTACCAGGTCGTGATTTTGATCCCTAGCTGGAGGAAGATTGACGATGTTCATCGTTGTCCGGGAGATGGGTGCAACGTCATCCGGGATCTCTTGGGGAGGCAGATTGCCAAACTGCAGAGAGATCATGTTGGCCGTGACCGTCTTCTCGGTGTTGTGTAGAGTGATGGCCTTAGCATCGATTAACCCCTGGATCTTCTTTTTCAGTATGTAACACGCCTTTGTCGGGTGGTGTACGTATCTGTGGAAGATGCAGTATTTGGGGTCGTTAGTATTGCCGACTTCCTGGGGCCGTCTCAGCTCTGGAAGGGTGATCTTGCCACTTTTGACGAGACACTCGAATATACTTGGGATATCGTCGTCGTCGAAAGAGTAGACTTCGACGGGCCTGGAAGTCCCTGGTCTCGTTTGCGTGGTTGCCGCAATCTTTGGTCTGGCCGTATTGATTGCCAGGGCTTCTTTCCCTTTGGGACCACGAGGATGGTCGCTGCTAGGAGATGACCTCTTGCCTCTGTCAGAGGCGGAGATCATGATGCCATTGTCGCGCGCCTTGCGACTGTTGTCTTCGGCGGCTACTGCCGAGATGATGAACGAGGGCCAATCATGGAACTGATACGGTCCTGTGAACACCGAGACCACGGGAATGAGGTTCTTCCTGCAAATGTCTACCAATGCAGAGTCTGGAACTTCTGGAGGCATCTGTAAGGTGGCCTGACAAAAATGTTCGATGAAGATGCGAACGTCCTCCTTTTCCTTCTGCTTGACTTCGATGAGAGAGGACATAGACATGTCCATTCCTCCCTCGTAGAATCACGTGAAAAATAAAGCTCTGAAGTCCTCGAAGGAAGTAATGCAGTTGTCCGCCAAGCTACGGTACCACTGATAGGCTACTCCTGAAGACAGCCTTTGAACACCCGAGTGAGGAGGGCGTCGTTCCCTTGTAGCAACACCGTCATCATACTGAAATAGTTCATGTACTGACTTGGTGATATTTTTCCCTCGAACAGGGCTATAGTCTGAGGTTTGTACCTCGGCGGGAAAGGGACCTCCTCCCAGATAGCTGGGTTGGGCTGGTTGATTCCCAGTTTCTTGAGCTGATCTTTGTGCTTTAAGGCGTTGAACTGGGCTTTTAACTCCCGTACTGCCTGCATCGGATTTTCAGTCGAAAGCGGGGCGACGGAGTGGTGCGGAGTCGGTTGTATCGTAGCTCCAGCGGGAGGTAAGGCATTCTCTGAGTGAGGAAGCGGAGGAACTGCTGACTCTTGATCTAGCGCAGGCTCTTGGCTCGGGTTGGATGGTGGTAAGTCCACCCCCACACGTATCTGAGTTGGCGGGACTGATGCTTAAGCCATGGCAGTTGCGTGCTGAGTTAGCATCATCTGGTGCATGTTCTCCATCATGGATTGCATTTGTTTCAGAGATGTCTCCAGTATAGTGATGCATTGTTCCGCGTTCCCTGACGGCGAAGCTTCCTCGCATTCATCTTCAACGGCGTAAACTCCCATCTCCCGGGGTGTCATTGAAGGATTAGTATAGGTCGCTGTAGAAGTCGACTCTACACTTTCTGCCTCTGATTCGGGGGCTTGGCGACCCCCAGCGTCGGAATCAGAAGAGGACGAAGCTGGTTGTCGTGACCTTGCGCGAGTGTTTTGGAATACCCCGGCTTCAACGTTCCTGAGGAGCTCACTGAACCTCCTTCGGCTTGGGGGCCTGGAGGGATGACGCTTGAGCTCGACCCTCCTCTACGTATGTGTGAAGCCATGTTCACAGATGCATGCGCGGGTTCCTCTTCCTGGAAAGACAGAGAGTAGCTCAACTGGTCGAAAACCGATTGTTTTGCTTTGGAACAGCAGCAATTAATCACAACCTTATGACTATTACAATAGTGCTCGCTAGGAGGCGTAATAGACATGTTGGAAGGTCCTATCTCTTTATGCTTATGGATTAGATATTTGCGCAGGTCAGGAGGAGTTGCCGAAGAAGAAGACGAAGGCTTGTTTCTTCTGTTCCCATCAGCGGGCATGCGGAGGTTGGGCACCCCGGTTTTCCCTGTGCCACCTGTGTACAACAGATTGGCCATCTGGGTGGCGGATAATCCCCTGGGAGGGTATCTTTTCGCAACCTGAGCTTGTTTTACGCTGGGGGACCTTGCCTGGAGTAACTCGGAGATTTACTCAGACTGGCGTAAAGCTGGAGAGGCCCTCAGTCGGCCATCGACTTCTCGCATAATCCGGAGGGTAGGCAGACTGTTCCCTTGCTGGCGTAAAGGCTGAGAAGTTGAGTACTCTGCCGCTTGCTTTCCCTTGCGGAGATCACAGCGCTCATCTGGTTCACCGTAGAGGTCAGATGTTGTCTTGTGCGTGGAGCGTGATCTGTACCTCCGATTTGGCGTTGAGGCACCATCAGAAGTTTTGTCTGTACCGCGCGGAGCGGAAGACTGATTTCTACGCGTGGAGCGTAGTGGATGCTTCTGGGTTAGCGCTGAGGCTTTGCCCGAAGTTTCGTCTGTACCGCGCATAGCGGGAGACTGATTTCTACGCGTAAAGCGCAGTGGATTCTTCTGGGTTAGCGCTGAGGCTTTGCCCGAAGTTTCGTCTGTACTGCGTGTAGCGAGAGACTGATTTCTACGTGTAAAGCATAGTGGATTCTTCTGGGTTAGCGCTGAGGCTTTGCCCGAAGTTTCGTCTGTACCGCGCGTAGCGGAAGACTGAATTTTATGTGCGGGGCACGGAGGGAGCGATGCTACAATCTCATTGGTCGAAGAGATCGAAGAGATCGGAGAGTCCACAGGAATGGCGGAGGATGTCTTGGGCATCCACACTTTGCGCAGCTTCCTATTGTCTTGGACGGAGAGAGGGTGAGAGCTACCACCGGTTCGAAGCATGTCTTCGTAGGCAGACTGGTCGAAATGAACGACCAGTGTCTTCTTTATGGTTCCTACAGATACCGCATCGTGTTGAGCAATTACTTCCTCATCAGAAGAGAAAGACGTCCCCAGCAGAGTCGCCATCTTGTTTGTGGTATTAAACGAAAGAATGAAAGTGTATTTCAATGACGGAGTTTATACGAAACCCGTGCCCTTTGGTTTACAAACAAACTTGTACAATTTAATCCTATGCGAGGATGTGGGAGTATAATTTATTTAATCTGGGTATAAATTGCTATAGGTGTCTGATCTGCGGTCGATCACTTTAGCCCTTGGACCACACGATGTTGAAGAAGTGCCGTGGAAGACAGGTAGCAGCTTCGAAGGTTGCAAAGGAGAGTGGATGCACGATGCCAAAGTCGTCGATCCCAACTCTTTGCCTGAGCTCCGGACTCTCTCTCTCTCTCTCTCTCTCTCTCTCTTGACCTCCGGTTCGATCTTTCTGGGAAGTTCGACCTTGTTCGATCCTTCTTTCAAAGTTTCGACCTTGTTCGATCTTCCAGTTTTAAGTTTTTTGACCTTTTTCCCCATTGATAGGGGTCTCTATTTATAGAGTTTTGGTGACAGTGACCACTCCGTCGGTGTAAAAACCGAGGAGCGGAAAGTACAGCACCCTTTTACATAACGGTTAAAATAACCAATGTCTGCGTATAGATGACCTTTTGAGTTAGCATGTGACGCGTGTCCAACTAAGGGGACAAAACGCGTATATCTGCTGCGAAGATCACGGTGTAGAAGCCACGTAGGTAGGTATCCCTTGTGTAGAAGAGGTTTGCGTAGAAGCCAAATGACTGTCACCCTGGCGTAGAAGCCAAAATAGGCATAGAAGCCGAGTAGGCGTAGAAGCCGGATGGGCATAGAAGCCGAGTAGGCGTAGAAGCCGAATGGTCATAAAGACTGAGCGGGCGTTTGAAGCCGAATGGTCGTAGAGACTGAGTGGGCGTTTGAAGCCGAATGGGCGTAGAAGCCGAATGAGCACAGATCTTGAATGGGCGTAGAAGCCGCTGCGTACCGTGCCAGAGTGCTGATGTGGACGTCTTAGCCGAAATTACGGCTTTTGAAGATATAATCAAATCTCTTGCAGAGATTTGCCACCATCTTGTGCATTAAATGCGGAGGCATGTTTTGAAGGTCTGCAGCCCTTCTGTGCATCCATCGCAGAGACGTGCCTTGAGAGAAACTGTCACCGCTCTGTGCAATTAGACGTAGAGACGTGCCTCGAGCCCCGTACGAAGTGCAGCTTTTGACGTGGCAGGCGGTTTGTCTACTGCAGAACATAAAACAGCTCATGTTTGCCTGTGTAAAACAAGGCAGCATATCCCCTTGTACGCGAAAGAGCAGTTTATGCTGAGGGGACGTCAGTAAACGACGGTTCGGTGATATTTTAACCAAATCCTCTACATTAAATGCAGAGATCCGCATCACACTGTGGTGCGCGTCCCGAGGGGTCCGTCCTCGTTTCCAGCCATCGTCTGGGTAGCCGTGCAGCACTTTTTGTCAGGAGTCAGAGGTCAGGTTCACTGCGTGACTTGACAGGTTCATTTCGGGGAAGACGAAGCATTTCTCGTATGCTTTAGCGCTGCTTTGAGATCGGTTGAGTTTTACGCCATGGAGGCGATGAAGAACCTTGTTTATGCTGGAGCGGCCTGGACGTACTGCACTTACGCGGATGGTCCTTTGAGCTTGTACTTCACGTTGTGTTTAGCGGAGAAAGCTCTGCTTGTACGCTTGATGGCTCTGAAGGCCTCTGTTTACGCTGCTCTGCATCAGTATGCTGCGTAGCTCCTCCCAGCGTATTTTTCATGCTTCTACAATCGTAAATGATATTGACATTAGGCATCGTACATTATATTATTATCAGGCATTGATCGTGTATCGTAATGTGTCATGGTTGGATCCACTGTACTAGTTGGGGCGGAAAAAATATTAGTAAGATATGTGATCATATTCCTATTATAAATTATAAAACATTGTTAGTGTTAATCATACACTTCACGTATGAATAGTCAGGCTATTTAGCTATCGTACGAGTTTCCAAGCTGATCACATATCAAAATAAGTATTTCAAACACTTAGGATAGTTGTAGTTCTTCATATTCAGTTTCATAGATTATATTGCCTTGAATCTGATATTGTAGTTCCTTCCTCTTTAATTTTATATATGCACTGGCTATACCTTATTGTTTACATTGCTTGTTCTCTTTACTATTTGTCATTGCATCAGTTTATTATTTCTCACTGCTTATAACATCCTCTATTTATTGTCTTATAGTCTTTGTCAATTAATTGGAACTGCTATTGGGTTGTACTTTGCTCCAATCCTGACTGGATATATTTTTCAGATGACGACTTAGAGGACTGGTGTCCGACATATTACGGACCGAAGGAAGAATAGCTACAGCCTTGGACCTTGTAGCTTAGGTGTGATTGCCGGGAGGTCTAGCCGAAATCACAAGTTATATTAGTTAGTTTCTTTTTGCAGATTTTGGTACCGGATTTATTTTCGGCATATATTGAGACTTGGATGTTATTGTTTGAAGTTTAGATTATATTGTTGTTTAGACTTTGTGGTTGTGTTTGGATTATTCTTTTGATATCTTATCGTGATTTAGTTCTATCATTGAGTATTTCATATTATATTATTATATCATTGTTTTCTTATGGAGTTGGATATTATGTAAGATTTCTAGTTAGATAGTCTTGACCTAGACAACGTTCCACCACCGATGCTGTGGCGTAGGCTGGACGTACCCACGTAGGCGTGCCCCTATATCGGGTGTAGGTCATGACATGTTGTCTAGATCTAGACAACAAACTTCATATTTTTATTGCCTTGTCATTGCCATGTCAATTCTATGTTCCAGCCCACATTTGCATTGGAGAAGTATTTTTGAAAAGAAGTGTTGTCATTCCTATGTGGCAGCAATTTTATTCAAACTCACAATAGCCAAAAAAATAGCAATTTTTTATATAAGCTAGTACAGGCTTGTAGCCCACCAATACTTCACAAAGCCCACCCAATACCAAGCAACAGATGAAGAGTCCAGACTTGACACTCCACTCCAGAGACCCGACTCTCTCTCTCTCTCTCTCTCTCTCTCTCTCTCTCTCTCTTCTCATGGTCTAGGGTTTATAATTACACAGTGAATGACTCGAGGGCCGCAACTAGCGACCCATGATTGGGACGCTCCGGGTGGTCCCCATGAGCCCCTCTCTTGACTACATCCCAACCGACGACCAACGACGACCCTCGGCCCCTTCCCACTCTCGGCTCTCCCAGTCTCCGTCTTTACCTCATATGGTAAAAACCTATCATCATTACCATCCTCCTTCGAATTAAATTTTTTTATAACCCTTACCCCCAAATTTTTGGTATTTGGTTTAATTTTAATTCACTAGTTAATAGGTCTTTGGTCCTTTGGAACATATTGAAAAATTAAGAAAATAAGAGAAAGAAAATATTTTTTCATTCGTTAAACCAAGGAGTAAAACATCAGGAAGTGGAAGTCTCCCCCGTCCTTGGAATATTAATGTTTCAACCCCAAGTTTTGGTCATAGTAATGAGGCTATAGCTGATTTAAATTCTCTTGAGCGAGATCCAGGCTTACAAATTCTGATACGCGGGCATTCGATTAATCATAGGGATGAGATCAGACAGACATATATCAAAATAGGTCCATATCAGCCAAAATTGACAGTATTTCTACCATCTGAGTTTGAAAAATAGTTTCGTCGATTTTAATACTCTTGGTTCCAACAATTTTCGTGGTTAGAATACTCTCCTTCAAAGGATGCAGCATTTTGTTTTCCATGTTATCTTTTTAAAAATGATAATGCTCTTCATTGCACATTGGCTGTCGATGGGTTTAAAAATTGGAAGAGAGTTAATGAGGGGACTTGATGTGCATTTTTGACACACATGGGAGGATCCACATCTACCCATAGATATTTTGTGAAAGCTATGGAAGATTTATTAAATGTTACTCAACATATTGATAAAGTGATTAATGCACAATCTTTTGAAGAAGTTTTGAATAATCGATTACGGCTTAAAACGACAATTGTGAGAATTCGGTGGCTCTGTTTGCAAGCATGTGCATACAGAAGTCATGATGAATCACCAACTTCTATAATCGTGGGAACGTCATAGAGATGATAAAATTAATGGGGAGTTTGAATGTCAACATTGATGATGTTGTATTAGAAAAAGCTTCGAAGAATGCACAATATACTTCACCATCTATTCAAAAAGAGGTTTTGCATATCATGGCTAACCGGGTGAGAAGTAAAATTCGTGAAGAAGTTGGGGATGCAAAGTTTTGTATTTTGGTTGATGAAGCCAGAGACGCGTCTAACAGAAAGCATATGACTATTGTTCTAAGATTTGTTGATGTTCATGGTATTCTGAAGGAGCGATTCTTTGAGATTGTGCATGTTGGGGACACCATTGCTTCAACCCTAAAGAAACAAATATCTGATGTACTTTCTCGGTATGACTTACATATCCATAATATGCGAGGGAAAGGATATGATGGTGCTAGAAATATACGTGGAGCATGGAATGGATTATAGGCCTTATTTTTTATAGATTGTCCATATGCATATTTTGTTCATTGTTTTGCACATAGACTACAACTAGCTCTAGTTGGCTAGTAATGAGACTTCAGTTTTGTCACGCCCCAGAACTAGAATACTGAAAAGTGGGAAAGACAAGGCCAGCTACGTATACTTAGATCACTCTGGTACTCTGCATATACGGTAAAGCTGTAAGACATGGGGGTCACTAATACAAAGCATCAGTCAAGCCTACGTCTAATAAACCCTAGAATCTCAATCACAAGAACAACAGGAATAATAACAAGATATAAGATCAACTAAAATATAATAGTAAAGTGTCTGAAACTATAATATATAGATGAACATTATGCTAGTAAACACAAAATAAATAAACTAGCCAGAATATGAGTCATACATGATCAACCCTAGGATATGTCAATCATGCTAATGCCCGTAGGCTAACTGATCAAACCAAAACACGATCTAAACACGTGCTCGGTGGCTAAATGCCCATAAAGTAGAATATATATTAGGGTAGGGAAGTAAGAAAATCCAATCAAGCGGTCTGGTGCTCCTGGTGTCCACAATCCTCAGAAAAGTATAAAAGATCCTCCGGTGCTGCTATTGGATCTGGCCATACGAAACCAGTGGGGTCAGACCCCCAAATAGCAGTACCACAAATAGAGCCAATATAGGAACTTAAACCAGCAACACAAGTAATACAAATACTGGAAAGTAAAGACTGATTATAAAAGATCTCAAGATAATAAATACTGTAAAACCTACAATGAGACATATCCGGATCTGATAATCAATAAGGATATAACAAGTACCGAAAGTAAAGGTGATCATGGGAATCCTAGACTAATCATCAACCATTAATCACGGTAAATCACATAAGTATGACTTGATACCTTTAATTAACTTGGGTTATCACAATCCTTAATTACTAACTAATATAATGCAAATTCGATGCTAGAGTTTCTTCTGATCGTATGCCCCTGCAGTCCGTCCGGGATATCCATACACATAACTAACTGGATACTCCTCAAGATACGACATAATATAAACCACTAGATACTCCTCAAGATAACAGTATGAATAACCGGGACTGCATGCAATCTAGAAAAATCTTTAGCCGTGTACTAAGTGAATCTCTAGTTATTTAACCCCTAGCAGTTTCTGGTATGAATTCGGGTGTGGTATTTCA
This sequence comes from Iris macrosiphon, assembly GCA_036927795.1. Lineage (NCBI taxonomy): Eukaryota > Viridiplantae > Streptophyta > Magnoliopsida > Asparagales > Iridaceae > Iris > Iris macrosiphon. The sequence goes on from JAYESA010000007.1 coordinate 53,418,073, forward strand.
TAAAATCCATCCTAGACATGATGTAGACAAATTAAGTTCTAATAATAATATAAACAGGTTTACTATACATTGCACATAAGGACTCATGTATGCCACAACAACAATCAAGCCACGTAAAACCAAATGAAGCCAGATAAAGCCAAGTGAAGCCAGGTCAATCCAGGTGAAGCCAGGTAAAGCTATATACAACCATGTGATGCTATGTCCAACCAGATAAAACCAAGTAAAACCAAGTCATGCCACGTCCGATGAAGCCATGTAAAGTCATGCCAAGTTAAGTCTAGTAAATCCTGTCATCACGTATAGCTAGGCAAAGCTGAGTAAAATCAAGTAAAGCCAAGTCCAGTCAAGTCATGTCATCTGAAGCCATATAAGTTTATATCCAAAATTAAGTCAAGTCATCGCGTGTCTAAGCAAAAGCTAGAAGTTTTAACATAAAACTACGAAAAACCAAGAATTTCTAGAGAAAGTGCATGATCGATATAGAGTCGGTACAGTCCAGTACACTGTCGGTACACTGGTCCAGAGATAGAAAAAATATAGCAAGTTTTGAATTCTAACAAATTGGTACCGTCGGTATAGGTATGTCGTTCAAATTAGGCAAAAAGTTACTGGAAAGCAAAGTTCCACAGCCCAGTACACCATTGGTATGCCGGCCAAGACAAATATCTAACAATATTGGCAAGATCGGTATACCGTCGGCACAACCAAATACACCGTCGGTATGCCGATAGGGTTCACACAAAATATCTAGAAATCAAGTCAGTTGAAATCGGTATACCATCGGTACACTGTAGTATACCGTCGGTATGCCAGTTTCCAAGAATAAACATGGTTAAATCAAGTCTGATTTTTGGGACCCAAATCAAATCCCAAAAATTACCAAAACTAAGTCTAACAAGAAGTCAAGTATAGGGTAAGTCTCATATCACAATATGGACTAAATATCACATACAACTCTGGTACCATTTTCGTTACCAAGTTACCAAAAAAGGGACGGAACGATATTCTACCAAAAATCAAAACTAAGACGGTCACTAGGCTAGAAATTATGATATGAACAACAATAGTAAAACAAGTCTAAGCTAAAAAGCAATAACCAAGTTCCAAGAAAGTAAAATGACTGAAAGTAAAAGAAGTTCACAAAATCGACAAGGTGTACTTGCCTAACGCGAGATCCCAGTCTAAACCTTCTAATCCACCACCACGAAGGGGTTCAGAAAACCACACTCTAGGTCTCTATACCACACTTCCAAGCTCGAAAGAAAATGAATAAGAGAGGAGAGAGAAATAGAAAGAAGAAAATAAAATATCTCGAGTACTATTTATAGAGAAAATATCTCAAAAATGTCTCAAAAATATCGCGAAAGTGAAAAAATCTACCGGACAGTATACCGTTGGTATACTGTAGTATACCTTAGGTATACCAGTCAAGTAGTAAAGTTTCAATTTTAAGAATTTTTGGGCTTCTTCGAGATCCAATAACATGCAATAACTAGCATAAAATATGTATCAGCATAAAATACAAATACTGTGAGACGAGTCTCACAAGTTTGTCTATTCTTTTCGAAATTGACTACCATACTGAGTTACGATCTACTCAAGCTATTGAGATTGCATATATGGTGGCTAGTGGTGAACGTGATACTAGTAGAGGGGCGAATCAGATGGGTAGTTTGCAGAGGGCTGGAAGTACTCGATGGAGCTCTCATTTTGATTCTATTTACAGTTTAATTGATATATATCAAGCAACTATTAAAGTGCTTAAAAGCACGGTAAATGACGGATCCTCTAATTCTATGTTTGGGGAAGCAACTGGTTCTTTGCTTGGGATGAAGCCTTTTGATTTTATATTCATATTATACTTGATGCATAAATTCATGGGAATTACAAACTTGCTTTGTCGGGCCTTGCAACAAAAATCTTTGGACATCTTGAATTTAATGGATCTAGTATCCTCTACTAAAATATTGCTTCAAACTTTAAGAGAGGATGGCTTTGGTGGTATCCTTAGTTGTGTGGAATAAATTTGCAAAAAGTATGACATTGATATACCTGATATAAATGCTTATTACAGAGGGGCTAGAGGTCATTCTTGCCAACAACGAGATTCCATTACATTTGAGCATCACTATCACTTTGATATATTCAACTCTACAATAGATTTTCAATTAGAATAGTTGAATAATAGATTGAATGATGAGGCAGTAGAAATCCTTAAGCTAAGATCTGCTTTACAACTAAATGATCACTTCAAATTATTTGATGTTGATCATTTGTGCACTCTTGCAGTTCTATCTGGCTGATTTCAATAATTAAGATATGCATTATTTGATATGTCAGTTGGAGCATTATCAGGTTGATGTACTTCATCATGAGAAGTTCCAAAATATATCAACCATTTCTGAGTTATGTCAGACATTAGTTGAAACAAACAAGTCACAGTACTATAATTTGATCGACAAGTTGATTCGTCTTGTTTTAACTCTTCCTGTTTCCACAGCAACTATAGAAATAACATTTTTAGCTATGAAGCTTATTAAAATTAATATGATAAGTAAAATGGAAGATGAGTTCTTAGCCGATGCTATGGTTATCTATATTGAACGAGAAATTGTTAAAGATATTGACTCATATTCTATAATAGACGAATTATATTCTCTAAAGAACCGAAGAGTGCAACTTCGATAGGGTATCTTTCTTCTTTATGTTTCTTTTTGTTTGTTAATGAACATATTTTAGAGAGACTAGCATACTTCGATATCGTATCTTTCTAATTTGTTCACAAACTTCTAACTTATTTAAAGATATCTTGTTCTTTTATGTTGCAGATGGAGGAGTTTGGAGTAAATTCAGCTTCTTAATAGTTGGTATGGTTACATACCATTAGCCTGGAAAGTCTAATTTTGGCAGACTAGCATGGATGGATTGATATATGGTTACATATCATTAGCCTGAAAAGTCTAATTTTGGCAAATTTTGGCACTTGCTTATCTTGCCTTTTAGCATCAGAGTTTCCTTTATAGTTCGTATTAGCAACTTTTGAAAATAGCATAAGAGTTTCTTTTATAGTTCATTAACTGTAGTATTAGCAACTTGTGGCACTTGCTTATCTTGTCTTTTAGAGAGTTTTTAACTTTGATGTTGTAGGTTGTAAACTGAATGGTGAGATACAATGTAATATTATAAAGATTGGTAATCTTATACGTAATTCGGCTGACATGGCAATTATGACGTGGAGACTGACATGGCAATGATGACTTGTAAAGGCTCTGTTGTTGATTATGCTACTGATGCAGGCATTAGAGAAGGTAATTGGCTCTTGGATATCTCAGAAAGAAAGTGTGAATGCTATGCCAAAGTATGATGCTAATGCTGAATACTCTGATGCTATGCCAAAGTCTGAATGCTATGCTAGTTATTGCTCAGGCTCTTAATATCCCAGAATGAAAGTTTCAATGATATGCCAAAGTCTGAGCTCTTTGAAAACTCTGATGCTAACATCAAGGTCGAAATGTTATGCCAAAGTCTGAGCTATGGAGTCTCTGATACTGAGCCATAATGGAGCCAATATACAGCCAAAAGTCAAAAGAGCAGTCCCTGGTATATCTCTTATAATAAGCCAATACAAGAATTTATGTTAATGATGCTATATTTGCCATTAGTTTTAATGGACCTTGTAAGTTTCTACCCTAATTTTTTTTCTTGCAACTGTATCTGACTATATTTTCTATTATGAAGTAGGGCGAGGAAATGGAAGGCAGCACATTCAAGTTGTATTAGAAGTTTGGTGCTTCGTATCCTTCCCTTCTGCAGCATACACGAGCATTATACGGTATCTTTTTCTGGTCCAATCATAAGCTTTATACAAATTATGAAATGTAGTCGTTAGCAACTACATGACGTTTTGCAGTATATTGCCTGGTCATTGAAGAGGAGCAAAGCTGTGAACAACAGTGCGGGAGTGGTTGGAGTTATTGGCAAAAGCCACTTGAATTAGGTGATTTATGCACAAATATCGGAACAGGGATGCCAACCATTTTTGTTGTTGGTAATAGTATTTTCTCTTTCTTTTTCTTTATTGAACACTAGTATGTTCCATTGTAGTACATTAATGTGCTATCAAAATGATAGATATGAGCTTTGACTGATTTGTTGTTCAGTGTTTCTCATTTATTCTTATATAACAAGTCTCTAATGGACCCATGAATCCTTCCAATGAGGTTGTTGTTCCTCGAGTACAAGGACTGGAGCTAATTGTAAGGCCTATCGACTTAGAAATACGGCCAAATAAACTATTGATCGATACTTTGATGACTCACGACAACTTCAAATTTTGAAGGAGGTTGTATATGCCGGAACAATCCAGGTGTTTACTAGAATTTGAACACTTATTCAAAATTTAACTACTGCTATTTCTATTTTCCATTATATTAGTATGTCATTTATTTTTACTATCTTAGAATCTTAAAATTGTAAATATGAATGTGATTTCCGGTAATGAATTGAATTAAATTTTAGGCATAAATTTACAAAGAGAATTATTGTCGAATCATCGAATTTTCAAAAAAAATTATGCCGAATTTTTAGCATAAATTTTTAGAATCTTATAGTAATTATTAGCTAGTCCACCCTACTCCAAAATTTTAGCTCCGTCCCTGACAATAGCGTTGGAGATGCTCTTAGATTCCAATATATATAACTCAAATATATATATATATATATATATATATATATATTTGAGTTCATAACTGAACGGTACTTTTAATTAAACGTCCAGTCGGAAGACGAGTTGTTTTGGCTACCCCGTTAATTTGACACAAATGGGAATGCCGGATGAAATGTAAATCCAAAGTGGCCCAACACTAATGAATGCTGGACCGGTCCAAGTCGTCCGGTCCCATCACTATATCTACTTCCTTCTTTAACGGTAACATTTCCTTGTAGAAGAAAAAACTGTCTGCAAATTCAACATGGAGTTGGCCCCATAGTCACAAATACATTGGAAGGGAACCGGCCCAAAGAAAACCATCCTTGATTGCTAAAAATGCATAGAAGTAAATGTATACCGAGTTAAAATAATAATAATAATAATAATAATATCAACGCGAAATTCAGCATAAGAAGACAATGGGATGGGTGCATTGGCCCATGGCAAGCTGTGGTCCTATACTTTTGGACGGACGGAGAGAAAAAAAAGAAATCCAAGAGTCACGTTCCGACGCATGCCCCACTTTTGGAGCCCATCTCCAGCAGAGTGTGGTCCTCCGTTTCTTATCAACATCGATCCATGCACCACCAAGGAAAATAATGGAGGGAAGGAAGGAAGCAGGAGGTGACGGTCTGGATTTGTCCTCTCTTTATTTTTTCCTCTTCTGTCCATTCTGATGCTCAATAATTAATTTATTATTTTATTTTATTTTGGAGCTGTTCCCCTTGTGGTGGTAGCTGCAATTCCGCAGTTGGCAACCAACCCAGTCGAAACGGACCTGATCACCCTTTGTCCTTGCAGATTCCTCCCCCTTCGTTTCCCACTGGGAGACACCCCACCCACTCCACTCGCTCGCTCACTCAATCAATCAATCAAGTAATATATCAACTTGTGTTCTTTTTCTCTTTCCTCTCTTTTGTTCTTCAGACTTATTATTGCAAGTAGAGATGCCATTGACTCTAAATCTTAAATATTCAATAATTATTGGTTCAAATAAGGCAAAATTCAAATAAGGAAATACATTTGAACTTCTATACGATATTAAGGTAAATAACTGTGCGTTACATACAAGGGGCTGTTTGGAAGCTGGTAGGTGTAAGGAAAGTGGATGAAATTGTTATTTTTGGCTGAAAGTGTTCGTTGAGTTTTATGGTTTCAATGTTTGGTTGGTGCAAGTGTGCTGCAATTATAATTTTTTTTTTACAAAATTCATAACATGTTTCCCTATTTTTTTTTTACATAGTACTTAGGATCTGTTTGGTTGAGCAAAACTCACTCGAAAGTGAAGTAAAAATAGAAAAAATTACTGTAGAAAGGAAAGATTCGGTGTTTGGATAGAATTTAGTGAAGTGGAAAAAAACTTTGATGGAATAGCTTTTGGAGTTCCTGTCGGCTCCACTGTTCATTTCCACTTCCGAAAAAAATTAAGAAGCGTGAGGTGAACTCCTCTCACTTCATACAAAAAAAAAAAAAAAAAAATACATGATGGTTGTTAAACAAAATTCAAATGTGTCTTAATAATTGTACGTTTTATATTTCCTAACTCCTCAACAACAAAATTTATCTTAATAATTGTGTGTTAATTACAAATTAATAATAATTTTGTCTTTTATTTAATTAAAACACTCTTAATCGAAATAATTTATGGAAGTAAATTTATTCCAACTATTATGGAAATCAATTTATATTTTATGTCCATTTGTAAACAATAATAATAATAATAATAATAACAGTTTTAGTTTGGGGTAACCTCATCATATTCAAAAGTGAAAAACCATATCAATTCTTAACTACCACTTCCAACAACCATTCAAACAAAGGAACTACAAAAAGTTAACTTTTTAATTCATTTCCAACAACCATCTAAACGAAGGAACTCATAAAATATGCGTGCGCATGACGCGCGTACGCAATGCTCACGCAAACTCTCTACTTCCAAAAATTTTACTTCGCTCTACTTCCGTGAACCAAACAGCCCCTTACAACAAAAAAAGGGGGAAGTGCACCGCAAGTGATGGGGAGTGACTTCTTCCTCCGATGGGGTGCAGAGAACGACGCGGAGGCTGGCGAGTCGGTTGGAGGTCCTCGCCGGAGGTCTCGAGCATGTTCCCCTCCTTTTTCTCCACCTCCTTCGCCCATGTCCTTGTCGGAGATCTCGAGCCTGAGGAGCTGGGGGTGATGGGGTGGTTGGTGGAGGAGGACATGAAGATGGATGCGGAGGTCGACGGAGGAGAGCGTCAGACCGAGCTAGCGTCTGTAGATCTGGGCGTCCCAGGCATGCGAGTGCTCCGGCTTGTGAGATCTTCGCCGCTGCTTTCGCTGAGCGTCCCCGACCACCGTGAAGAGTTTCTACCGGCGGGAGCAACCGCTGCCAATGGAAAAAAAATGGTTCGAAGGGGAAGGAGCTCTTTGTGGGGAGAGAGAGATGGCAATGGAAAAAATATTTTAATTATATCACTTACGGAGGCAAAAAGCTACAAAGTCATCCTTCTTACTTACGGAAAACAAAAAGGACTCTATTCAAACACATTTTGGAAAGTCACACACGTTGCAAGTGCACTGCAAGTCAATATGCCACAATTGTTATTTTTACACTTTCGAGGAGTTACCGCTATCCAAATAGCCCCTAAATGCAACACTTGGGAGTTTTTTGGTTTGGTGTAAGTGGGTTGAAAGGGTCACTTTTGGTGCACATGTAGTCTACAAGTAACAATTTCAATTTTTGAATTGAAGGTGAAAGTGGGATAGTTCTAACAAATTACTTCTTGTACCGTTTCCCTACTGAGTTGCATCTGAAAATTGGAGGAAGTTGACGTAACTTCGGTTGCTTTGGGCACCGCTTTCTCACATTTGCTTCTCCCTAGTTTTGATCCGGAATTCCTCTCCCCTCTGGTCTCTACTGACTCCTGCCATTTTTTGCAACTATATGGAGCTCTCAATCTTCCTATCTCCCCCTTTTTTTTCTTAACCATTTCTTCTAGAAATCTCCATTTTTATCATATTTATCATCATTTCTTGCGATTGTACTTGTCTAGATTTTTTAAAATTTTGATTTCTTAGTATAAATATGTTGATGGTTGTCACGTCCCGCTCCCGAAATACATAGTAAATGCGGGGACAGACATTGTCAGCTACGCCGTACAAGGTATAATACATCGTACGACGGTCATGGCTGTTAGTCGAGTCGGGTATCCTAGCATGCAATACAATCTAGGGCCTAAATTTGATCTCATATCCACAAGTAACCACAATAAAATAAGCAGCAAGAATGCTATCAACAGAAATTATGTAGGACCAAACGGTCAAAAACACCAATGATAATCAGAAAGTCTACAGCAAGAAAAGGTGTATATGAGAGTACTTTCCCACACAGTTGTCACTACCACATTCTTGAATAGGGGTATTTTTGTCTTTTTATTTATTATAAGTATTGTGTATATATTGCTTGATATATTTTATACATATTATATTGGGTTAGTGGACTGGACCTAGAACCCACTAGTTGAACCCCTGACCAGAATATAGGATTATGGATTTTAATTAGTGTATTGTTGGGATTAATTATTGGGGATTATATTTATTACTGTGATTTTTATTCATTGTTGTACCTTACCGTTGCTTCGATATCTGGAGCGCTACACTAGCTTTGGCCTTCCAACAAATTTTACACCATTGTCCTAGACGAGCCAGTCTTCCATTCTGACCTTTGTATAACTCATAAATACCCTCTTTTGTGCTTCATTTTAGTCCCACAATATTCGTTACAGACGTTTATTTTTAAATCCAAATAAATCCAACTTTGCATCTTTGTCCGTTCCAATCAAAATTGGAGACACAACCTCGATCCATTTTGTGCAACCCAAATTATGATAATATCCTATTCTGAGTCTTTTACATCATGACACTTGTGTTCCACCTAATTTTAACCCTTTGTACTTTCAATTAATTTAAGAGCACTATTTATATTAATTTTAATTAAATTGGTGTAAGAACCCAACTTAACCCAAAACTAGACCCAATACCAAGCCAAACCTTCACTCACACCCTCAAGGTTCATACTAAACACCACACACCCTTTTTATCCACTACATCACACAAAATATGGTATTTTTTCCTCATTCAATCCCAAGCCCCATATTTTGTACAATTTTCTAATTGTTGCAAAAGTGCAGTGAGGTGTCCACCTCCCATTGGACCCAACACATGAATCCCTCTCCCTCTTGGACCGGTCACAAGAATTTTTTCTATTTTTTTTGGAGTATTCAACACTCAAACCTCTCCCCTTAAACCATCTCCACCCTCCATTCAAACTAACACCATCTTCACCATCCAATTTTTCTTCATGTAAAAGCCAACCCCATCCAAAGAAGTACATGACCGGCCCTAATCCCTAGGTTTTTATCACCCTCTTCTCCCTTATACAAAAATTATCACCTCCCCATTATTTTTACATCATCATCATCACCCCTACATACAAACTGAAACCTAACCCTAAAAACCACCCTTTTCTTCTTCATCTCCTTCCTCCGGCCTTCCCCGCCTGAGACCCACAATGCCGGGACAGTCCTCTACCGACAGCAGCGACCTCCCTCTGTTCACGACTGACTCCCCCGCGACCTCCTCCCCGAACACCCTGACAACACCAACCGCCACTGCCTTCTTCCCCGATCAGCCGACCCGACCGTAGTCGACCACCCTCTCCTTCTCTTCTCCGATCCCAACCGCCTGAGCACCTCCTCCCCCCTCGCCGGAGATGACCCACCCACAGCAATCATCTCACCAACTACCGACTGCAACCTCGTCATCACCATTTCCATCATCTCATCCCCTCGCCATCGTTGATCCCGAGCACGACCCCGACTTCCCCGAGCAACCCCAAAGCAGCCGCCACTGTTGCCATCATCTCCCTCGCAGCAGTCGACCCTCGCTGGACCACCATACCACCTCGTCATCGCCTGACCACAGCCTCTAACCGCCTGAGCACGACCTTGCCACAGCCCTCGACTCTTCCTTTTCTGATCCATCTTTGATCATCACCAGACTCCTCATCCCCGAGTCAATCACCACCGCCATCAACACAGCCTCCTCCTCCTCGACTTATCACCATCACCACCTGATCATTATCATCATCACCTTCATTCTCCCCATTCTTGACTTCACACCGCCGGCCCAGACTTCTCCCTCACAATCTTCGACTTTCCCGACTTCTCCAGCATCCCCTCACCGGAGCATGACCCCGCCACAACCGATTCGACTTCACCGCCGGATCCCGAGCCACCCCGACTCCCTTGACCCAACAACGTCGAGCCGATCCCGGCCATCACCACCGCAGCAAACACCCACCACCATCTCCCTGACAGCACGACCACACCCCGGTCACGTGCACGCCAAGGTTCGTAACTTGCCCTTCTTCCGTTTGTGCGTTGTGTGACCCTATGTTAGTAAACCTAATAACTAGTATGTATGTGTGCATGTATGTATATATAATAATTAGGTTTAATAATAATTAGGTTTAGTAATTACTTGAATAGTAAGTAGGGTTATTATTTACTTTACGGGAAATTTAGGTTGTTAGTTGTGGGTATCACATATTTCTATATATTGGTATGATATAGGTATATTAGTATATAAATATAGTAGTGGGTAATTCTAAGTTATATATTAAGGTGCTATATAAATATATTTAAGTATTTTGGTAACTCACTGCCTTGTGTACCCTAACCTAGCTAGACCATGTGTTAGTGTTACACGAGATTTGGAGATTGGATATTGTGTTAATGTTAGTTATTTGTCTTGTTGTGCACGGTATTCGAGGACATGACACGTGCATTTAGACGTGCACACTTGACCCTGCTAGTTGACCAGTACCACCCATACTTGGGCAGTACAGTTGTACTAGTGTAACGACTGATGTTATTGTTATTATATTATAAATATAGGACCATTGGATCGTTCTGCAAGACTTTGGGAGCAGGACATTGGTATTGCCCGCTCAGGACCACAAGCAAGTACATTCTCTGATAATTTTCGTTATTTGATAATTTTTATAATTTAAGTATTTAAAAATGTTACATATGATTCTTGACACTGTGCTACACGGACTAGTATATAGATTGAATTAGCAGTCATGAGAAGTTATATTGGTTATCGTATTGACATTGTACACGATATTGATATTAGACATTGTACATGATATATTGGACATTGATCGTGTATCATAACATGTCATGGTTGGATCCACTGTACTAGTTGGGGGCGAAGAAAATATTAGCAAATTATGTGATCATACCCCACTTTACATGCATCATAGCTCACCCCACACATCACGTCGGGTGTAGCCTGACCATTTATATGCCTCATAGCCTGTTATATATGATTAGCCTGACTATTGCTCGCATCATAGCTAACCAGATAGTTAGCCTGACCTCACATGTATCATAGCTAATCATATATAACAAGCCTGATCTTGTCCCAAGCCAATCACATGATAGACTGATATTTTAAACACTTAGCATAGTTACAGTTCTTTATTTCAGTTTTATATACTATATTACCCTGTATATGATATTGTAGCTCTTTCTCTTCATTTCATATATGCACTGACTATACCATATTGCCTATTGCCTTTTCTCTTTACTATTTGCCATTGCATCTATTTATTATTTTCTTTAAGTATATAGCATCATCTATTTATTGTTTTATAGTCTTTGTCAATTAATTGGAACTGTTATCGAGTTGTACTTCGCTCCAATCCTGACTGGATATATTTTTTCAGACTACGACTTAGAGGACTGGTGTCCGACATATTATGGACCACATGGAGAGTAGCTGCAGCCTTGGACCTTGTAGCTCAGGTGTGATTCCAAGAGGTCTAGCCGGGATCACTAGTTATTCAGTTACTTTCTTTTAGCAGTTTATGGTACCGAATTTGTTTTCGGCTTATTTGGATACTTGGATGTTATTATTTGAGTTAGATTATTTTGTTGTTTAGACTTGTGTTGTATTTCGATATCTTATCTTTCTTTAGTTCTGTGATGGAGTATTTTTATATTATATTATGATATCTGTATCTCCTTATGGAGTTGGATATTCGTGTGTAGTTGATAGATAATATTGTGACCTAGACAGCGTTCTACCATCGATGTTGCGGCGTAGGCTGGACGTACCCGCGGCTCATGCCCAAATTTCGGGTGCGGGTCGTGACACATTTTTAGTGGTGGCCCATGCAGGCCAGGCTTCGCAAGTAGTACGATGTCGTGGTAGTGTGACGTCTTAGTTGTACTACTGCGAGCCTGCGATAGGATATAGGACATAGGATACTAGGATGAGAGAGGATACTCAATCACAAATTTTTGAGAGATTCCTGGGACGACCCTTGAGAATCTAATTATAATTTCCAATTTAAATATTTTCCCTTATTTTCGTTCGTTCTCACTTGTTGTTATTGAATTTGATTCTTGTTGATCGGTTGTTAAATTTAGTTCTTGGTGTCGTTGTTGAGTTTGATTTCATATCGAGATAAATTTTACGGACTAAAATTTACGGTATCATCTGATGACATATGTTGACGAGGACAATGAGAAAGATGAAACGTCTACTTTAGTTATGGAGCATAGAGTTCATCGCAGCCATATTAGTTGGCGTGGCGGAAACATAGGGACCTGACTTCGGATGTATATATATCTTAGTTATAAAATTTAGAAATTCTTGCAGCTATACTAGTCGGCACAGCGAGGATTCTAGATGACATGATTATAGAGTTGCATACCTAAGTTATGGAATCTATCGTTTATCGCAGTTATGCTTACTGGCGTGGCAAGGATTCTGAGTGTCATAATTTCGAACAGACATGTATGATTATCAGATTGTATCTTAAATTGGTTCTTAAAGTATCATCTCAATACTTATCCACTTCTGTTATTATAGGACTTGTTCCATCATTTTGCTAGCAGTAGAGATACCTTCAGTTCCTTAGTCCAGTTCCTTTTTTAGCTTTATTTCATTTAGGATCCTTGTTAGTGTAATAATTGGTGACTTGCAATTAGGTCTGTGTCTTGAGTATCAATGTTGACTGTTGTGAGTGTGCCATAGTAGGAGTACCCATCAGTGTATAGGAGAGTGTGAGGGAATAAGAATACATTGTGCTAAGTAGTAAGACTTGTGTTAAAGATAAAAGTAGGGCCTTGATGTGATTAGATACGAGTGTACTGGTATATGACTAGTGATGGATGTATCACCTGATATTAAGACCAGTGATGGGTTGGAAGCAATAGATTGAAGAGTGTCTAGAATTGTGTGCAGGAAGCAAAGTGGGTGATGAGTGTCAGTGTGATTAGGTAATCTAATGATGAAGCTAGTGTTACTATACCAAGAGTGCTAGTGCTTCTATATCAAGGATTAGTTGAGCAATGTGCTAGTAACAGTAAGTACCTCGTGTGATAATATTATATTGGTGTATCAGTTAATATCGATAGAAAATCATTTGGAAGTAATAGTGCAAGTAATCCAGACAGTGCAATATTCAGTACACAGTTGAGGGGTGTAGACAATTGGTGTATTTGTGTGTACCTTGAGTGTTAGAGACTATGAGAATATATATGTATACTTAGATAGATGTGGGTAAGAAATGTGTATCAGTATATGAGTAGATGATATGCATGTGTAAGGATCTGTTGGCTTGAACATGCCTGAGATGGCACTGCATACTGACTTGGGTGTCCATCTAGAGTTATATTAGAGGAAGAAGTACTTAGTGTGCTGTGTTGTACTAGGTGTGCACTTGAGTGATAAGAACAACTAGTATAAACAATTACAGTAGGTAAGAGAGCCAGCAGTAGGTGTGCTTGTAGTAGAAACAGTAGTACCAAGGGGATAGGGGTATCAAACTTTGGATGCATCATTTGACCTATGGTTATGTTAGAGGTTCTTGGTGTCAGATTTTGGTGTCAATAGACATGTGTGTGCAATGTGGATGCATCTATGGATATTTTATGAACTAGTGATTAGTCGATGTGGGTATCAGTGTATGGGGATAGAAATTAGTGAGTGAATGTGCCATAGTTAAGTGTATGTTAGAGGATGAAAGTGTGTCCAGGTGATGCATATCATAGTGTTTGAGTGTATCAGAGTGTTGAGTGCATCACATGTATTAAGATGTTTGGGGATAATTGAGTTGATGCCGCAGTTGAGAGTGTGGGTCTACTACAGCACAAACCTGTGTAAATATTTGAGCATCAGAGCACAAGCTTGAGGTATAATTCTTTGTCTGATTGTATGTTCTTATGCTAAGTTTAATTCAATTTCGAGGATAATTTTTTTAAGGAGGGTAGACTTGTCACTACCGCATTCTAGAATAGGTGTATATTTGTCTTTTTATTTATTATAAGTATTGTGTATCTATTGTATGATATATTGTATATATATTATATTGGTTTAGTGGACTGGACCTAGAACCCACTAGTTGAACCCCTGACCAGAATATAGGATTATGGATTTTAATTAGTTTATTGTTGGGATTAATTATTGGGATTATATTTATTACTGTGATTTTTATTCATTGTTGTACCTTACCGTTGCTTCGATATCTGGAGCGCTACACTAGCTTTTGCCTTCCAACAAAATTTACACCCCTGTCTTAGACGTGCGAGTCTTCTATTCTGGCCTTTGTGTAACTCATAAATACCCTCTTTTGTGCTTCATTTTAGTCGCACAATATTCGTTACGGACGTTTATTTTTAAATCCAAATAAATCCAACTTTGCATCTTTGTCCGTTCCAATCGAAATTGCAGACACAACCTCGACCCATTTTGTGTAACCCAAATTATGATAATATTCTATTTTGAGTCTTCTACGTCCATAACACTTGTGTCCCACCTAATTTTAACCCTTTGTACTTCCAATTAATTTAAGAGCACCGTTTACATTAATTTTAATTAAATTGGTGTAAGGACCCAACTTAACCCAAAACTAGACCCAACACCAAGCTAAACCCCCACTCATACCCTCAAGGTTCATACTAAACACCACACACCCTTTTTATCGACTACATCATACTAAACATGGTATTTTTTCTCATTCAATTCCAAACCCCACTTTTTGTGCATTTTTCTATTTGTTGGGGGCTTTTATGCAAAAGTGCAGTGAGGTGTCCACCTACCATTGGACCCAATACATGAAGAAACATTCCTCTCCCTCTTTGACCGGTCACATGAATTTTTTCTATTTTTTTTGGAGTGTGCAACACTCAAACCTCTCCCCTTAAACCATCTCCACCCTCCATTATAACCAACACCATCTCCACCATCCAATTTTCTTCATGTAAAAGCCAACCCCATCCCAAGGAGTATATGACCGACCCTAATCCCTAGGTTTTTATCACCCTTTTCTCCCTCATACAAAAACTATCACCTTCCCATTATTTTTACATCATCATCACCCCTACGTACAAACCGAAACCTAACCCTAAAAACCACCATTTTCTTCTTCATCTCCTTCCTTCGGCCTTCCTCGCCTGAGCCCCACACCGTCGGGACAGTCCTCTATCGACAGCAGCGACCTTTCTCTGTTCACGACCGACTCCCCCGCGACCTCTACCCCGAACACCCTGACAGCAGCAACCGCCACTGCCTTCTTCCCCGATCAGCCGACCCGACCGCAGTCGACCACCCTCTCCTTCTCTTCTCCGATCCCAACCGCCTGAGCACCAGTGGTCATATTCGTGTTCGTAGCGTGTCGTGATTGGATCTATTGGTATTAGTTGGGGATGGGAGAGTAGGAGTTGATTATGTGATCAAAGTCCTATTGTTCATCGTGTATATTCTGATTACATATCTCACTTGTAATCATCTTACCTTATTGATCATGTTCACCCAAACCGATCACATAATGAACTTGTATTCTGAGGTACATTAGTTAGATTGAAGTTATTTCATCATATTGTAGATATTAATATTGTTGTTCTATATTCTCGTACATTACCTGTATACCAATTATTTATTCATTCATATGTTTAGTGATCTTGTATTTTATTTCTATTATATGTTTTATATGCTCGATTATGTTATTGAAACTGCTTTTCGTACTCGTGCTCGAATATCCGGGTGTGGGTCGTGACACGGCTATATAGAGAAAGGGGTCAGCTATAGTCCAACGGTCTTCTATGGTCCGTAATATCCTACTCTCGATCCATACAAACAAGAAGCAGAAAGAATATCACAAGCATGAATAACAGTAAGGCATTCCAAAAATCTAAAATATATAAGATCAAGAAGCTAGCAAGACAAAACCTGTCACGTCCTAATTTTGCAGAGTTAATAATTGTCCCCGGACGTGATGTCGTACAAGTCTAGATTGCACTTGTATAAGATAAGAAGATAAAACATAATAGTTAGATCATGTTGCAGAGGATGAAATATAAAGTCACAAAAGAAAACATAATTTAGTACATGAAACGTTCGTGAACTTGCGAGTTTGGGACCAATTTCTGAATTTTTAGAAATAGGGTAAACTTTTTTGTTTTTGCGTCGCAGTTTACGATCGACACAGGAGGCGATACTCCGAACGAATTGTACGGGGTTCGAGAGGGTCACGTAGGGAACGCATCATAGCAGACGGTTCAAAAAATGAGACGGCGAGGAGAGAAAAGGACTCACCTGAACAGGGGGTCGGTAACGACTATACATCGTGTACACGCGGTGGCGTGGCATATTTCGACAGCGGTGGCGCTGTGGCTGCCGTACTCACGGGTCGGCGACGGGGTTTACGGCATCGTGCTCGTCGGCGGGTTTGTGGCAAAGTCGTCGGGGTTCTGGGCGGAGGAGGCGGCGGGTAGGCGGTGGCAGCGGTGGGGGATTCATCTCCGGGTTGAGATCATGGTGGTGATAGGTGATGGAGGAGGCCGGAGGAGAGGTGGTCGGGGAAGCTAGGGGTTGCCGGAGGGCTCGGTGCGGCGGAGCTGCAGCGGGGTTCACCGGAGTCAGGGTGTCGAGGTCACGACAGAGATCGTGGTGGTAGTAGCGGAGGATGTTGACGGGTTGGCCGAATTCGTCGGGTTTTATAGGCTTGGGTTCCGGCGGTTGAGGGAGGCGAGCGGACGCGGCACGGAAATGAGCAGACGGCGGTGGCGGTTACGGCCGGCGGCGGGTGAGACGGCAGGGAGGCGAGGGGATCGGGGTTTAGATTTAGTTACTGTAGCAGGCGGGTCGGATTTCTGGTTGGCGGGTCAGGTATGGATCCGACCCGATCCGATAGGGTTGGGTTCAGACAAGGTTCGGTTCGGTTAAGGAAATATTTGTTTGGTTCGGTTTATTTAGTTGGTTTAATCTGGTTCAGTTTGGTTTATTTTAAAACGTTGTTTTTAGGTGTTTAAAACTAGTTTTTGGGGCCAATAAATTCCAGAAAAATTACCCTATGTCTAATTCTTTATTTTACACCCAAAAATATTATTTTCATAATATTTTAATATTTAATAAAATCACAAAATTAATTTAAATCCAGAAAATATTTAGCTAAAAATTCTAAAAAAATCCTGAAAATTGGTTTTTAAATTTTAAAAAATTCGGTATTTACAATCTACCCTCCTTAAGAGGATTGCATCCTCGCAATCAAAGAATAAAAAAATATAACCGGTCAGAAGAGATGACATGGTTGTAAAATATGTTTGAAGCACGACACAAACAAAGAATCAAGATCAAGGAGAAATCGAAGGATGAGGGTTAAGCAGAACACATAGAGAAGGAATAAAGTATTTCCCTAGACAATGAAAGATATGTAATTCAAGAGTAAAAGAATCTGGTTAGAGCAAGAAAAACTACAACTTAGAAAAACTTAGGTATCAAGTATTAACAAGTTCAAAATACTAAGTTTGAGGCTAAGGAAATGAATTAACAGGGACGTGCTATGGCATTACTATGAATAGATAGCTATGACTAACTTAAATCTTACGCACATTCGCTAATCCTCGAGTTTGCGCGTCCATAAGCTGTCCTGATGGAAAAGTAGGCATCGGTGGAGTAAACTGCGGTGGTAGTGGAATATAGTCTTGCTGTATCCTCGAGGCGAGCTGATATGCTTGATTACCTTGTTGAGTTGATTGACCTCTATCTTCTGGTGTCACTTCATCTTCGTAGGTGACCACAGCACCTTGTGGTATTCCTGCAGGAGTCACGTTGCTTGCTTGTGATTCCATTACTCTACATCCAAAATAAACTATAAAAGACGCTCAGAGGAAGCAAAGCAAGATACAAGTTAAGAAATTTGAATCTGATAGAGATCAAGAATGATTCAATCAAGTGGATGAGAACCTATAACTTATCCTATCCTTATCGCATGCTTGCTCAGTTCCTTGGGCCACCAAAAAAACTATGTCATGCCCAGTCCCAAAATACCGAGGGACTAAACATGTGGCAATGGCCAGCAACACACACCAATGGACAAATCCAATTTAATGGACCCATTAGAGTGTACTTAAGCTGTAAAACAATAACACAGTGGTCTACGATATAAGTCACAGACTAATTCTAATCTCATCCACAGAAGATAAACACAATCAATATCAGAATAATCAAGATGAAATAATAATCAACAAGTCTCAATAAATGTCTCGGGGAACAACCCGATAATGAGTTTAATACATTAATCCACAAGACATGAAATAGAGTATCAAGAATAGAAATGACTGAGTATGTAAAGCAAATACTCATGAGAAATTCTCTGGCATCACCTCATCCTCTGGTACTGGTACTGCTCCAGCGTCTACTCCTGTCCCGTATACCTCGGGATAAATCTCCTCTGCTAAACCTGGGAACATAATCCGGATCCAGTTCCTCAGGGGACATAGCAAGGTACAAGAATAACTCAAGCCAAATAAATACAATATAAAAATATATCAATAGGGCAAACTAAGTAACCAACTAAGTGATATGCAAGTGAGAGCATTAATCATACTCAGACTGAAACTATTATATATCTCGAAGGGCCAGAACTTGTGCCAAAGCTCTGTTCAAAGTCTAAGGCACCTCCAGGAAACTATATATAATATAATCAGCCTTTAATATGGTAATACTCTCCCTACCCAATGTAATCACACGTCTCATGTCCACGATGTCTGATGTCCATAACACACAAGATCATGACCTCTAACTAATGTAACGAGTCATAATGATAGATATGCATATAGAAAATCTATGTCATGAATCCTGTAACCTATACAAAATCACCATGAATAACTCAGGAAGATTCTGTTTCAAGAACAGTGTCAAGTGTCCTATGGTATGCCGTACTTGATAATGCAAGCACGAAAATGTATAGGGGAGTGATATCAATCTCTAGGTGATATTACACAACTCCGCGTATGGCGCTGACACCCGAATCTTATTCGGACGCTAAGCAATGTCACACGGTCCTAGGTTGAACATTTATATCATATAAATAAATCAAGGGAATAATATAAAACAAGTAATGCAATATTGGCAAGGTACACTTGCCTAGGGTTTGGTTTCCTCCAATTACTCCGGTAAAAGCAGGATCTTCATGTACTCCTCGTGTAATGCTCCTCTCGATACACACAATCTGGTACCGTACCACAATGATCCATCATCTACAACAATGAAGTCCTCTTCCAGCCCCATCTGGACCTGTGCTCTAATGCTCCTCAGAGATTCATCCTTATACTGTCCGGTTCTGACTCGGTCTATCAGCTCTGACTGTACCTGAAGTCCCCATATCTGTGCTGCGACTCCAGGAACTAGTACCTCAATGTCCAAACCGTCAAGATCGGCCAATAAATATTTGTCTCTCGTCAAGCACATAGCCACGGGATACCTGCTCAAGACATCTGCGACTACGTTGGCCTTCCCTGGATGGTACTGCAAAGAAATATCGAAGTTCTTCATCAACTCCAACCATCGCCGCTGCCTCATATTGAGGTCTTTTTGTGTAATCACATACTTCAAGCTCTTGTGGTCTATAAAGATTTCCACTCTCTCTCCATACAAGTAGTGTTTGCAAAATTTGAAAGCAAAAATAACTGCTGCCAACTCCAAGTCATGGGTAGGGTAGTTCTTCTCATGTGGGCATAATTGCTTGGAAGAATAGGCAATCACCTTCCCGTGCTGTTGTAACACACAACCCAAACCCTTACCTGATGCATCACTGTATATGGAAAATCCTCATGCTCCTAATGGCAATATCAAAATTCGAGTTGTAGTCAACCTCTTCTTCAGCTCCTCAAATACTGACTGACAATCCTCAGTGCAGACGAACTCCGCGTCCTTCCTGGTTAGTCTATTCATCGGCTCTGCAAGTCTGGAAAAGTCCTGAACAAACCTCCGATAGTAGCCCGACAATCCAAGGAAACTCCTCATCTCTGCTACTGAGCTCAGGGTAGACCACGATTCAACTGCTAAAATCTTCTTCGGATCTACTGAGATTCCATCTCCTGTAATGGCATGCCCGAGGAATTCAACCTTATCAAGGAAAAAATCATACTTTGATAGCTTGCCATACAGTTTCTCCTTCCTGAGGGTCTCCAGAACTTTCCTCAAGTTCTGCTCATGCTCCTATGGGATCTTCGAATATATCAGAATATCATCAATGTTGACTACAACAAACTGATCCAGGTACTGATAAAACACCTTGTTCATCAGGTTCATTAATATTACCGGGGCATTGGTCAACCCAAACGGCATCACCAAGAACTCGAACTGTCCATAACGAGTCCTGAAATTTGTCTTCGGGATGTCTTTCTTCTTCACTTTCACCTGGTGGTACCCTGACCTCAAGTCTATCTTTGAGAATACTTCGCTCCGCTCAACTAGTCAAACAAATTATCAATCCGTGACAACGAGTATTTGTTCTTGATAGTGAGGTTGTTAAGTGTCCTGTAGTCGATACACATACGTACCGACCCATTATTCTTTGGTACAAAAAGTACCGGATCATCCCATGGTAATGAACTAGAATGGATAAAGCCCTTGTCTTGCAACTCATCCACCTGCTTCTTCAACTCCGTCAGTTCTCTGTAATTGACTCTATAGATGTGCTGAGATATTGGCTCTGCGCCTGGCACCAAATATATAGAGAATTCCATATCTCTGTCTGGTGGCAACCCTGACAACTCCTCTGAAAAGACATCCATGACCTCTGTAATCAACGGATGTGGCGGCTCCTGCTCTTCTACCAAAGCTCCATAGAAATTGCCTTCGCTCTGCCCTGCTGCTCCATGGACGAACTCGAACTCCGGCTCTCCTGACGTCTGAAATAAAACTCTACTTCCACGATAATCGATACTAGCGTGATGTCTACTCAACCAATCCATCCCGAGTATTATATCATAACTTGGTAGGGGCATTATGAGTAAACATACGCTCAACTCTCGGCCTCCCAAATAAACTCTCTGGTTCTTGTAAACATCACTGACCAGGATAATGCCACCCCCGATCGTGATCTTCCAAGTCCTCACCAACGGTTTAGACTCAAGACGATGCCTCAGAGCAAAATATACAGATATAAAACTATAGAAAGCACCAAAATCGAATAAAGCATGAGCTAGAAAGGAATCAAGATAAACTGAATCTGAGATAACATTGCCAATCGGCTCCTCCTCCTCGACAGTCAAGGCAAAAGGTTGCCCCTGTTGCTGTGCACCTCTCTGCTGCTGGTGCTGAGCAAACTACTGTTGCTACGGTAGTAGATGTCCTCTCTACTGTCCCGCTGGTGGTCTAGCGGGTGCTCTCTATGCCTGACCTCTGCCCTGAGCTGGACGAGTTGGGACTTTTGGGCAAGCCCTCAACTGATGATCTTCCGACCTAAAGAATAAGCACTAACCAAGTCTCATCCTGCATGCATCACATTAGTGTCCTTACTTCTTACAGAAAGTGCAAGGAACAGCTGCCCTCTAGATTTGATGTATTTATTGTGCCGGCGCTCTAGCTGGCCCGTGATACTGCTGCCTCTGGTGTTGGTAATGCCTCTGGTGCCACTGCTGAAAATGAGTCCTCTTCGCTGGACCCATATTGGCGCTGGATCCTCATGTGTCCCTCGGCCTCTTAGAGCCAAGCACTAAGTCATCCTCTGCCCGCTGCGCCTGTCTGAGAATCTCCTCGAAGGCGGCGGTAGGATCTTCGTTCGTATGGGATTTGACCTCCCAGTTCAGGCCCTTCCTGAACTTCCTGGCTCTACATCTAGGGTTCTGCCGCTCTCCCCCCCACGAGGCGACCTAGTCGGCAATACTCTACCGCATACTCGTCCACTGACATACCTCCCTAGACGAGGTACTGGAACTGGCTCTTTAAGGATGTCAGAGCCACGTCTGGGAAGAACTTCTCCTTGAAAAGCTCTTTGAAAGCGTCCCAAGTGAGTCTTGGTACTGCGATCCTGGGGTTTGTCCGAAACCATGTCAAAGAAATATTGAACATCATACACCTCGCTGCCTCTGTCTGTAACATCTCTGAAATCTGTGCCAGCCGCAGGTTCCGCTCGATGTCCTCGATCCAATCATCCGCATAAAGAATCCCCTTGGTGCCTCTGAAGTCCTTCGGTCCCATCCTCTTGAAGTCTATGATGGTACCCGGCCTCGGCTGCTGAGGAATAAACTAAGGTGGTACCGTTTATGGCTAGACTGTAGAAGCTCTCTCAACTGCTGCGAGCGCGATCTGGTGTGCATTCTCCACATTCTGTCGTAGGACCTCTGACTGACGCTGCTGCACCTCCACCATCTGTTGGAAGAGCGCGAATATCTATGTCTGATCTACTACAGGTGGTGGGGGTGGAAGATCCTCGAAAACTGTCTGTCCTGTTCTCAGTACCGGAGGTGGAGCACCTCAGAAAGCTGTTGCAGATACGCCCACCTGGACCGGTGAAGCTGACCTCCTGAATGTAGGTGCTAGACCATCGTCTAAGGGTGCTGCCCTCAAGGGTGATGAAGTGACAGATCGTGCTATCGCGGCACCTGAGACCTGGGAACTCATCTTCGGCGGCATCTTGAAGATAGATTAAAATAAGGAATCAATATTGAATATGATACGATATCGTCAAATAAGGACATAATTTTATTCAAAGTAAAGCAATATTCAATAGATAAGGATTTACAAAACGGATTTTGGAATTTTCCTAGGTATGATTGAGTAAACTCTCAGCCTAAATCATATTTTCTAAAGCAGACTCGTAGTAATATTGAATATGATATGACGGTAGAACGATGTCTGGGTTATTTCTAACTATCTAACATCTCAACAATATAATATGTTACATGTCAATCATCTCAACTCCAAACGGAGAAACAATATGGTATTTCACAAGTATAACTAATCTCAATCACAAAACAAACTAAGATAAAGCACGAATGGAATAACGAAGTAAAGATACAAGACACAATCCACAATCCACAATCTGAAATAATATACAAACTGTGAATCTCAACAAATATAGTCTAATACATGCCAACACAAATAACTAGACCTCCTCGGGCTCTGCAACTAAGTCCTCCTGGTCTATAGGAGTATCCTCTAAAGGTACACCGTCCTGAGGTTCGTAGAATGTGGGACACTGCTCTATAAGCCAATCATCTAAAAAAATATATCCAGTCGTGATTGGAGCGAAGTACATACCTTTGAAAGCAGTTTCAATAACATAATCGAGCATATAAAATAGATAATATAAATGAAATACAAGATCACTAAACATATAAATGAATGAACAATAGGTATACAGGTAATGTACGAGAATATAGAACAATAATATGAATATCTGCAATATGATAAAATAACTGCAATCTAACTAAGGTGCCTCAGAATACAAGTGCATTATGTAATCGGTTTGGGTGAACATGATCAATAAGGTAAGACGATTACAAGTGAGATATGTAATTAGAATGTACACGATGAACAATAGGGCTTTGATCACATAATCAACTCCTACTCTCCCATCCCCAACTAATACCAATGGATCCAATCACGACACGCTACGAACACGAATATGACCACTGAACACGAGCAGTGAGTGTACACAAATATAATAATAACTAAATACGAGCAGTGGGTATACACGAATAAGCACAATAAATACGAGCAGTGTATGAACACGAAATATAAATCAATACCCAATATATACGATCAAATACATGTACACGAGTACCCGTTGAACACTGTAGGGGATAACATCTCCTGACGGGATCCATGAAGTACAAGTCCATGAAATCACTGTGTCAAAATCAAGTATACAATTCTAGAACATGCATATATACACAATTATGAATTGAAAACTATCAGAGAAATATACTCGCTGAAGTCCTGAGCAAGGTATGTCTCTCGATGCCCAAGCTGGTGTCACAAAGACCTATATATGGTATGTCGCATCAATACTAGGTTCAAGAATAAAAATAAGTTAAGTTGATGCAATGCTAAGTCATAAAGCCATTTCTAGGTCAAATCGATTAATTCTAGGTTGCAAGAGTCTAACACTAAGACACTAGATCAATACACCATGAAACTAAGCTATATTAGCTAATCTATGATACTATAAAATACTCAAAAAGCCGTATCCTAAGATACGCAAGTTTCAATATATGAAAATAGTAATTTAGATATATATACAAGTCAATATACATAACTAATCAAATAAAATAGGATACCTTGGCCTTGCACCAATGTGTATCGCAACCTATCTCGATACCCAAACCCAATACCTTGGTATCGACCCCCTTACCTTGACTTTACCTTGGTATCCCAAGGTAATTCAAACCCTTAACATATAGATAATACACACACACACACACACACACACACACACACACACACACATATATATATATATATAAAACCCTAAACTAATATACTAAGTATTATGATGTATATCAATATAATACATACATACTAATTTACAATACAATATCAACTTACCAATACACATATCTATCTAACTATATATAAATACTACATACTAGAATACATATCTAACTAATTACATAATCAAGTATATATATAACCAACTAACTACTTATAATAACTATTAAACTATCTATTACTAACTAGCTAATATAGTAATCAACTAGACTAACCAAATACCCAAACTCAAGTACCTAATACCTTGCCTCGACTGATACCTTGATTGAACACTGATACTGCTACTGTAGAGCTCACTGTGCTTATACCTGAAACTGTGAAGGCTGCACTGATACTCAGTGCATTGATGCTGAACTGCACTATGCTGTTGGCTTTCCTCTTGCACGAGCACAGTGTGGCTGCACTGATATATGTTACTATCCGTTGATGCTCCTTGCTGATTGGAGTTCCCTGCTATTGGTATCTGCCCGAGGCTATATCCCCCTCCAGTTGACTGCACGAGCACTGCCTCGAGTTCCTGCAGTTGGTTGTACTGCACACTACAGTGGCCCGAGCCCTCAGTTGAAACTGTTTCTGCTACTATCTACCCCTGCACGAGCTGCTTGTTGAATTTCAGTAGCACCTTACTGTGCATTGCTGCACCGCAACTACACATTGCTGCAGAACTGTGCACGAACCTGCTGTGCTCGTGTTGCACATCCTTGTAGTTAGGGACTGCTGCACCTCTTCCTACTACAGCTCGAGCAACTCCTCCCCCTTGCTATATAACATACATATATATATACACAAGAACATATAGGAATGAGGACCAAAAACTAAACATATGGAGTGCACCGCACCCGTATCACACTAACTCTATGATACGCTTGCGATACGGCTCCACCACACAACCAAACGTATCCCGAAGGACACGAGCAAGTCTAATACACTAAATATGAATAATACGTATAATAATTAGATCAACTATGTGTCTGTGTCAAGATATGATATGCACAAGTCCCCGTATCGGAGAAAAACTCCCAAAATCAATCTGTATCGTCAAATTGATAAGATATGGCCTACACGTACCCAATTGTTGACACGACACTAGCCACAAACAATCAATTATGTGTCATATTGATCTATTTGACCAATTGACAAGCTCCACATGTGTCAATCTCGGAATTCTCCCAAAATTGACACCAAAATGTACATAACTTCCACCATAGGCTTCATATGAACCTAAAACCAATTCCTATGGGCAGCCTATGCATGTGGGTTGGTTTCTCATGGTTAAATATCATATTTAGAGTCTACTAGAAAAGGAAAAACTGAAATGTACCTTTTGGGAGATGGATTCTTAATAAAAATTCCCAAATTGAAATGTAGCTCATCTCCTTGTAGATCTTGGCCTCCTCCTTGTTTCTCCTTGCTTCCTTCTTGTAGATCCTTGATGTAGTAGCCTCAATTGCGAATTAGGGAAGGAATTTGTGAAAAAATTGGTGGAGAATTGATGAGGGAATGAAGAAAATTTCAAAGAGGAAAAACTAGATCTAAAGGAAATAAAAATTAAAATAAGAGAGACACTCTCTCTCCTCCTCTAATAGCTGGCCCTAGCCATCTCCCTCAAGCAATATAAAATATCCATAACACCCCTTGGGACCTCTCATGAAGAAATTAATTAAGGAGGGAAGGTTCTAGTCTAATGGTTACACTAATTAATCCAACCTCCTAATCTATGGGCCTAATTCTTGGGCTCAATCTAAACTAATATAAAATGTTGGGTTCATACAACTAATAAATTGGTTAGGTCCACTACACAAGTCTAAAATAAATCTATAACTAACAATCAATAAATACTATAACAAATAAATATTCACACATACACAATATTTAAATACAAATAAATCCTAAATTTAAAATATCCATATCAATTACCAAACTACCCTTAAATGAAAATGTGAGGGTGACAAGCCATGATTATATTATTGTGTATTCGCATACATCTCCAATACATAGCTAGCTAGGTTGCATCCCCGTTCTTCGTATTTTGGACATGGATGTGACATCTATCATATTACATCATATCCATCATCAATGGCTTCCTCTAGAATGATGATATCGTCTATGTCCTTTGTGAACTCAATGCTGACCCGCTAGTAGTCCACCTAATCCCTCACCTTCCTCGATTATATGAATGTTAATGACTTCTTCTACATCATTGACAATAATACCTCTGCCCCCTCCAACACCCTCTCCTACCACCCTAGCTTCGCCTCGTCCCCTAAGCTTGAGAATTGGATCATCGACACCTCTACCCCCTCTATTCCAGCACTTACTATGGGGGTATGATGCTTTTGGACTTCCTCGTCATGCTCGACGCGCTCATCGAGGAGGGGGGTTTGGTGATGTCATTATTGCATCAGTGTTCAGATTATCATCGAATGTTCTGGATTAAAGTTTGAGTACAAGGAGGAAGAAGAAGAAGAAGAAGAAGAAGACGATGGATCCGATGGACAAGAAGGTGACATAGAGGCAAAAGAGGATGATAAAAAATAAGGGCATGGCCACTTTCGCACACATTCGTCCAAAAATAAAATATGTCAAGCTCTTTTACAGCCAAAAATTGTCTGATGGGAACTGTAAGGTTCCTATTCATTCAAGTTCATGTTGTCACTTAAGTGTTGAACTAAACCACGGTTGTGGCAAGTTTGGTGTCCACTTCCTATTTGGAACTACATCTAGTAGGAGTTTCACACAACAAAATAAGTCCTAATTGTGATGATATAATTATATATTGGTTATAACTTTTAGGGGTTGTTTGGATGGGTGTAAGTGCCAGTGTAAAATTGACTTCTTGTCTTCTGAAGATGAATTGCGTATGCTTTTTAATTTAATGTTAGTTCTTATTTCTTAAAATTTTCTTTTAAAATTTGGATACATGGTATTTTATACTGTGGAAATGGACAAATTCACATTTTCGTATTTGCTACTAAATATAAATGTGGTAGAAAAGTAAAAAAATTTAATTAGAATAATAAAAACTAATTAATTTTCTAACTAAATCATTAATTATTTATTAATTTTTTATATTTAAGTATTAGTAATTAATATTGCAAATTAATTAATTATATATAATTAAGTAACTCTTGTAAACAACTAATTTATTAAGTAGGTTGAGCTTAATAAAATAATAAAATAGTTCATCATAATATCTAATATATTATTAAGCGAATAAGTCTTAATAAAATATTTACTTAATAACTAATTTATTAATTCCAGCCGCTATTATTTTAATTATTAATATAATAAAAAGATGTCATAAATAATTTAATTTACTAATATATTATAATTAAATAAATTAGTAATAGGCCATTTAATAAATAAAGTAGCAGTCAATTTACTTAATCACGCATTAAATAACTAATTTATTTAAAAAATAGACATTCACTTTGGTCTATTTTCATAAAAAAAAAAACTATTTTGCACCCAATATACATGTGACAAGAAGTGAAAAAAATAGTAATGACATAATTTATTATTTTTCCATTCCGGATTTAACTAAACTGTGGTTATATGAAAAAAAATAGTGTTATAGTTATTCTGACTTTGACACAATCATGTTCACTTACAATCGACACACACGTTGTGTCGATTAATTCTCATTACAAGGAATAAATCATCCCTCTCGTAGCAATAAAAAGATGAAAATATATGGGTACAGTGGACAACATTGTCGAATTCCTCAGCCATGTTTGTAGAAACCCTTAGCTTTTCCATTGATGATAACCGAGAAGGAAGTGGAAGATATACAGTGCAAAATGAGATCATTAGTGTGGCCTCGGATACCAAGACCATTCAGACTGTTCCTAATGAAGGACACGATCCTCGGGTCCCTCTGCTCCCCAACTACAGAGTTAATGGTGACCCCAATTCTCACTGGTCCAAATTGTGAGTGATCGGATCAATCAAAACACATACAGCTGAAAACAAAATGTCATAATTGTACTCTTCCCTCCTCATGAAGCGTCTGCAATATCACCTTCGTGTACTATCGACCGGCTAGTTTGGATCCATACTAAGAATGGCGTCTTTAATACAAAGTCTGCTTACAGACTAATACATGAGACTTCAACCAGAAACCAAAGATCAAACTCTCAGCACAGATTCTCGAGATGGCGCAGTCTCTGGCAACTTAAGCATGTTTTTCCTCAGGTACTCTTATTTGCATGGAGAGCTCTCACAAACTCCATTCCAACAAATGCCAACATCAATAGGCGTATCCTCAGTGTGGATCCAAAGTGCCAAAGTGGCCACTCTGTCAGGTATGTATCGAAACTACTCACCATCTCCATCTTCATTTTCCTATCACAGGTCCATCATGGAGTGTATCGCAAGAGTTTAACAAACATATCCGTCAAGACTCAACTATCACAAGCTTCATTGATAGCATCCTCCATGTAGGGAACCGTGACATTTCATCGCGCTGTCTCTACCTGTTGTGGATGATTTGGAAAGCTAGGAACAAAGCAATTTTTTGATCAACAAGACATCTGTACGAGAAGGATCTGTGAAGAGGCGGCATACTTACAAAGGAAATATGAGGAAAACAATGTTGGGATAAACTAACCTGATCCTATTCAGATCTGTCACGTCCCGTTCCCAAAATACTAGATAAATACGATACCTGGCATGGCCAGCCACACCTTACAAAATATCGAAGTAAGCCACAATGTGCTAAGGTTGTCTAGAAGACAAATGGGTAGACTCTAGCATGCTATGATGTTAGTCCTAAGGCCGACAATTTCTAATATCTCAATCCATCAACAATAATTTCAAGAGTATATCATACATGAAAGTAAAGAGGAGTCACAAATTATATGTCACATATAATCATGAAGCTAGTGAATACAAAATGCTTCATTAGCATAGTATAATTATACATGATCAAATATACCAGCCATGGTCTAATATATACATCATGTTGACCGAAGTCAGAGAAGTAATCTCAGAACAAAAGGGCTAATATTGGCCCTTGTTAAACACCACAGAACGAGATAACACTACGAGCTAGGGGTGGAAGAAGAAAACTCACTCGCAAGCTTCGGCTGCAGTCCTACGGGTGCGAGCCATCTTGCTGGAAGTACGGTGGATCATGGGTCTCCTCAGGGTAATATGGCCAAACAAAACCAGTGGAGTCAGAATCCCAAACAACAAGTACCACAAAGGTGCTCAAGGTGTTAACCAAAACCACAATCAGCAGAAATAAGAGACAAACGAATAATTAAATAAATATGGGTCGAGCTTTGTACGGTACCAATGTACTTGTCTTAATAAAATAATTACAAGGACTGGTGCACTGATAACAAACTAACTATAAAGAAAGATAAGGCGACGAGCAGCAAGAGGGCATATGAACTACTCTGGATCAGGACCACAATCCTTAAACCAAATAAGGACCTGGGTTGCAGACCTTCACCTGAGCAGAACTTTGCAGTATAACCCCGCGCCAAAAGAAAATATAATATAACATGGCAAGCTTGTCAGACAAGGCAAACAATATATCATGGCCAAACATGCCTACGACTTGCTATAATTAACTAACTAGGGTTATCACAAACCTATTTGCTAACAAATGCATGTTTTGAATAATATCGCTACCACTAGCACTCCAGTCAACCCGGATGGCCAAGGGTACGCTAGTCTAGTACTTATAGTGCACATCACAAACAATGATGGATAAAGAACTAAAACATATAACTAATAGTATAACACAACATAACGTAGGCATAAGCTGATTTTTGAAAATATAAATAAATTTTGTAAATAAAATTGGTTTTGAAAACATGAAGAGATTTTATAAATAAAACTGGTTTTGTAAACATAAAGAGGTTTTGTAAACATAAGAAGGTTTTGTAAACATAAACTGGTTTTTTAAACTTGTTTTGTAAACATAAACCAGTTTTGTAAACATAAGGAGTTTTGTAAACAAAAAATGGTTTTGTAAATATAACTGATTTTATAAACATAAATTGGTTTTGTAAACATTACTTATTTGTAAATTATCTTGTAACATAAACTGAAACTGAAACATAATTGGAATATATACTGGAATGCATATACTGAAATACATAATGTTATGAACCGCAGCTCAATAACAATAACTTTTAGTGTCGCAGCACATGTAAACTTGGTCAGTCATAGAGCCCTTGCCTAGCAGAGTTGGTCCATGCAGAATGGGGCCCTTGGAGATCGGGATAGCTATTAGTGCAATATTTTTCCCTCCCAATGATCTAGGTAAATCTTATCTTGTCTAATCATTACCAAATTTAATATAAATTCTCGAGTCATGGATACTCGATAAACTTCCTAAAATGATGAGTTACGAATACGAGCTATTCACGAGTTATCACTGGCGAACTTATCGTATCTGCGATACGTGATATATTAGGCAATATTCACACTAGATTGTCCGATGCCAAATGTAATGGGTTAATTTTACGCCCCAGATCCAGAATATTAGAGAGCGGGGGAATGACTCAGCCAACCACATCAATGTAAATGTTAAACCAAGCAAAGGGACCAACGTGCACAGGAAACAATAGGTGCACAAAGCAAGTTGGCGCACAAACACACAGAAGTAAGGTTAGCGCACAAACTCACAGAAACAAGGTTGTCGCACTTTTGCAAGAAAGTGTGTGAGCTACAAAGGGGTGGCGCACTTTGTCAAGTTAACCAACACGGCTCACTTGACAAAAGTGTGCATGCAAGAATAAGGCATGCTTTCAAAGAAAGTGTGTGAGCAAGCTAGCTAAAAGATAAAACATACAATCCGAAGTAAAATCTCGACAGTCGAAAAATTCGTCAGTTGGGGAGCATACAAATCAATAACACAAAAATTGAGAAACCAACCAAAGATTAGTCCCTAAGGAAATAAAGAGGGAAGAAAGTGCACGAGCAGACCAAACGTAAGAAAAGTACGTCGGTTGAAGAAACATAGGGAAAGTACGCCAGATTGTCAAACGCGAAGAAAGTGCGCTGACTAACTGTGGCGCACTTTCTCTTGGTTTACTCGAGAGAACTTTGATTGAATACGCACCAAAGTGCGTCAACTGGATTTTCTCTCGAAAGTGCGCCACTGACTAAAGGAGTGTGACTGTCGCACTTTTTGCTAGGAGACTGAGTGTAGTATGATTAGTACGCACGAAGAGTTGGGACAACACACCAATGCGCCAAAAGTGAAACTCTAAGCAAAAGGGGTTCTCTTGCATACTCTTCACATAAAATTGTTCTTCTTCTCTAGTCAGTCATTTTGGTATACGTATTGTATCAAGTTTCAGCACTGAACTTAGCTGGACTCAAAATCAAGCACGGCCAAAAAAAAGTTACATAAAGTATGGTGCTCTACACTATGAGGTAATTAGTTTTTGAAAACATAAAGTTTTGGGGAGATCAAACCCCAGGAAAAAATAGTGAATCCATAAAATTGTTCACATAAAATTGTTCTTCTTCTCTAGTCAGTCATTTTGGTATACGTATTGTATCAAGTTTCAGCACTAAACTTAGCTGGACTCAAAATCAAGCACGGCCAAAAAAAAGTTACATAAAGTATGGTGCTCTACACTATGAGGTAATTAGTTTTTGAAAACATAAAGTTTTGGGGAGATCAAACCCCAGAAAAAAAATAGTGAATCCATAGACCGAAACTCAGGTCCATGCAATTCCAACGAAGAAAATTAAGAACAACAAGTATTAAAGATGTTTTCAAAGTGATTAAAACATCTTCTAGGGTTAGGGTTTGATCAAGGGAGAGAGAAAGGAGAAAGAGAAAAAAAATTAGAAATGAAGAAGAAAGAGCAAGGAGAGAGAAAACTCTCATGTATATATAAGGGGAGAGGGGAATGGTTTAGTCATGGGTTCAACCAAGATGAACCAAACCAGGTGTCTAGTCTACATACGGGTCCTAAACCGGGTCTATGGCAATGCCAATGGATATTCTACTGGTCTCGGATAGTCTTTCCAGACAAAAAAATATATATAAATGAAAGAAACCATCATGTAATTACAGCAGAAATATAATATCAGGAAAATTGAATTCTAAATATTCAAGAAATACCAAATCTGAATATGGGTGTGATAAGATCAATGCTCAATGCAGCAATTCTTGGCGCCTTCCTGAATTTGAATTCTAGAAGATCAATGTAGATGGAGCATACCATGATGGCAAGACGGCAACAATAGTTGTAGTACCTTAAATCCTGATCCGATCGGTATGTGCACTATAAAATTGGGCTTGTGGCTAGTCCGTCTGATTCATAGTTTGGTGTTTAGAGCTTCGGCATCATCTTGCCACGGATGAAATGTGATGATCATTTCCAACTCATGGATAGGCATTTAGTGAAACGAGTCCAATAGTTTTTGTGCTTTGTTGCTTGGTTTTCTTGATGTCGCTTTGGGATTTTATTTTGGTGTTACTTTAGATTTGCTTGGTTTTCGCTGTTGGCTTTCTCGCTTGGAGCTTTGATTCTTGGGGAGTTCAAAAGGAAGGATAGGCAAAGGATTCTAACCCGATGCTCTTGCTATTGTAGGTTCGCGTAACTGACGTTTGATCGTCGCTAGGCGGGACTCCTTCTTTCAGCACTTTTCCTTAACTAGTGAGTAGTTCGAACCCTTCATTCCTACTTCTTCACGTCCACATCTATAATATTTCAAACGTTCAATCGATGATGCCCGGCTGAACACCTAGGAAATCCTTAGCCACAATGCATACCAGCCACTAAGAAAGGAACATAGAATTGTAGACTATACTTGTATTCATAAATACCTTATAAATACGAGCTCCAATATAAAGAAAATTAGGTTATTGGTTGCGGCCTGGTGCCTCGGAGTGTTTGGACCCACGGGACACCAAAATCGGAACACGGCTTTGAGAAAATATGAACTGCTGCATAAGTATATATGTTGCTGCTTTACTTCTTCTGTTTTATCTCATGCATTATTTGATAATTGAACTGTTTACGCATTTGCATGGTCTAGGACATCTTGTGCACAAGGTTTGGCATTTCCTCGAAACGGTATTCTGGGTCACGAGAACGTATCGTCCCGGAAGAAAATATTTGATCATGCTAGTTGTGATACATTGCGGGTACTTCAGCAGGGCTTGCTACCCGGGCTGACAGGGCGCGCCGCAATGCCTTAGATAAGTTCCCATGGTGTTGATCACACCAATGACCGCATAGAAATAGAACACATGCTAATTTATTGTCTTGTGTAGATGGTAAGTATACTTGTGTTTTGTTGCAGGGAAGACGTGCATCGTTTGAGTAAGTAACCGATGTACTGTATGGATTCAACATTATTTTCGTTCCTCTAAAAATATGCAACTGATATGAACTGAATTCACTTAGTTCTCTATAGAAAGATCATTTTAATGCATGCTCGCCCCTAATAAGTAAGTACTGATTTAGGCGAGTGGGTTTGCCCCGTTCACCAGTACAGTTGAGTACTGACCCATGTTGTGGGCAATTATTTCAGGCACTTAGACGGTGCAACGCTAGTAGATAGACGAGAAGGCATTAGAAGCTCTTCTATTTTAAAGTATAGTTGAAGTCAGTTTATTTTGGAGGGGTGGATTTTTAACCTATACAAGGGTGTAATGTATGAACGACGAGGCCTATCTGATGGAGCGCGTCCTGCCTTTTGAGTTTTTCTTTTACAATGCAAACCAAGCAGCCGATAGGCGCATCAAATATAAACTCTTGTAAATTATTCTGAATTATCAATGAAAAGCATGTTTCTTCCTATACTTGTGTTCAACTATCTGTGAATGAATTTTCTAACTTGTGTTTCAAATGGGTTCCTATCACTGCACGTTCTTGCCTTGTGTGAGCGCAACTCCAGACTCGCACGGTATCACGCCCTAGCGAGGATGATCAGTTCCGCAAAGGATCTAGCGAGGAAGATTGACCCTTTGGGGATCGAGGCGTGACATATTGGTATTAGAGCATGTCTTCACTTCCTTGGATTTTCAAAAAGATATTCTAGAAGTTTGATGCGCTTCTCGATTGAATTGCATTCGACGTCAGCTGTATGAGATGAATCGCCCTATACAATGAGCCCATAAATAAGGATTTATCATTTTTGGAGTATTGACAAGCTATTCTCTTTTGTAGCAATGGATAAAAAATACGGCCGCTACAAGCAGTGCTCAGCCCGTCCAAAGCGATCCGGCAAGTTCTGGAGAATCCGGAGGAGCGGGTTCAATCGATATGACCGAAAGGCTCATGCACCTAATGGAGGTACAGCAACAACAAGCTGCCACTCAACAGGCACAAATTCAGGCAAAGTTCACTGCTCAACAGAAGTAGATGGATACCATGATGCAATTGATCGCATCTTTGGTACCCAGCAACAGCAGAGCCACGGTGACGCCTATTACGCCGTCGGCTGTGGCGATAGAAGATGATTCTGAGAAAACGGAGCCTCCCGATAGGAATACCTGTAGAGCGGCGGAGTTCACCAAAATGCACCAACCAACATTCAACGGACGAGCAGAACCGGATGTGGTGATGGGATGGATTGCAAAACTTAAAGGATTATTCTAACTGGTTGGCATTAAAGGGTCCAAATGAGTGTCTTGTGCATCGGTGCAACTGGAACTACGGACGCATGATTAGTGAGAAACCACCAAGCAAGGGATTTATGATGCCAATCCCAACTGCAAGATCACTTGGGAGATGTTCAAATATGCCTTTATTGAACAATATATCCCAAGGGCCGTGCGGCAACAAAAGGAAGATGACTTCAGCAATCTGGTACAAGGAAGTATGTCTGTTGACGACTATGATTCAGTGTTCGCTAGACTCGCCAAGTTTGTCGGGCACTTCTTGCCTAACCAACAGGTGTGGTGCTACCGTTTCTAGAAGGGTTTGAATGACGACCTGCGTAGGGATGTCATAAATCATAAGTGCCAGACCTACCGGGAATGTTATGAAGTTGCCCTTAATAGTTACCGGATCTTTGGGCACAATTCACAAAAGATCAATGTACAGACTTCACGTGCCAATTTCAACAAGCGGCCTTATGAAATGGGAGAGTCTGGAGCATCGAAGCGTCCGCACACATCTGAGCATAGGGGTCCACCTCAGGGACCATATTTTTATAAGTGCGACAAGATGGGGCATCGGGTGAATGAGTGCCGAGTCATTGGATGCTTCAAATATGGCCGTTTGGAGCATAAAGCATTTGACTGTCGAAACCCCAGGCCGATCGTTGGACAGCAGCCAAACCAGAACAAGGGGCCTCCAGCACACGGTGCCAATGATGTACTAGTGAACCCACAACGCCAGGGTGCCCAAGGCCGAGTCTATGTATTGACTCAGGATGAGGCATCTATCTCCGACACTGTTATGGCAGGTACCTTACATTTCCAAGAATTGTCAGCTAGAGTCTTATTCGATTCGGGTGCTATGCATAGTTTCATATCTGCTGACTTTATTATTGAGAATAAATTAGCTTCCACTCCTTTAAATATGAACCTTTGCGTGAGTACCCCTTCGGGAGTCAACATGCCCGCCAGTGCGATCTGTAGGGATGGCTATATTTGCATCGGAGGCAGGAAGCTTTCCGTAGATGTCATTGTTCTAGACATTAAAGATTATAATATTATTCTCGGAATGGACTGGTTGGGGGCTTGCCATACAACAAACGAGGGCGCGGAGAAGCTAGTCGTATTTCGTCTACCCGGCGAGGCAAACTTCTACTATTTGTATAGTGCTGCACCGAAGATGGCGATGGTAATATCAGCAATTTCGGCTAGACGCATGTTGTATTCGGGCTGTGAAGGGTACTTAGCCTCTGTTCGAGATAGCTGACAGGAAGGTGCAGATGCAGCTCAGGCTGATGTCATAGTAGATTTTCTTGACGTGTTCCCGGACGAGCTGCCTGGAATGTCTCCTGATCGAGAGATCGAATTCTCCATTGACATATTTTTGAATACGCAATCGATATCGAAGGCACCCTATCGAATGGACCCAGCAGAGCTTAAGGAACTTAAGGTACAGTTGCAAGATCTATTGGATCAAGGATATATTCGTCCAAGAGTTTCTCCATGGGGAGCTCCGGTGTTGTTCGTAAAGAAGAAGGACGGATCCATGCGGTTGTGCATAGACTACCGAGAACTGAATAAGGCTACCGTGCAGAACAAGTACCTGTTACCAAGGATAGACGACCTGTTTGATCAACTATAAGGTGCAACAGTATACTCTAAAATCGATCTCAAATCTGGCTATCACCAGTTGAAAATCAAATCCGATGACGTCCCCAAGTCAGCGTTCCGAACCCGATGGGCACTATGAATTTCTTGTAATGTCGTTCGGCTTGACAAACGCCCCTGCAGTTTTTATGGATCTGATGAACCGCGTATTTCGGCCATTTGTGGACAAGTTTATATTTGTGTTTATTGACGACATACTAATATATTCCAAGAATGAGACGGAACATAAGGAACACCTGAAGATCATGCTGTAGACATTGCGGGAGCATCGGTTATTCACAAAGCTCAACAAATATGAGTTTTGGTTGAACAACATGGCATTCCTTGGATATGTCATCTTGGCAGACGGTGTCACTGTAGACCCAAAGAAGATAGAAGCGGTGGTGGATTGGAAGCAACCTACATCAGTCACAGAAGTTCGTAGCTTTCTGGGCCTAGCGGGATACTACAGTAGGTTCATAACTTTTTTCTAAATTGGCCTCTTCTTTGACTCGCCTTACTTAGAAAGGGATTGCATTCAAGTAGAGTGACGACTGCAATGCTAGCTTCCAAGAGCTAAAGCAACCGCTTGTTTCAGCTCCAATACTTGCACTTTCAGATGGAGTAGATGAGTTTCAGATATACAATGATGCTTTGGGACTCGTCTTAGGGTGTGTTCTCATGCAGAGGGATACAATAATATCGTACACCTCCAGACAACGAGAAAAACTACCCATAACATGACTTGGAAATGGCGGCAATTGTGTTTGCACTGAAGTTGTGGCGACATTATCTTTATGTTGTTGCTTGCAAAATCTATACATACCATAAGAGCCTCAAGTACCTATTCACCCAACGGGAACTGAACCTCCGGCAGCGGTACTGGCCAGAACTGATAAAAGACTACGACCTGACGATCGCATATACGCCGGGCAAGGGAAACGTTGTTGCTGATGCTCTGAGTCGAAAGCACAAACGATCGCATAAACAGTCGTTTGCTTCAGGATCTAGAGGCAATGGGTATCGAGTTTCGAGTTCGTCATAGAGGAATGCAGCTGGCACTACTCCATCTTGAACCGAATTTGCATAATAGAATCAAATCTGCTCAGAGGGATGATCAGTTCCTAACGAAGGTATGTGGGCTAATCTCAACAGGAAAGATGTCCAACTTTGTGTAAGGCAGAGATAGGACCTTACAGATGAAAGAAAGATTATGTGTTTCTAGCGACCCAGTACTCCAAAGGGAAATTATGACAGAGGCACACTATGTGAAGTATTTCTTACATCCGGGGAGCACCAAGATGTACAAGGACTTGCGTAGGACCTTCTGGTGGCACGGTATGAAGCGGGATATGGCGACCTTTGTCTCACAGTGTATGGCCTGTCAACAGGTGAAAGCTGAACATCAGAGGCCCGACGGGAAGCTGCAGAACCTCGCTATTCCCGACTAGAAATGGGATAACATCGCTATGGATTTCATCGTGGGATTTTCAAAGACGCCGCCGGAGCATTATATAATTTGGGTCATAGTTGATCATTTGACCAAATCTGCCCACTTTCTCCCTATCAAAGTTACATGGAGCGTCGATCGATTAGCACCGATTTATATGACAAAATTATCCGACTATACGGAGTACCTGCCTCAATCGTCTCGGACCATAACAGACGCTTCTTATCTCATTTTTGGACTAGCCTATAGTCTGCTTTGGGCACCAAGCTAAAGTTCAGTACTGCATACCACCCCCAGACTGACGGCCAGACGGAAAGGATGAATCAGATACTTGATGATATGTTGCGACTGTGTGCGATCGATCTAAAGACTAGTTGGGATACGCACCTTACGTTGGCGGAGTTTGCGTAAAACAACAGTTACCAATCGAGCATCCAGATGGCACCGTACGAAGCATTCTATGGGCGAAAGTGTCAATCTCCAAACTGTTAGAATGAAGTCGGCGAGCGACAGGTACTCGAGCCAGAGCTGGTGGAGCAGATAGTTGAGAAAGTTCGCTTGATTCGAGAAAGACTCTGTACTGCACAGAGCTGACATAAGAGCTATGCCGATGCTCATCGTAGACATTTGGAGTTTATGGTCGGGGATAACGTCTTCTTGAAAGTGACACCAATGAATGGAGTAATGCGCTTCGGTATTAAGGGAAAATTGAGTCCCAGATTTGTTGGCCCCTTCGAAATACTGGAACAAGTGGCAACTATGGCATATCGAATTATACTACCTCCCGCCCTGGCTGAAGTGTACGATGTCTTCCATGTCTCTCAAGTTCAAAAGTATGTGCATGATCCGAGTCACATAGTTAGCTTCGAGCAATTGGAACTACGCACGGACTTATCATACTCAGAGGAGCCTGTGCAGATTTTGGATCATAAAGAGAAAGTATTGCGGAACCATATAATGTCTTTGGTTCGCATGTTATGGCAAAACCATTCGGTAGAGGAATCAATGTGGGAGATGGAGTCAAAGATAAAGGAGAAGTATCCTTCATTGTTTATTTAGTCGAAGGTAAGACCTTGTTCTTAAGTTTCAGGACGAAACTTTTTCTTAATGGTATATTATGTAGTACCTTAAATCCTGATCCGACCGGGATGCGCACTATATAATTGGGCTTATGGCTAGTCCGTCTGAGTCATATTTTGGTGTGTAGAGCTTCGACATCCTCTTGCCATGGACGAAATACGATGATCCTTTCCAACTTATGGTTTGGCCTCTATTGAAATGAGTCCAATAGTTTTCGTCCTTTGTTGCTTGATTTTCTTGATGTCGCTTTAGGATTTTCTTTTGGTGTTGCTTTCAATTTGCTTAGTTTTCGATGTTGGCTTTCTCACTTGGAGCTTTGATTCTTGGGGAGTTCGGAAGAAATAATAGGCAAAGGATTCTAACCCGGTGCTCGTGCTATTGCAGGTCCGTGTAACTAACGTTTGATCGTTGCTAGATGAGACTCTTTCTTTCAGCACTTTTTCTTAACCAGTGAGTGGTTACGAACCCTTTTTTCGTACTTCTTCACGTCCACATATCTAATGTTTCAAACATTCAATCGATGATGCTAGTCGCGATGTATTACGGGACATTCAGCAGGGCTTGCTACCCGGGCTGACAGGGCACGCCGTAATGCCTTGGATAAGTCTCCATGGTGTCAATCACACTAATGACTGCATAAAAATATAATACATGCTAATTTATTTTCTTATGCAGATGGTAAGTATACTTGTGTTTCGTTGCAGGAAAGGCGTGCATCGGTTGAGTAAGCAACCGATGTACTTGATGGATTCAACGTTATTTTCGTTCCTCTAAAAACATGTAACTGATATGAACTGAATTCACTTAGTTATCTATAGAAAGATTATTTTAATACATGCTCGCCTCTAATAAGCAAGTGTTGATTTAGGTGAGTGGGTTCATCCCGTTCACCAGTACGGCTGAGTACTGACCCACGTTGTGGGCAATTATTTCAGGCACTCAGATGGTACAACTCTAGTGGATAGACGAGAAGGCATTAGAAGCTCTTCTATTTTGAAGTATAGTTAAAGTCAGTTCATTTTGGAGGCATGGATGTTCAACCTATAGAAGGGCGTAATGTATGAACGACGAGGCCTATCTGATGGAGCGCGCCCTGCCTTTTGAGTTTTTCTTTTGCAAAACAAATAAAGTAGCCGAGAGACGCATCAAATGTAAACTCTTTTAAATTACTCTGAATTATCAATGAAAAGTATGTTTTTTCCTACACTTGTGTTCAACTATCTGTGAATGTGTTTTCTAACTTGTGTTTTAAATGGGTTCCTATCACAGCACGTTCTTGCCTTATGCGAGCGCAACTCCAGGCTTGCACGGCATCACGCACTAGCGAGGACGATCGGTTCCATAAAGGATCTAGCGAGGATGATTGACCCTTTCGGGATCGGACGTGACAGTAGCCGTTATTCGTAATGATCAAGGTCGGTTATTTGGTATTGAATGAGAATTAAGGAATGCCATAACAGGCCAAAGGAGTGATAACTTTGGATGACAATCAAGGAGTGGTTTCACAACAACCCAATATTTCAGGAATATCTTTATTGTTATATATATATATATATATATATATATATATATATATATATATATATATATATATATATATATACACACAAATTGGATGTAATACAGCACAGAGAAAAATTTATCCTAACTCTCTCTTTGTGCTCATTATTTTCACATGGTATTAGAGCAGGCATCCAGCATGTTTGATGAAAATCTTGCCAATTACATTACACCATCCTCACAATCATCATTCCCACAAACACCAACACCCATCAAAACAAATCCTTATGTTATTCATCACTTAAATAGCCCTTATACCATTCTTGTTACACCTCTATTGACGGGAGACAATTATGGATCATGGAATCATGCGGTAACAATGGCTCTTCGTAAAAAAAAGCTTGGCTTTGTTGATGGCTCACTCCCAATTCCAAAGGAGAAAGATGATATTACCAACTGGGGACGATGTAATGATTTGGTTGGAAGTAATTATGTCTCAACCGAGATCCATTCAAGCATCATGTATGCTAAAACTGCAACACTAGTCTGGACATATTTGAAGGACCATTTTTCTCAATCAAATGCCCCTAAGATCTATCAATTGAAACAATCAATTTCTTCCCTCAAACAAGAAGGTATGTCATTATCATTGTATTTCACACAACTTAAATCTCAATGGGATGAACTCAGTTCCATTACTTCTATCACTCCATATATCTTTAGTAATGCTAAGAGCATTATGGAACAACAAAATCAAGATCTTGCCATGAAGTTCCTTCAAGGACTCCATGATCGCTTTTCATCTGTTCGCAATCAAATTCTCTTAGTGGAGTTGTTTCCTTCAATTTAGTGTATCTACAATTTAGTAAGTAAAGAAGAAAAGCAACAAAAGATAAATATTCGAACAACTCCTACCATTGAATCGGCGGCCCTTTAGGCGTCTAAACCACCATATCAGCATTCAGAAAAGCACCAACGCCCTTTCTGTAACCATTGTAACAAGCATGGTCATTGTAACCTCTGTATCCTAAAATTCTTGCTTAAATATTGTTATTAGGTTAATTTGGGGCTATTAAAATTTTTCCATAATTTTTTGGTTAATTAAAAAACTAGTAACAGTAATTTTTTAGGGCTTTTAAAATTTTATTTTAGTGACAAATATAATTAAAAATGTCCCAAACTTTTATTTTAGGTTCTAAATAATCAAATATATTTTATAATTTTTTTTGAGTATTATTAGTATTTATTGGGACTTATTTAGGCTAATAACAAATTTTTAGGACTTCTAGAATTTATTGTGCAAGCCTAGGAATATAGAATGAACCCACGTAATTTTCTAGTATTTATAATATTATTATATATTTTTTAAAATTATTTCAGAATTTTTGGAATATTTTTAATATTTATTTTTAGTTAAATAGTAAAGCTAATTTTTAGAGCTTCTCCTAATTATAGTAAGAAACCTATAAACATAAAATTGCCCCAAGAATTTATTTAGGATTTCTGGATTCAAAATATATTTTCTATAATTTTTTCAGATTTTTAGATTATTTCTAATATTTATTTTGAATTATTTATATTTAAAATGACTTAAATAATATTTTAATAAAGGCAAATCAAAAACAAATAATATAAACAAAATCATCTAACCAGATTCTGACACGTGTCAGCCTATCATTTTCATTCAGCC
Source organism: Iris macrosiphon (assembly GCA_036927795.1). Classification (NCBI taxonomy): domain Eukaryota; kingdom Viridiplantae; phylum Streptophyta; class Magnoliopsida; order Asparagales; family Iridaceae; genus Iris; species Iris macrosiphon. The sequence continues at coordinate 53,460,575 of JAYESA010000007.1, forward strand.
GCATGTCAACCAACCAACATATATATATATATATATATATATATATATATATATATATATATATTAACCTTAATTATCCCATTATTTTAGAGAGAGAGAGAGATTTGAGGGGATGTCATCTAGGGTTTCTTTAATCTTCCAGAAGCAATTACTCATAGCTCCAGACTCCAAATATGGCACAGTTCTTGCGTTAGAACCGTATTGGGGTTAGTTTTTTGAATAAGTAATTTTTTTTACGAAATTATGAATATTAAATTCTGGAAAATTTGTAGAGCATAGCATGTCCGAAAATAGACGCGTCTCGGTGTTTTTGCGATTTCGGGAGAACCAGAAATCAGAATCACAAACCGTTTGAAGTTTCAAAAAGCTAATGACGAGATCATCGACATATTTTTTTAAAATAATTTAATTCGAAATATTTCATTGCCTTTAATTCTGTAGAACTTCTAGATTAACAATCAACCAACGTTGCACAACACAATTTTGGTATGTGCAATAATTCCTAAACGAATTGGAATTCAGATAAGCCATAAATTCCAGAATATTTTTGATGCTAAAATCTACAAAAAATCATGCATGAAAGTCAAGTTTGTGTTTGTTGACTTTTTGGTCAATATATCGCCTCGATTTGCGTACCATGAGTCTCGAGTTGATAAAATTTAGTTCTTTGGACAAAATTTAGGAACTAACCTAAAAATCAGGATAATAAGATTAAAATAGGATTTTAGATTAATTATTCCAAAATTAAATAAATTAAAATAAAATATCTTTTGACATGGTAAATTCGTAATACATAGGCTATTTGGACTTGGACTTGGATTCCGACTCTTACCAGCAAAGGACCATATGCGAGTACATTCTCTGATAGTTTCCATTATTTGATATTTTCTATGATGCATGTTTATAGTAGTGTTTTTTCTGATTCGTGACACGATGGATACACGAATTGGTATTGTATAGATTCATTTTCATGAGATATGTATTTTTAGGCCTATTGACTTTTTCTGGACTAATAAATTACTGGACTAATGTTTTTTCTGGCATGTTGATATCTTCTGGACTATTGAGATTATTCGTGCCTGGATTGGATTCATGAGTACTTGTCGGACAAAAAAATACCTAGGAGACGTGTGAACTACCATTTACATCCCATGGTCTTTCTGGAATAATAGCAGCCACACACGACACGTATGGTTTGCCGGATATTAACTCCTAGTCGTTCACATGTCAACTTAGTATTTTAAAACACTAGTTAGATGCAGTCATTCTGGATTAATCTATACTTGCTGATTGTACACTTGCATGATAGGTTTTCTAGTTCACATATCTGTCTGTCTATACATGCTTCTCTGTTCTTCTTTCTTGTCTTTCATTATTTCTTTATTCAACTGTTCCTTTATGATGTACCTTATTCCTTTATTATATGCTCATCAAGTATTTCATAACTATTTGCTGTTCATAGTACTTGTCAATTAACTGGAACTGTTATTGGGTTGTACTCGTTCCATTCTGACTGGGTAAACATTTTTAGGTGACTTGCTATCTTGCTCATTGGATTTTGTTGGAGAACGGGATGCTTTTGGAGGCCAATATTAGAATTTATATAGTATAGCAACTTCTTTGGATTTGATGTTTAGCGGGTTTGTTCCTGAGTTATGATTTAATTATAAATTAAGATTCTTGTAAAACTATATAAATATTATGAATGAGCAATAGATTTGAACTTGTGATTAAATATTATCTATTTGGATTGATGGACCATTGTTATCATAGACAGCGTACTACCGTCGATGCTGCGACGTAGGCTGGGCTTGGACAAGTACTCGTATCCGAAAAGCGGGTGCGGGTCATGACAGTCATACTCTTGCTATATGCTATAAAATTTATGGCTTTCCACTAGACACTTTCGCTGCTTTTGCTAATCAGATAACACCTAAACAATAAAATAAGCTTCTTGCACTTCTAGCCAAAGAAGAACTTGGTGGATCATCGGTCCATTTGGCAAGTACAACTATCACTTGTTTATCCTCTTGTTGGATTATTGATTCAGGTGCTTCTAACTATATATGTATATCTCTTTCATATTTTTCTTCATATTTTGTCTTTCATAAAAATATATCAGTTCAATTGCCAGATAGTTCTCATACACCTTTGACACACATAGGCATGGTTCATTGTTCATCATCACTTAGTCTGACGAATGTTTTTCATATTCTATTATTTGAATTTAATTTTTTATCTATTTCACAATTAACAAAGTCAACAAATTTTGATATAATTTTTTCATCTTCTGAATGTATATTTCAGGACTGAGCAACGAAGAAGAAGATAGGTCGGGGTAGTGCTCGAAATGGTCTTTTTTATCTAGATGCAGATTTTAAATTTAATTCTGCTTTTTCTTTCTAGCATTGTAATAAATTTGATCTATGACATTCTCGCCTCCGTCACCCATCTAAGTCTCGTTTTGATTTCATTGTTTAAAATTCTCCTAATATTATTGCAAATAAAATTTTTGCTTATGATGTATGTCCGTGTGCTAAACAGTCATGTCTTTCTTTTTCTTAAAGTACATCTTTTTTTTCTCATTGTTTTGAGTTAATTTATTTTGACATTTGGGTTTCTTTTTCTATACCTTCTAAAATGGATTACTTTTCTTTTTAACTATTGTTGATAATTATTCAAGGTGTACTTGGATTTATTTAATGAAACATAAATCTGAAACTTTCACCATGTTAGTTTTTTTTTAACCAAATCAATCGCTAATTTAATTCAAAAATTTCTTGTATCAACTCTGGTAATGGGGAGATTTTCCTTCCTCAACTTCAAACCATTCGATCAGACAATGGTTCTGAATTCCGTTCTAAAGAAATCCAAATATGGTTTCATGAGTCAATTTTTCCATATCATGATCTTCCATCTCTATCATTTAAAATTCAATTACCATTAATCCAATCGACGATGATGGAACTTTCCACTATACTACACCACTGGTTTTTCTCACCGATGTTTCTTACAGTGATTGTAGCCCTCTAGCTAATTCTTCCAAAGAATCTCCAGTACCTATTTCCATATCTTCTCTGCTTGGTAGTTCAATATCTATTTTTGAGAATTCTTCCTCAATGACACATGTACCTATCATTAATAATCATCCTCAACGAATCTGTCTCCCTCCTGGTCATCTAAATGATTATATTTGTAATCATATTTATTTTTCAACTACTTTTCTACTAACAAATTAGTTTTCTTTGTCCCGTCTAAGTCATTCTCATCGTGCCTTTCTAACTAAAATCATTGACAATCAAGAACCAAGTTCTTATTCTCAAGCCATAAAATTTGTCGAATGGCGTGATGCCATGGCCAATTTTTTTTTGGCTTTGAATCAAACAACACTTGGTCTTCATGCTTACTTCTTAAATAAAAATCAGCCATTGGCTGTAAATGGGTATACAAAATTAAATATCAGTCTGATGATTCTATAGAGAGAGATAAAACTCGTTTAGTTGCAAAAGGTTATACTTAAGTTGAAGGAATCGATTATCAAGATACCATTGCAATTGTGGCTAAACTAGTTACCGTTCACCTTCTTCTTTCTATTGCTGCCATTAAAAATTGGTAATTACACCAACTTGATGTCAATAATGCTTTTCTCCAAGGTGATCTCGATGAGGAGGTTTATATGAAACTTTCTTCCAGATTCTCTCGTAAGGGGATGACTCGTGTATGCAAATTAAATAAATCTATCTATGGCCTTAAATATGCTTCTCGTCAATGGTTCTCTAAGTTCTCAACCACGCTTATCTGTCGCGGTTTTCATCAATCTATTTCAGACTACAGTCTTTTTACTTATATTCGTGAACAAACTTCTATTTTTGTTCTAGTCTATGTCGATAACATTATTATTACTGGAAACAATGATGATGCCATCTCAGATATGAAACAATTTCTTGCTTAATCTTTCTCAATAAAAGACCTTGGCAAGCTTCGATATTTTTTAGGTATTGAAGTATCTCTCTCTAAACAGGGCATTTTTCTATGTCAACGAAAATACGCCCTTGACATATTATCTGATTCTGGTATGACTGGTTCTCGATCATCAAATTTTCCCATGGAGCAACATCTTCATTTACGACCAAATGATGGTACTCCATTTTTTGATCCGGGAATCTATCGCCTACTCGTGGGTTGTCATGACCTGCACCCGAAAATCGGGCATGAGTCGTGGGTACGTCCAGCCTACGTCGCAGCATCGGCGGTAAAATGCTGTCTAGGTCTACTATCTAGCTAACAATATCACACAACAATATAAGTACCTGCCAAGATCTCGACTCCAAACGGAGGAACAATATGATAAAGGTAATACAAATACTCAATCACGATCTAAGCACGATAAGATAACAAAGAAGTCTAATAACTACAAAGCCTAAACAATAACTACTACTAAAAACAACAAAAATAATAATAATAACAACAATATCCTGAATCAAATACAATACAAAGTCTCAAACCAAAAGTCGAGGACAAATTCGGTACCAAAAACTAATAAATACAACTGAGGTCCTAGTGATCCCGGCTACCAACCCAAAAATTACTCCTGAACTAGGGGGTCCCTGTCTGCACCATCGACAGGCTGAGGTCCATAAAACGTCAGACACCAATCTTTCGGATCCTTTAAAAAATATATCCAGTCAGGATTGGAGCAAGTACACCTCTAACAACAGTTTCAGTTAAATGATAAAAACTATATAGCAGTTGTAGTAAGTAGCACAAGGTAAAGAAAATGAAGTATGAACAAGGAAATATATATAAATATAGCTGTCAACTGGTGCATAAAGGTACAGATGTATGAAAATCAGAAGCAAGATAATAATGACTGCATGATGCAAGAAATCTAAACTAAGAGCAAGTGTGTGCACAATAACGTGAAGTGAGTCCAGCAAGAGTAAATATATTGAGTCCAGTCCAGAAAGTATAAGTGAGACTAGTCAAGAAGTATAAGTGATTCCAGACTAGAAAGAATAACTAGTGTCTCTGAAATACCTGTTTCGACAAGTAAACGGCTATGGGTAAGTACGGCTCACCGCACACTGGGTGTGCGGCTGCTATCATTCCAGATTAGACAAGAGGGAATGATTCTAGTGATTTCAGATTTGGGAATATTTACATGTCTACTCGAGTATTTCTCTGCCCCGACTAGTATAAGTGAATCCAAGATATGACACATAATATAAATATGAGTCCAGCCAGATATATGAGTGACGCCTGTAGTGAGTCCTGATGTGATGCCAGTAGGTGATTCTAGAAATAGAGGTCAGAAACATAAAATATACGTGTCGCAAGTGAATAAATCCAGAAATACTAGTCAGTGTCATACCAGAAATCAGATAATACTATACTAGAAGCTGAATCATAATAATTATCAGATAATAAAAACTATCAGAGAATGTACTCGCCTGACGTCCTCAGCAACTAGCGAGGATCGAGGTCCGAACTGGTTTCGCAAGGACCTATTATGAAAAGCAAGGTTAAACGAGGTTCTAAAGAGTTATACAGATATAAAATAACTAAAAATAAGCTTCTAAGGTTGTTCTAGATCAGACGAGCCAAAACGGTAAAATTTGGGTCAAAAAGTCAACCCGGGGTCCAAAAAGTCAACTCTAGGCCGAAACTAGGTCAAAGCTTGAGTTTGGCGGTCAACCGGCTCAACTACGGTCAACTCTAGATCAAACTAGGGTGCCCCTAAAATTTTAGGTCAAAACTAGCTCATTAAGCTAGTAAACCCACAAACACGCCTCTTGAGATACCGGGATACCCTCGGTATCCGATATCTCAACCTACACTATACACCCCGTCTATACCCTCTAATACATATCATAACACGCATATATATATATATATATATATATATATATATATATATATATATATATATATATATATATATATATATATATATATATATATATATAACCATCTCTATACTCATTCCTAGGCAAAAATCCAATACCTCGCCCCGATGCCCAATACCTTCAGTATCTCAAGGTATTTAGATACTCAAGCCTTACCCTCTCTAGCACTAACTAACTATCTAACTATCTATATATATATATACTTATATATACTACTATATGTAAACATCAATACATATATATATATATATATATATATATATATATATATATATATATATATATATATATATATATATGTAGCCTAGTATATAGGCTACCTCAATACCTTATCTCTGATACCTCACTACCTTCAATACCTTGATATCTCAAGGTATTGAGATACCTTACCTTACCTGTCTTATCTCACTAACTAACCTATGTATATACTTATCTATACCTATATATATATACCTCTAACTATCTATCTATCTATCTATGTATATATATATATATATATATATATATATATATATATATATATATATATATATATATATATATATATATATATATATATATATATATAGCTAATAGCTAATAGGAGGGGGGGTTAGCTGTTGTTGCTACTGCTAGCGCAAACTGCAGCTGCTGCTAAGCGCTGTTATTGCTGCTGCCAAGTGCTGCTGCTGCTGCTCTAATTGTTGTGGCTGTTGCTGCTCTCTCTAACTCTCATCTCTATCTCACTCTCTCTTCCTCTCTCCCTCTTATCTCTATCTCACTCTATCTTTCTCTCTTTCTCGATCTCACTCACTCACTCTCTCACTTATATGTATATATATATATACACTCACACTATACATATGTATATATATATATACACTCACTATACAAACACACAAACACACACAACCACACACACAAATACACACACATAACCACACTCCAACACACACACAAATACACACACATAACCACACTCAAATACACACACAACCACACTCAAACACACACACAACCACACTCATTCACATATATATAAATATAATCTCGTAAACTCTAATACATACTCCCTAAGGCTAAACCAACCCGCGCACAAGCCCAAAACCTAGAAACCAAGTCGAAATGGCCATTTGGTTATTTCGACGAACACGTGGAGTGCGGTTCACGATACCTCATGAAACGCACACCAAACCTAATCGAAATTGACCTAAAATTTATCTACGAGTTCTAATCGATGTCTAGAACCTCACAAAAATATTAACTCTCTGATTCTATGTCCGTTGCAAAATTCCACATGCACGTGGAACCCACGACGAAGGAAAAATCGCCAAATTGCCCGAAATGCCCAAATCTCTGTGACACAACCTCACGTGTCTGAACAGGGACATGTATGTCACACCCCAATCTTCTGCAAGCTCAATAGTCCCTGCTGAACGCGAATCACCACGTTGCAGCTCTCCCGCAGGACAATCGTTCTCATCGGGACGTATGTCGTGCAAGCCTAAAGTGCGCTTGCACAAGGCCAAAGCTTTGAACAAGGGCAAGTAAGCTATTCAATAATGAAGTAGCGGCACACATATTATAGAAAGTAAAGAACACAATGGCACATGAAAACAGGCTCTTTTGTTGATAATCAAAAGTGTTACAAGCGGCTCATGGTCGAGGTTACAATTCGCTCAAGCACTCTATCTCTCGATTACAATGACACTGTTTCATGCATTATGTCCCTCTATACAAAAGCAGCTCAAAGCAGGCACAAACTCGATGCGGCTCAAGGCATCGACTCCAGATTTTTGGCTCCTTGGGATGAGGCATGGCTATCTCTTCCTCGGGCGAACAGGCACCTGAGAAACAAGCAAACTGTTGGTGGGTCAGCACTTTATACAAGTACTGGTGAGATAAAACAACTGAACAGAAGCTACACCCCCTGAAACCTATACTAAGTAAACTTGTGGCAAAATATTGCATTACTAGTGATCTTACTAGTTTTACCTATGTTCGTTACATGCAGTTCGCTAGCAGAGTCATATTTTTGTGTATTTGGAAACATCTTTTTAAAAACAGAAATCAAACAACCAATCAATCGAGGCAACCAAAACAAGCACGATGATCCTATCCGGGTGTGCACAGCGTATTTGGTGAACTATACCCAAAGATTTTAGGGACATGCAGCATTTAGGAACCATCATTCAATCAAGCACACAAGTTAAAATATCAATCAGAGGCCGGTCCTCGAGAAACTCAAGATCGATAGCGGTAATCCAGCTAACCAATGACTCTTTTATCTGATGCTATTAGCAGCTGTGACTCATGGTTCAGCTCTTCACTAATAGCCATTGTCCGACCGATGCAATGCATGAAGCACTAACAGGTAATCTCTATGATGCAGACAAAATGAACAAGCTGGCTTATGCATAAACTCATATTTCTTACCCCATAGCCGTACGGTTATCCCTGCAGCAGACATACAAGTTAGCAACAATTTGCATAAATATATATGTATACCGTTCTTTAGTTTCCTGTCCGTCTCTGCAACAAACAGTTAGGTATGCAAGAAGGCTAGCCTAGCATGCTCCCTAACTACCTGAATGCAGCTATCTCCATGAACAGGCTAACTTCTCTAATGCAAACTCAACTCTTCTCAACAGAAGCACTGCCTCCCATCTAATAGCCACGCCCCCCAAGATCCCGTAGGACCGGAACATCAGGGCGCACTATTAGTCTTACCCTATCGAATCTCCATCCTCCATTCTAATACCCTCACCCCGAGCTCAGGGAGCGATATTAGTTTCCCATATTTCTTTTGTCCTCTATCCACCGCAAGCACCCATATTTTACTAGCACATCTCTTATTACAATAGCAACACAACGTGACAAAGCAACATTCAAACCATCTTATCACATTAACATTCACAAGCATATAACAATCTAATAGCACACCCCCCAAGATCCCGAAGGACCGGACGTCAGGGCGGACTATTAGACTCTCTCTCATACGAATCAAAGACTTGTAGCAGTTCGATATAGCAAACAGACAAGCGAAACACATATGGCAAGCACGGTTGATTTCATATCTAACAAACAAAACTATCTCTTTCATTGCATATTACAAAGGGACATATTCACGCGATTCATTTACTTAACTTTTTTAGCATAGCAAGGGTTCGATTTCATTTCTGACAAGCAATACATATTCTCTAGTTAGGCAGCAGATTCATTTCAAGGACAAGCTATGTGAGTTCTCTTATTAGCATGCTGAGTCATTTCTATCATTCTTCTTATGAAAATATTCTTCTTAAGCAAATAAGCATTCAAAAACTCAGATTCATTATTAAGTCGTGCAAGAATCAGAGAATACAGTTCTGTCCACTCACATTGATTAATCGGTCGGGAACTCTCCGAGAAAACTTCCATTCGAGCAAGCAAGGCGATATCACTTGTACATAGCGCCTACGTGGAGCAGGGCGCTATAATGTACTTACCCTCAAGACACCCAAGTACATCTACCATGGTCCATCTAACCTAGGGAAAACACCCAAAATTGGGTCAATCTCGGATTTTACCCAAAATTGACACAAAATCCTATGCCAAAGTCTCCAAACACATCCAAACAAGCTCCAACTTTCTTCCATGGGTAGCCCTAAGGTCTAGAAAGGTTCTAAACTACTAATTATACTATATTAGAGTAATCACTAAGAGAAAAGTTAGAGTTTACCTCTTGGGAGTTGAAATCCCAAGGCCAAAGTCTCTAAAATCCCTAAAATTTACCACACCAAGCCTCCAACCAAGCTTCTATACCAATTCTAAGCTCTACACACCTAGGTTAGAGAAAAATAAAGGGTTAGAATTTATATTAAAGAGAGGAATAAATGAAGGAAGAGAAGGAAAGTGGAAAACTTACTTAGAAATGGAAGAAGTGAAGGAAGGAAGTGAAGAAAGGAGAATGGAGAGAAGAAACTAAAGAAGAAAAAATGAAAAGGAAGGAAGGGGGGGCGGCCATGTATAGAAATAGGGTTAGGGTTTTGCATTTAGGTACAAAGACCAAAATTTCCTTAAATTAAGTCATCCACACTAGGGTTTGGGTTTGGGGTTCCAAATACACTCTAATTAATTTCTAATCACTCCAACTAACTAATTAAAATATAAATAACTACTCTAAACCAAAAAATAAGTCTGACAAGGGTGTTGGTTGGGTCTGACAAGGGTCCACTAGGGTCTGACATGGGTCCACTAGGGTCTAACATGGGACCAGACTAGCCAAAATCCTAAAATAACTAATAAAAATAAATACATGCGTCTATTAAATATTAATACAAATATTTATGATCAATACACAATTTACCAAATTAAAATAAAAAATATCCTGCCCTGGAAATGGGGTAGTGACAAGCCTATCCTCCTTGGACAATTTCGTCCTCGAAATTTAAAGTCGATCGCACTTCTTCTAGGTCAAACCCCCAACAATCACAGTTAAGAAATTCTACTTAAACAATATGCAAGATCATGGTCCTACTGGTCATGTTATCACAGTCTCAATCAGGATCACTACACTATCTACCATAGCACAAAAGAAAAGTCTAACAGGTACTAATGAAGCACACCACAAGAAATGGAAAAGGACAAAAAAAAGAATAAAAAAGAGACAGACCTGCTAACCCGACACTCGTAGCATCTACTGGTGTGGCATCTACTGGTGCAGGAGGTAGTGGAGGAGGTACCACCGGAATGACTGGGGTAGTCCTCGGATCGACAGGTGGAGGAGGATCCCCGAAAGAAGAAGATGCTCCCTCAACCGCAGGAGTGGTGAGTGGAGCAGTAGCAGCTGCCTGAAGTCGAGCAAGACGAGAGGTGGCAGACCTCTCGGTGGCAGCTGTTGGAATGGTACGATGGGATCGTGTCTTCAGAGGCATCCTGAACACCGATAAAAAGAAGTTAATAAGGCACAAGATACGATATCATCAAAGAAGGTCAGTAATATTTCAAAAGAAAGCAATTTCAGAATAATTAGAAATAGCAAATATTAGATTGGAATTGTTCCTAGTTGTGATTGAGTACACTCTCATCCTAAATCCTATATCCTAGAGCAGGCTCGCAGTAGTACAACTAAATTGTTGTACTGTCATGACATCACACTAATTGTGAAGCTCGAGACCTGCGTGGCCGCCACCAAAAACGTGTCACGGCCCGCACTCGAAAATCGGGCATGAGTCTTGGGTACGTCCAGCCTACACTGCAGCATCGGCGGTAGAACGCTATCTAGGTCTACTATCTAGCTAACAATCTCGCACAATAATATAAGTACCTGCCAAGATCTCAACTCTAAACGGAGGAACAATATGATAAAGGTAATACAAATACTCATTCACGATCTAAGCACGATAAGTTAACAAGGAAGTCTAATGACTACAAAGCCTAAACAACAACTACTACTAAAAACAACATAATAATAACAATAATATCCTGAATCAAATACAATACAAATTCTCAAACCAAAAGCCGGGGACAAATTCGGTACCAAAAGCTAATAAATACAACTAAGGTCCTAGTGATCCCGGCTACCAACCCGAAAATTACTCCTGAACTAGGGGGTCCCTGTCTGCACCATCGACAGGCTGAGGTCCATAAAACGTCGGACACCAATCTTCCAGGTCCTCTAAAAAATATATCCAGTCAGGATTAGAGCAAGTACACCTCTAACAACAGTTTAAGTTAAATGATATAAACTATAAAGCAGTTATAGTAAGTAGCATAAGATGAAGGAAATAAAGTATGAACAAGGAAATATATATAAATATAGCTGTCAACTGGTGCATAAAGGTAGAGATGCATGAAAATTAGAAGCAAGATAATAATGACTGCAGGATACAAGAAATCTGATCTAAGAGCAAGTGTGTGCACAATAACATGAAGTGAGACCAGCAAGAGTAAATATAATGAGTCCAGTCCAGAAAGTATAAGTGAGACCAGTCAAGAAGTATAAGTGATTCCAGACTAGAAAGAATAACTAGTTTCTCTGAAATACCTGTTTCGATATGTAAATGGCTAGGGGTAAGTACGACTCACCGTACACTGGGTGTGCGGCTGCTATCATTCCAGATTAGACCAGAGGGAGTGATTCCAGTGATTCCAGATTTGAAAATATTTACATGTCTACTCGAGTATTTCTCCGCCCCGACTAGTACAAGTGAATCCAAGACCCGATACGTAATATAAATATGAGTCCTGCCAGAAATATGAGTGATGCCTGTAGTGAGTCCTGATGTGATACCAGTAGGTAAATCCAGAAATAGAGCCCAGAAATATGAAATATACGTGTCACAAGTGAATAAATCCAGAAATACTAGTCAGTGTCGTGCCAGAAAATCAGATAATACTATAATAGAAGACGAATCATAATAATTATCAGATAATGAAAACTATCAGAGAATGTACTCGCCTGACGTCCTGAGCAACTAGCGATGATCGAGGTCCGAACTGGCATCGCAAGGACCTATTACGAAAAGCAAGGTTAAATAGGGTTCTAAAGAGTTATACAGATATAAAATAACTAAAAATAAGCATCTAAGGTTGTTCTAGGTCAGACGGGCCAAACCGATAAAATCTGGGTCAAAAAGTCAACCCGAGGTCTAAAAAGTCAACTCTAGGACAAAACTAGGTCAAAGGTTGAGTTTGGCGGTCAACCGGGTCAACTACGGTCAACTCTAGGTCAAACTAGGGTGCCCCTTAAATTCTAGGTCAAAACTAGCTCTTTAAGATAGTAAACCCAAAAATTCGCCTTTTGAGATACTGGGATACCCTCGGTATCTGATATCTCAACCTACGCTAGACACCCCGCCTATACCCTCTAATACATATCCTAACACGCATATATATATATATATATATATATATATATATATATATATATATATATATATATATATATATATATATAGTTAGCTAGTTGCCTAGGAATGAGGTTAGAGTTGGTTATATATATATATATATATATATATATATATATATATATATATATATATATATATATATATACTACTATATGTAAACATCAATACATACACACACACACACACACACACACAGACATATATATATATATATATATATATATATATATATATATATATATATATATATATATATACCCTAGTATATAGGCTACCTCAATACCTTATCTCCGATACCTCACTACCTTCAATACCTTGATATCTCAAGGTATTGAGATACCTTACCTTACCCGTCTTATCTCACTAACTAACCTATGTATATACTTATCTATACCTATATATACATACATCTAACTATATATATATATATATATATATATATATATATATATATATATATATATATATATAAAAGCTAATAGCTAATAGGAGGGAGGGTTAGCTGTTGTTGCTACTGCTAGCGCAAACTGCTGCTGCTGCTCTAATTGTTGCGGCTGCTGCTGCTCTCTCTAACTCTCATCTCTATCTCGCTCTTTCTTCCTCTCTCACTCACTCACTCTCTCACTTATATATATATATACACTCACACTATACATATGTATATATATATATACACTCACTATACAAACACATAAACACACACAACCACACACACAAATACACACATATAACCACACTCAAACACACACAAAACCACACGCAACAACACTCAACCACACTCATCCAAACACATATAAATACACACACATATATAAATATAAACTTATAAACTCTAATACACACTTTTTAAGGCTAAATTAACCCGCACACAAGCCCAAAACCTAAAAACTAAGTCAAAATGACCATTTGGTTATTTCGACGAACACGTGGAGTGCGTCTCACAATACCTCATGAAACGCACACCAAACCTAATCGAATCGACCCAAAATTTACCCACGAGTTCTAATCAATATCTAAAATCTCACAAAAATGCTAACTCTCCGACTCTAGGTCCGTGGCAAAATTTTACATGCACGTGGAACCCACGACGAAGGAAAAAACCTCAAATCGCTCGAAATGCCCAAATTTTTGTGACATGACCTCACGTGTCCGAACGGGGACACGTACTTACCCTCAAGACACCCAAGCACGTCTACCTAGGTCCGTCTAACCTAGGGCAATACCCAAAATTGGTCCAATCTCGGATTTCACCCCAAATTGACACAAAATCCTATGCCAAAGTCTCCAAACACATCCAAACAAGCTCCAACTTTCTCCCATGGGTAGTCCTAAGGTCTAGAAAGGTTCTAAACTACTAATTACACTATATTAGAGTAATCACTAAGAGAAAAGTTAGGATTTACCTCTTGGGAGTTGAAATCCTAAGGCCAAAGTCTCCAAAATCTCTAAAATTCACCACATCAAGCCTCCAAGACTCCAACCCAAGCTTCTACACCAATTCTAAGATCTATACACCTAGGTTAGAGAAAAATGAAGGGTTAGAGTTTGTATTAAAGAGAGGAATAAATAAAGGAAGAGAAGGAAAGTGGAAAACTTACTTGGAAATGGAAGAAGTGAAGGAAGGAAGTGAAGAAAGGAGAATGGAGAGAAGAAAATGAACAAGAAGAAATGAAAAGGAAGGGAGGGGGGCGTCCATGTATAGAAATAGGGTTAGAGTTTTGCATTTAGGTACAAAGACCAAAATGTCCTTAAATTAAGTCATCCACACTAGGGTTTGGGTTTGGGGTTCCAAATGCACTCTAATTAATTCATAATCACTCCAACTAACTAATTAAAATATAAATAACTATTCTAAACTAATAAATAAGTCTGATAAGGGTATTGGTTGGGTCTGACAAGGGTCCACTAGGGTCTGACATGGGTCCACTAGGGTCTGACATGGGTCCAGACTAGCCAAAATCCTAAAACAACTAATAAAAATAAATACATACATCTAATTAAATATTAATACAAATATTTATGATCAATACACAATTTACCAAATTAAAATAAAAAATATATCCTGTCCAGGAAATGAGGTAGTGACATGGGTCTCCTTCTATATATCACTGTAACACGACCTGATATTTTATATGCTGTAAACATCCTCAATCAATTTATGCAATCTTCATATTTCTCCCATCTTGATGCAGCCAATCGGGTTCTTCTTTATCTTAAAAGTAGTGTTGTTAAAGGTTTATTCCTTTATGCATCTAGCTCCCTTACTTTAGTTGGATACGCTGACTCTGATTGGGCCGGGTGTCCTACTACTCGTCGTTTTACTACTGGTTATTTTACCATGCTAGGATCTAGTCCTATTTCTTAAAAAAATGAAGAAACACCAAACAGTTTCTCGTTCATCTGCAGAAGCAGAATATCGTTCTCATGTTGCACTCACTTCTGAGTTAAAATGGTTAAAATATCTTCTCCCATATCTTGGTATTAATCACTCATAGCCTATTCCGGTTCATTATGATAGCCAAGCTGCTATTTACATTGCCAAAAATCCTATCTTCCACGAACGCACCAAACACTTTGAAATTGACTGTCATTTTGTTCGAGAAAAGATTCAAGCATGTCTTCTTGCTCCTTTCTACGTACGATCTAGCGAGCAATTGGCCGATCTTTTTACCAAACCACTTGGCAGTGATACTTATCACCACATACTTTACAAGTTGGGTGTTCTTGATATTTCAATCCCAACTCCAACTTACGGGGGAGTATTGAACGAGAATCAAGGTATGCCATAACAGTGCAACAGAGTGATAGCTTTGGATGACAATTAAGGAGTGGTTTCACAACAGCCCGATATTTTAGGAATAGTTTTGGATTGGTTTTATTATTGTAACATCAGCTAGCTGATCTTATTGTTATTGTATAGTCATCTTCATTGTTATATATATACAAAAATTGGATGTAATACAACACAGAGAAAAATTCATTCCCAACTCTCTCTTTATGCTCATTATTTTCATATTTGGGGCCTCATCAAAATTTTAAATTGGTGCCTCTCTATTGGAATATGAAGGTATGGGAATTCACCTTACTCTGGATCTATGTTCTAGGAAGTGCCTAAGATGCGTCATTATTGAAGTAGACTGCAAGTCTATTATCGACTCAATCAATCACAAACATTTAGATATTCCATGGCATGCCAGATATGCCGTAGATTAAGGGCGTAAAACTCTGTTTACTGACAATGCAATTTCCTTTGCTTTTGCTCCAAGAGATTGCAACAAAGCATCACACTCTTTAGCCACTAATTATATGCTATTTAATTATTTTGATGTGATGAATTTGTATGATCAAATTTTTAGTTGTATCTCTAAACAAATCTTCCATGATATGACTTTCTGTAGTTCTATCGATACATGAAGTGTTTCTCAATAATAAATAAATATATATATATATATATATATATATATATACACACACACACACACACACATAGGGGATGTTAGAGGGCTACAAGGATGCGTTGCAACAAAGGTTGGAAGACTATGACTAGCGGCAACTTGCAGTTCAACTGGTGCAAAGACTGAAAAATATAAAGTAGGAACTCAAGTGCTTGAACATGGGGAGGCCGAGACCCACACTAGCAGACAAGGAGGAAGAGCTTCGAACAGTGCAAGCGCAGCTACAATCTGACATGCTTAATGAGGAGCTCGCGAGCGTGGAAAGGGGCCTGGCTCAAGTAGTTGGAAGCCTCCAGCTCCCGGAGGAGATTCAAATGGCCCAAAGAGCTAAATTCTTTTGGTTAAAGATGGAGATCGATGTACTAAATTCTTTTATGACGTCGTGCAAATGAAGAAACATTGCAACCATATTGTGGCCTCGTTAGTAGGGATGGCAGAGAAGTGAAGACCCAAGAGGGCATTCAGGAGGAAGCGGTCAGCTTCTACACCAATATTTACAATCAGTCTGACTATTTTCTAAGTTTCCACGGTTTGTGTACAAAAAAATAATTACCCATGCCGACAATGATTAACTGATGGCGCTTGTTACTATGGCAGAGGTGGAGGATATAGTTCGACAAGCTGACCCGCACAAGACCCCTGGTCCGGATGGATTTGACAGCCAATTATTCCAAGTTCATTGGGTGAAAGTACGAGGTACAGTAGTTGCCGTGGTGCGGGACTTTTTTGGCATGGGCGGCTATTGAGGGAGCTCAACCATACCTTCATTATGCTCATTCTGAAGAAGGAGGGAGCGATAAATCTTGTTGACTTTCGACCTATTGCATGTTGTAATTTTATTTACAAACTGATTACTCATCTTTTACGCAGACATATGAAGGCTATCATGTAGGGGCTGATATCAACTAACCAAGCTGCGTTTATTAAAGGGTAGAGAATTGCTAAAAATTATCTCTTGGCACATAAAATGATACGGGACTTCAACAAGCGAGGAAGCAATAAAGCTTGTATTAAACTAGACTTATGGAAGGCATATGACATGGTCAATAAAGATTTTGTGTGCCACGCTATGGTGATGGGCTTTGACCCCTGGTGGGTTGCCAGAGTTCGCGAATGCATTTTTTTTTTGCCTTCTTTCTCAGTGCTGATCAGAGGCTAACCATTTGGGTTTTTTCGTAGCAAACGCGGATTCCAACAAGGTGATCCTCTATCCCCCTACTTGTTTACCTTAGTTATGGGGTACTTCTCATGCCAGATGGAGCTAGTTATACATAGACGAGACATTATCCCATTATAGCGACAAGTATGCCATGTGGTGTCGCACTTGATTTATGCGGATGATCTTCCTGTGTTTCTCTCACCCTCGATAGGTGGCCTCACGGTGGTCTCGTCTATCATGGAGGAATTTAGCAAAATATCGGGGTTGCAGCTAAACAAGGAGAAGAGTAAAGTCTACTTTAATAAGATATGTCCGCGTAAAGAGGAGCGAGTTGGGGTGCTGGGTATCCCTTGTGGCAAATTTCTAATAAAGTATTTGGGCATCCCATTGTCCATTAACTATGCCAAAGATATTCAGTGTCAAAACATCGTAGAATACTCCCGGCGTCGGGTGGAGAGGTGGCAAGCGCAATGTTTATCATTCGGAGGTCATATTGAGTTGGTCCGCTCAGTTATATCGACTATTCTTATGTTCTGGCTACAGTTTGTGATGTTACTTTCAGCCATAATATGTAGAATATAACGAATATGTGCTGACTTCATATGGAGAGGAGGTATTGATGCTATTTCTTGGGATAATTTGTGTAAACCCAGGGAGGAAGGATGAATGGGACTTCGATCCTTGCAAACTATGAAGATTATTTCAGGTATGGAGCTCACTTGGAAGTTTTTAGTTGGAGATTCACTCTGAGCACAACGGATAGCTAGAAGACATCTTAAATATTAAATTTTTTGGACATACAGGTCCAACAACAATGAATCAGGGCCATTCAAGTAGGTTCTGTTTTATCGAAGGCAAGTAGAACAATGTATACCCGTCGGCTGAAGGATGTAGCAGGCACTGACCTATAGTTGGATTCGTGGCTTGCACATCAGAGTTTGTAGGGAAGGAGTGTGTGAAAGGAGTGGTGTACATATGTCTGAGCAGGCGTACCGCGATAGACCTGTCAGCCGCATCATACGCAATGGGGCCTGGAATCTTGAAGGTCAATACCACCTGGAAACTTTTGCTTGCCAGATTTTTGCTATGCCTATTGACAGTAGCCTTTCGGAAGATATGTGCTCATGGAATAATACCGCTAGTAGGGCATTTAAATTTGGAGCAACTTATGAGAGTGTCCGATAAACACACAAGAAGATGGTACACAATAATATAGTGTGTATGAATGGGATCGTAAGGAAGATGTAGTTATGTTTATATAAAGTTCTTTTAGGGGGATATTTATTACTAAAGATAAGCTGATGCGGTTTGGCATTATCAATGGCAGAGCCCTTTGCAGTTTATGTGGACAGACTACTGAGACTGCCGAGCACCTATTCTTTAATTGTTCGGTGTCATAGGGATTATGGGAGGAGCAGAGGAACAAACTGAATCTGAGAGGCACAATCGGTTGGGATTTGGAGTCACTAATACATGGGATAAGGGGTGCACAACATTGGGGGACGTTGTGGTTCAGGAAGGCAGGCATAAGGCATGTCACGACAATTTGGCACCTTTGGAGAGAACGTATCTGTCGGTTGTTTAATGATGTTCATATTATCACTATGAGTATTATGCTTAATATATAGTCTGATGTAATGGACAAGAGGGTCACTCGTGCAACCCATTAATGTAGTGGTGTAATTTGAGTTCATTAATACAATTACCTTCTTCCAATATATAGGTAATTTTATATATTCCATCGATAAAATCTCATTTACAACTCATAACCCTACTACCTTTGTCCCTTTGATCCTATTACACAGACATCATACTCAATATTATTTATAATCCCCACAGTTGATGTAGCTTGCCCCTCGAAGATTCGGTTGTTTCTTTCCTTTCATACATGCCAAACAGATGCGGCTAGTCGCATACGAGCATTCTTGAACCAGTCCGATCCCCGCTTCATGTCTGCTATAATAAGGTCCACTATCCCCTTCTAATGGCGTACTCCCCATGACCCATACTCAATTTCTCATGTTGTTTCTGCCAGATGTCCCATGTTACCAAGCATTAGAAGAAAAGATGGTACATAGATTCTTCTCCTTGCTGACATAGCACACACACAAGTTCCTCGTCTATATCCCGAACCTGTTCAGTCTGTCAAGTGTAAGAAGACGGCCAAGACATAATTTATACAAGTAGTACTGCATCATAATGGCAACCCCTTTTGTCCACACCACCTCCGTTAATGCCATGTGAGGATGATATTCACGTATGCTCTTAGCTACTTCTTGGTGTACAAAGGTCGGTCCCCCTGTACTGTCCCAGATCCACGTATCTTTCGCTAGAGTAGGGTCAACCACGACAACCCGAATGTCCTCCCCATATCGACGGGTTGCACCATGGAGCTTCGGCCTCTACAAACCCTGCCTAAGAATGGTGCTAACACGTTCCAGTTGGCTCGCCATGGCATACGTCACCCATCCTTTGTAGTTATCCGCTCCGTACGGTGCACTATGATGGCTTGGTTGGCTCGAAGAAGCCAGTTTGACTTGGGTTATACGGAAGGATCAATTCAGAAGGCTATGAGATCATGCTGGAAAGTCTCTTTAGATTAATATAAGTGGTGTTGATTCTTAAATCCTTAATCTGCATGCTTAATAAAAAGGATTACTTGTTGCTATGTAGTTTGCTATAAAAATGATGCCATGGAAGAAACCACAAAAGATACCAAAGATAATAATTACATGTCTATTAATCTGCTATTGTTTTAGAATATATATATATATATATATATATATATATATATATATATATATATATATATATTGTGATGGAAATGTCGGTACCTTGTATTATGAATTATGGTAAATCCTAAGGATTGGGCGGTGAGTATGTCCGTCTATGGCTCGAAGAGATTTTGGTAACACAAGAGAGTAATGCCCTGATCCCGTTGCTAAGGGTAGGGAAACCGTTGTTGAGCGTGGTATGGGCTAGCGGCTGGATTGGCCGAGTCAGATAACGTTAGATAAATGAGAACTATGGGATATTAATTTAGTTTCTATTACCATGCATTCTATGTTGCTTTATAAGCTAAGTTGCATATATTTTGTATGGTTATGGACAACCTATATACAAGATATATTCCTCGAACGGCAATCCGGAGGCCACGAACCCGTTCATCCTGGGGGAGAATAAAAGCATGTACTAGTTGCATGGTAATTCAAAAATCTCCAAGTGGGCTCACTACCCAACGGAGAGGGGAGCCATCTAACCACTCTAGTCCCAGTTGACACGAAGTCAGTGACCTTCATGTAGACATGATGCATGCTAACAATGTCTTATGCAGGCAAATTAAGTTATTACTCAATTTTATAGAGATGGCTCAACGACCGTGGGTAAGAATCTCCAAAGGGTGATAACTTGTATGCTTTACTTTTCCTATTGATCCTGAATAACTGTATGCTTTATGTTTCATATCCAATATGATCAATATGTTTGCTTTATATGAACGGGATGCCTGCTTTACATTCTTGTCGCTGTGAACTGTAATTGACCATAAGGCAACATATCAAGATCACACTTAATAATGTTCCTATCACATGATTACTTAATATTGATTTTAGGGGAGTGGGGTCAGGCCTCTCCCTAGTAGATGTGGAGTACTGAACCACGTTTGTGGACACAATTTTAGGTTCACAGGTGCGTGGCCACAGCTTGACAAGTCTTGAGGGACCGCAGAACTGTTGGGGGTGCAGAAGCTCTTCTCCTAGAGATGATGACCTCTGCTATACAGGGCATAATGTATGGAATAGCGCAAGAGTTATACCAGTGATGTTGTAATCCGAGTTGGCAAAGTTTATTATAAGCCTAGATGGCATGTACTTCAAGTTGGCTTTTGAGAGCTTTGTAATACATTCAATATCAATAAAAAGATACTTTCTTGTGTGACTTTAATTTTTCTGCTTTCTTCTGCTGTATTATTGTTGTTTCTAAGATATACCATAGATTGTTAATTTTTATGCCTTGTACAAGCGCAATCCCAGGCTTGTATGGCATCAATCCTTAATGGGAACAATTTTCTGTAGGAGCATTGGCATGGTGATCTCATATTCAGCGAGGGTAATATATCCAGCGGGAGATGGGGGCGTGACATACTTCACATTCCACCAGACTTCGATGTGCCCACCAAGGATCTAGCCATAAGTCTGTAGCCTCCCCATCTCAGAATATGCGCGATATCAGCTGATGCAGGCGACCATGATAAAAGCAAATATTTTTAAACACCACCGAGTCATTATTATTTAACCTCCGTATCCAAAAATTATTGCCCTATAGATACTTGCTAACCGTCCATTGTGCCCATAAAGTATCCTTCGTGAGCATCCTCCATATTAGTTTTAGTCCCACCACATCATGCAAAAACCTCAAGGGTTGAAGACTAATGCCTCCTTCCTTGCATGGATGACATAATATGTCCCATCCAATAATCTGAACTTCTCCCCTTCAAACAAAGGACGCGTGGATACTCTCAATTCTTCGCATAGTAGCAACTGGAAGCAAGTGGCCTGGAGCCAAAATTGAGTGATGGCAAAATAACAGCGCAAACTAACTTAATCATCCACCAAAGGATAAATTTTAGACATGCCACCCTCCACCCTTTGTTGTATATATTCCACTAAGCTTTGGCAGTCTGTGTCCCTGGCGTAGTTGACGGATAATATTATCCCCAAATATTTAACGAGAAGGTTTCCCCGTTCAATGTCCAGTATCGGAGCAAGCTTGTCTGTAGTCGAACAATGAGTATTAAAGTATGCCTTACTCTTGTCCCTATTTAGATACAATCATGTGTGCTGTCCAAACACATCCATTATCACTGCCAACTCCGCAAAACTCCTCCTCGTTGGTTTCAAGAAGGCTAGCAAATCATCTGCATAAATTAAGTATGACACATGAGGAGTCACTCTTACATACAGCAGTGTAATCTTCTTAAAGTGTAAAGCCGACTCCATGAGACAGGAGATATACTCCATCACTAATGTAAACAGGTACGAGGATAGTGGATCCCCTTGGCGAACACCTCTGTTACTGTCAATGAAACCATATGGTTGCCCACGGCCGAAAATGACGGAGTAGTAATGCATACTCAAACTCGATGTACACAAACACTATTGAACCCCATGGCTAGCATGATTTGGCATACAAATTCTCTGTTTATGATGTCATACACCTTCTTCAGGTCTAGTTTGATGCAAGCCCGATCATTGTCCAGTTTACTGAAGTTATGTACCATCTCCTAAGCTAGTAAATTATTCTCCGCGATATCCCTTCCCTTGATAAATGTCGCATGATATGGTAAAATCAGCTCCTGCATGATGCTCTCCATTCGCCGACACATCAAGTGCGTAATGATCTTTTACAGATAGTTGCAACAAGCAATAGGTCAAAAATCCACAAGAGATGTGGCACCTTCCTTCTTCGGTATAAGAGTCAGACATGTGTGGTTGAGCTCCCGCAGTAGAAGGCCATGGTGAAAGAAGTTCGCAACAATCTCCAGAACCTCCTCTTTGATTGAATCCCAATACGTTTTATAGAACATGCTGCCAAAACCATCTGGACCGAGCATTTTGTTTGGGTCTGCCTTTCTGATGATATCCTCCAGCTCTTCCATTGACATCGGAGCCAATAAAAGGTGGTTGTCATGTGGCGTGACAAGTTTTTTGTAGACTAACTCTGGAAAATAAGATAAATAATTATTCTGATTATATAACTCCGAGTATTACCTGACGGCCTCCGCTTGGATGCCCTCTGAACCAACGACTTCCTTCATCGCAATATCAATAAGTTTGCCGATATGGTTCCTATGGTGTCTCATTCGTACCACGTCGTAGAAGAACTTGGTACATCGATCGCCTTCACGCAGCCATGCACACTTGTCCCTTTTCTCTAACTCAATTTGTTCCTGCAGACAAAACTACCTAACCAGTTGTGCAAGAGACCGCCCCTCAGGTGCTATGTCGGGGTTCAAGACGTCCTCTTGCAGCCGCTCATGCAGCCTCTTGAGCTGTTCTTCCTCGTCAGCCAGATTTCGAATAGGCGTGTATTTGTTCCATTGCTTCAGTCTAACTTTAATCGCCTTTAGTCTTGCAACCAATCAGAGTTTTGGGTTGCCACAGAGTGTATATCATAAACCCCTCTCCATCACATTGCTGTAGCCAACCATCTGCAACCATTTGTTATTGAATCAGAATGGATGAGCATCCCTTCATTGCCGGTTCAATAGCCGAATACAGATAGGGGAATGGTCAGATGTCCCTAAGGAAAGTCCCTTCGCCTTTAAGTCTGGGTAGGTATCGAACCACAACCAGTTCCCAAATGCGCGATCTAACTGACATGTCACTCTATTATGAGTAGCCTTATTATGCCATATCCACACGTAACCTGTACTTTCGATTTGTTGTAATCCTGCATGAAGGAGACAATTTTGGAAGTCAGGCAAAAGATAATCAGGGACCACGCGCCTGCCCACCTTCTCGTGTCTAAATAAAAGGATATTAAAGTCTCACATGATCACTAACGACAATTTATACTGAATCGAAGCCATGCGACTGACTCGCTCAATATCATGCCACATCGCACACCGCTCCAGTTGGTCATTATGACCATAGGATGCTCTGAAGATGAAGCTGAAGCCTCCTTTATTAGTGAATACCGCCATAATTAGTTGTTATGACATGTGGATACTTGACTTTTCCAACTTCGAGTGTCCCTCCGAACCAATATACTGGCCATATCACATAGATGTAAGTTATTTAGTTGCACCCAATGAGGGGGTATTCTTCTGGAAATTATCCTATCTGACTTGATTTTAGTCTCCAAAAGAGCATGCAGACAATATTCCTCCTTTCTCAGAACATCACTAATCTTCCGCCACCTCCCCATCGAGCATCCCCCCCTCACGTTCTATGCAATCACTAACATCTATGGAGGTGGGGTTCCCCATCGACACCATATAGACTTTTACCTGGAGTCATACCCCAGATCCATAATACTGGAGAGCGGAGAAATGACTCAGCCAACCACACATTGCAGAAATATCGAAGCAACCTGCAATGTGTTAAGGTTGTCTAGAGATAAGGGATGCATACTAAAATCAAGTCTCCTAGGGTCAAGAACTTCTATGTCTCAATCATTCAAACATGTAGCAATAATATAAAATATTTTAGAATAAGAAGTAAGGCATCCCAAATGCCACATCAGAATATTCTTTAAAGATCTGGTGGTACAGAATGATGTGCCAGATGCATGATCAAAGTATACATGACAGTGAGTCAGCTGGAGTCTAAATATATACAGTCATGTACAGAATAAGTGTCTAGATTTGCCGGCTAACAGGTGCTGGTTAGGTAAACACCCAAAAGAATATATTTTATAAAAGGCGGACAGTGATCAAGAAATCCACTCACGTCATTCAATGACCATCAGTCTGGTGTGCGTCACCATAAGGGGATAAGCTGCATCCTCTGGTGCTGGCTCTAAACCTGGCCACACAAAACCAGTGGGGTTAGACCCCAAATAGCAAGTACCACAAATGAAGCACAAAATAAAGAAACAAAATAAGATCTATAGAATATAGTGTAAGATCCAAGAATCATTGGCACGTGTTCCATCTTTGGGATAACATGACATTCCTTTACCAAACAAGGACAGAAAATGCCATGCCACCCAAGATAAGGTACGTTCCATGATTATGGTCAATCTAGGATTACGTGTCATAGTTTGGTCCATATTTTATCATAGCATAGACTTTATTAATTCGAATTAATTAAGTTTAGTTGTCATGAAGAGAATATTCCTCTTGGTTGTTGAGATTTCTTCCTTTAGTTAATTAGATTCCATTCATGACAAATAGAGAGGGGCAAACTTGATATTTTGGCATGACCAAACCTTAATATAAGAGATAATTTTAATTTAGGGCTCATCCATTCATTTTATTTCACTCATTAGCCTCATTTTTTTCAAAGCTTCTTCCTTCCCAAGCAAACCCAATTCCCTACAAATTTTACTCAATCCACTTCCAATTCCACTCATTCTTAACATCATAAAGGCCTAGAGTATTGGATAGCACAAGGAGATCCATAAAAGAGGAGCTTGTTAGGAAATCATGTCTGACTCATCTCTTACGTGTCTAAATTAAAAAAATTCCAAAGAGGCTACCAAAATACTAAATAATTCTCTCAATTTCATCAAATTCATGGTTGAACTGCCCTTGGTCATGTAGGATCCTTTCCATGGTTAAATTTGACTTTCCAATGGTAGATCTAGGTATTACGAGCCCTCAAATTGGTAGATCTAAGTTGGTGTCATAATTTTGGGACTTAATTTGGGAAATTTTTTAATTGTGTTTATTGAGTGTGTGTATTATATCATAATAAGGACTATTAATATTTATTTGATGGTGTGAAGGTATTCTTGTGTCAAAAATTGGATATATAGACTCTGTATCATGATACTCCATGATACGTATAGATGAATTTGGTAAATTATGTGTATACATGTGTTCTTTTATCCAAAATAACCCAAATTTATTATAATTTTTAGCCTCATTTTTAGCAGCCAAAATATCTTAAAAATGCCATAACTCCTAACTCAGGAATCCGATTAATCTATCATTTTTTTAAAAGAACCATATTGAAGTTAGCTTTCAAAATATATAAATTAATAGGCCAAATTCATTATAAAATTTTCTCAAAATATATAAATTAACTCAGGAATCCGGTCAAGTGTCCGAAAGACGAACACATTTCGGTGTTTTTGGGATTCCAGGAGTTTTTGGACACGAAAATATGATCCGTTTGAAGTTTCGAAAAGCTGATACGAAGGGCCACGAAATACTTTAACCTTAAAATGTATTGAATAGGTCTAATAGGTGCAGTATTGGTTACAAGTAGAGAACTAACTATATGACATAGGCATTTTTTGTATCCTATGAGCCTAGGTAGTATGGATATCAAGTGACTATAGGTATCATAGGTTGTCAAGTATATATATATATATATATATATATATATATATATATATAAGTGTTAGGTAATAGGTGTTAGTTAGTGTGTGTGTGTGTGTTAGTATTGATACAAGTGGTTATCAAGTGAGCAAAGTATAGGTAAGTTATGAGTCAAGGTATTAGAGTTTGGGGCAATGTACTAGTATGATACTTGGGTGCCATGAGGATATTGGTATCATGACATTCAAGTACATGAGTGAGGGTAAGTGAGTATTGGAATTTGAGTAAGGTATCGTATTTGGTATCAAGTATTTGTATTAGAGTTAGTTGGGTAAGTATCTAGGAGGATAAGGTATTGGTCAAGATACTAAGATATTGGGTATTAGAACTAGGTAATAGGTAATATCAAGATATCAAGTGCCAAGAGTAGGGTGAGTATCTTGGATGTAAGGTAAGTGTACGTAGGTTATGGTCATGGATTAGTATCTTGGTGGTTGATATCATATAATCCTTAATGTGGTACCATGTACAAACAAGTGAGATATGTGTTGGATAAATTAAAGTGTGGTATCCTAGGATGTATCAAGGTATTTAGAATACCAAGATACCAAAATATTAGAGCTATTATAAAGTAATACTAGTATACTAAGGTAAGGTTATGATATTAGGTATTGGATTAAGATACCATGGTAAGGATAGTGTTAGCTTGGGTAATGGGTTAGGTACCAAGGTATAAGTTAAGGTATTGGTTATTGATCAATGTAATGGTATTAGATAAGGTATTAGTCTAAAAACTAGGATTCAAGATAATATGTTAAGGTATTGGTTAAGATAATAAGATAATATTAAGGTAATAGCTAGGTGATGAGGTAATACTAAGGTATTGGCTAGATATTAAGTGTTAGAATAAGTTATTATATATATTAGTATATCTATATAGTATATATGATATTATTATATCATAGCTAACTAGTATGACTTTAAAACCTAGTATTTGCAAGGTATTAACCCTAAAACTAAGGTATTGACTAATAGTTAAGGTATTCGAGATACGGGCTAATGTATTAGGTAAATATGTGATACATGTTATGATACCGTGATTCGGGATAAGGTAAATAGCCATAGGCCAAGGTATTGACCCTAGAACTAATGTGTTGACTAATAGTTAAGATATTTGAGATACGGACTAAGGTATTAGGTAAATATGTCATACGGGTTAAGATACCGTGACAAAAAATAAGGTAAATCGCTTATCGAGACTGAATCGAGCAAGAGTGCGCCAAGAGATAACAAGTGCACCGGATTATTTCTATTAAAAGTATGCCAAGGGTTACATAAGAGCGGCGTATTTTTTATAGTTTAATGCACCATGTGACAATTGTGCGTCGGTCTGTTAATCTAGTTAAAAGTACGCCAACCAATAGGAAGTTGGTCCAAAGTGCGCTAAAAGGTAGACTGGTGCACTTTTGCTTGGTTTGTTCGTTAATAATCAATTGTGCGCCATTGGCTGAAGTCTTTCAAAAGTGTTCCAAGAAGGATTTTTCTAAAAATCTATCCCCTTGACATACTTTTGCAAGAAATTGGAAGTACAAATAAATTACGCACGAGTATGGAATATGGGTCACACTTAACATGCGCCCGTGACTGCGGATCACACTCAACATGCACCCGTGATGAAAATTCTTCGGTGTACTTCTTGTCACTGTTCTTCTTCTCCAACCGACCAACCATTGATGCACTCAGAGATCAAATTCGAGACTATGGCAGTGCTCTAAATCATAAATGCCAAGAAGCAAAGCTACATAATATAGGATGCTCATCACTATGAGCCAAGTAGTTTTCCAAAATACTAATTTTTGAGAGATCATTTCCTCAAAATATCAAGAAGATCCATAAATCAATAATTCAGATCTACAAGATCCTAGCTATGAAAATCTAAAATAGCAAGCACTAAAGATCAAGAGGAACTCAGTTCCAATAATATAAGCTAATAAAATCAAAGAACTAATAGAGAAATAAATCCCTGCATGATCCATATTTCTTTATTCCAAGCAAGATGTACTTGTCTGTGAAGAAAAGGTGGAAAGAGAACGAGAACACAGTAATGGAAGAGAGAGAGGGAAGACAAGAATATATATAGGCAAGGGGTAGATGGTTAACCGTTGGATCTCTCCAACAAATTTAAGCCACACACCCTACCTACCACCACCACACAATAAATATTAGCCAATGTGTGCCAAGCTCCATTCAACCGTGCACTTGAAGTATACTCAAAGTGCGCCAAAAATGAAAATACAAGCAAAAGTGTGCCAACTTGAGTATATTTCGAGTATACGGGATAAGGGAGTGACACCTGGGATAGTAGCAACCAAGTTGCCATCCATCGTAGAGACCTTCGATGTCTTCCCATCCTCCTGTGCCCATAGTCTAGGCTGCATAGGACGCAATTTTGTCCACCTCAAATTATTAATGCAAAGCATCTTCCCCCTTGGCTGTAACTATAAGAGAATAATCTACATCTTCCTAAAGTGGTCCCGCTTAACGCTTTCGACTTTTATACCCCATCACCGTTGGTGTATGAACTACCTAATGTCTAGTCTTAATGTTTGTGTTTCAGTAAACCCCGCCTCCTTGTTATATTAAAGTGTGTCCTCCTTCTCCCGTCGCAGCAGCCATTGATGCTTGGAACACCACCATTGTCACTACCACAATTCTAAAGTTGGAACATTGTTGTCATTTGTAATATTTATAAATATGGTATTTATAGTTATATAATATGTATAATATGTTATATTATTATTAATGATATGGGTTAGTGGGCTAGACTTGATGTGACCATTAACTCAACCTTAGACTAGACATTTTTGGACCCACTAGTTAATCCCCTTTTCATTTATTTAAAAATTGTTAAACCCTCATTTGGAATAAAAATCCCACTTATTGGAAAACTTTCCAGGAAAATCATTGAGGGCAAATGGGACTTTATGCATTAGCTAGCCCTAGGTCTATAAGTGGTCGGCCCTATATAGGAAAGGGAGGAGCTTCCCTCAAGCTCCATTTTATGTTAATAAAATCCTAGATTTAGTTCTTCCCCAAAAATTCATTCCTCCACCAATTTCAAAAATTAAACCCTAATTCCTCTCATTTTTCTCATCTAAGAAGCCTAGAAGCTTAGGTCAAAAGGAGCATTGGAGAAAGAAGAGGCTTGGCTAGAGAACCCTTGGGTTGCATTGGGAATCCATCTCCCAAGAGGTAAAATTCTGAAATATTTTCTTTAAATTCTATTTTCATGGTTTTATTGGCCATTAGGAGCCCACCCATGGTTTAGAAATACCCTCGAGGGGGGAGAATTAGTTTCTTTTGGTTTCCATAGTATTTTCTACATGAAGTTGTGTTCCATTGGAGGTTTTGCTTGAGTGAAGTATTTTTCCTCCATCCTTCATTGCAACAAACCATAATAGATATATATAGTTATTTTTTTGATATGCATAATTAGTATTTATGGGTTATTAAGGGTTTTGGCATGAAGATTGGTTGTGTATCATGAGTATCTTGGTTGCGCACTCAATGTGTTTTTTGAAATAACCAATAAGAGTGTGCACCTATCCATAGTATCATTCATGTGTGCATACATAAATTAGTAGATGTATAAATATATGTATACATGCATAAGTGTGTGTAGTGTTGGTGTGTGTGTGTGTTTTGCTTGAGAGCAGTGAGGGGACTCTGTTCAGTCATAGTGAGAGTATGTAGGAGGTGAACTGTATTCACTGGACACAATAGAGTGTTGGGTCTGTGTGTATCAATGCACATGATTAGAGTAGGGGAGTTTGTGTGTTGCTACACTAACATTAGTCTCATAGGCAATACAAGGGATTGGTACATGTGTATCAGTAAGGGGAAACTGGCACTAGGATATCAGCAGCACAATGGGGGAGTTGAGCTACATTAGCATGCAGTTGCAGCAGCAACATTATAATGCTGCAGCAACAACAAGCTCAGTGGAGGAGTATTGTGTAGGTAAGATGATGAGGGGACTATTGTTGTGCAACCTAGGTGAAAGGAGTGAGGCATATTGCCCAACGTAGTGAGCTCAAGGTTGAACCTGATACTCGGGTATGTATAGGAGCAGCTGGTAACATATTGCAGAGGGTGCATCGTTTCCCAGTGATGGGTCTATGACTAAGTGCAAAAGTGAGTTCTAGTGAACTGAACTGTGTTCAACACCTAAATATATGTGAGTGAGTAGAAGAAATAGATACCAGCGTATAGTGTCTCATATATGTCTAAGTATGAGTTGAATATAGGGATTTTGGATACAAATATTGGCAGTTAGAAGTATGATAGCATATGGCTGCATATGGCAATGGGGGCAGGAACTGATACTCTGGTATCATGTTTGGACTCAAGTGTGGCAAGGAGGGCTGGGGTCTCAGTTAGGAGGTGGGATTGTTCAAAACAAGTAGCAGCAATTAAATAGCAGTGGGATATTTGAAATCTTTGTTGCAGTTCAGATTGTCAAGGTTGTATTAGGTTTTAACTGCTCGAGGAAGCCGTTAAGGGGGAGGGGGTTACTGATACACTATAGTATCAATGGCTATTTTGCGGACTTGGGATTTGGAGTTGATCCAATCCAGGGACAACTAGTGTATATGTATGTATTAGGAGTCAATAAGTTGGGTACAGGTGTATCAAAGAGTTGTAGATGCATGAGATAGCCACCACATAGTATCTATGGGTATGGGGTAAAGTATCAGTGCATGGTACATGGATAGGTGGTAGGTAGAGTATATGGGTAGGTAGCTTCTTAGGCACATATATCGTTGGGGTATGTTAGCATAAGTTTTGTGATGGGGCAGAAACCTAGGAATGTTCCCTTACAGCTAAAGCAATTTAACTTAAGGGAAGTTACCTGGGTCTGAGGTACCTAGGTATGTAAGTTAGTATTATCATCAGTTGGTAGGCCATGTATCAGTAGCATTAGTTGATTGCTAGTTATTAGTATCTCATTTTCCATTAAGGAGTGGCTTAGAGTGCTAGCTAAGGATTGGGTTAGAGTGTTAGTAGTTAGTTTAGTAGATTATTATGGGCAAATCAAGTGTCAGTATTATGTTAAGTTCGAGTCCAGTTAGTAAAATTAGATAGGGTATTACTAGGTAAGGTAGTAAATGATAATATACTACTATTATTAGCATTAACTAGTAATAACTAGATTAGTAACCTACTAAGTAGTATGGACCTAGTTGAACCTAGAAAACTAAAACTGACCTAGTAATCACTCTAGATGCTAGAAATAACTTAGAAGCATGATTTTTTACTCATTTACCCCTAAATACACCAAATTGACTTGAAACTCATCCATAGGGTTGTGCGACATCAGCTCAGGCATCGAGAGACACTCATTGCTCAGTACCACAGGTGAGTAAATTCTCTGACAATTTTTATTATTTTGAACATTACTATGATTTTAGTTGTAGTGTATACTTGGTTCCGACATAGCGGATACATGGGCTAGTATCATAGATACCTGTCATGAGGAGTCATGATTGGAATCTATCGTACTAGCTTGGGACAAAAAAATATTAGCAAGTTATGTTATCATATCCCACCTTACATGCATTATAGATCACCCTACATATCACGTACGGTGTAGCCTGACCATTTACATACCTCATAGTCTGTTATATATGATTAGCTTGACTTTTGCTCGCATCATAGCTAACCAGATGGTTAGCCTGACCTCACATGTATCATAGCCAATCATATGTAACAAGCCTAATCTAGTCCCAAGTCGATCACATAACAAACTGATATTTCATAACACTTGGAAAGTATTTTTATTCTTATTCCAGTACATTCATTTCTAGATTTCACCCACACCGGTTTCACTTCTAGTTAGTTCTATATGATGATTATATGTCTCTCCAGTATTTCTTATCTTTCAGTATTCCCTTACACTGTTTTATAGTTTTTGTTAATATATCTGAAATTGCTGTTAGTGTTTGTGCTTTTCTCTAATCCTGACTCGATAATATTTTCAGAGGATCTTGAGAATTTTTGCCCTAAACATTATGGTTCAGGAGTAGATGGCAATTATATCCCGGAGATCCCAAAAGAGCTACTCCACATAGAGAAGATACCACCCGCAGTTGTTTAGACAGCACTTAGCTAGTTTATTTATCTATTGGATTATTCTAAACTTTGAGAATTGAGTCGTATTATGTTGAGACCTTATTTATGTTGAGATAGCTAGACTCTAGACTTTTTGTTATTTGAGTTGTGTTCTAGACTTATGTCAGAACTTCTTTATATCTTTTTATATCTTACCGTACCTTTTACCTTCTTATAGTTATTGTGATTGAGTACCTTATGAATTGATGATCACATGCATATTCATTTTCCTCTTTATGGCATTGAGATCATTGACAGATTTTTGTGAGTTATATTAGTATTTTTGAGACCTAGACAGCGTTCGACCGTCGATGCTGCGGCGTAGGCTAGACGTACCCACGGCACATGCCCAAATTCTGGGTGCGGATCGTGACACGTTTTAGTGGTGGTCCATGCAGGCCGAGAAGAGTAAGATTAGGTCGTAACTAGTGCAGTATCGTAGTAATGCTCAGACTTAGAGTACTATTACGAGCATGAGATAGGGTATAGATGAGAGTGCTCAATCACAACTAGAAAATTCCAATTTTATTTTTTCTATTATAAATGATTATTTTTTTAAAATTTTACTGTCCATCTTTGAGGATATCGTATCTTTTGCCTTAATTGATTTCTTCTTGTTTCGATCTGTCTTCAGGATGCCACCGAAGATTAGGTCATTGAGATTGGGACCCGCAGCTTCTGAGAGGTCTGCCACCTCTCGACCTGCCACCCAGACAGCTAGAGTTTCTCCTCCTACTTTATATGTTCATGTAGGAGTTTTTGTAGCTTTCGGGGGTCCTCCTCCCCCACATGTCCAGAGGGTTGTCCCGGCTGTTACGGAGGACCTTCCACCACTACAAATTCTGTTTCTAGGAGGTGTGCCCGCTGACGGGGCATATATGTTCGCATTGATCCAGGGCATGGTGGATGCTCAGAGGACGTTGACAAAGGCTCAGCGAGTTTAGGCTGAGGTGCAAATGGTGCTGGCAGAGGCGTACCAAGCGCAGACTAAGCTGATGGGGGAGAGCATAGAGAATGCTCATCAGGTGGCTCTCTAGGTCGTGGAGAGAGTCGTACAGCAAAATCCTGGCCAGCAGCAGTAGAGGCCAGGCACTATAATGGACTTCAAAAGGATGATGCCTCTGAAGTTCAAGGGTATTGAGGGGATACTCTACGCCGATGACTGGCTGGAGGACATAGAGAGGAACTTACGCTTGGCTCAGATTTCAAAAAGTCTATAGATCGAGGCCGCCGGCAGCTAGATGTTCAATATCACATTGACTTGGTATCGTACGGAGCCAAGACTTACTGCTAAAGGACTTACTTGGGAGGCTTTTAAGGAGTTTTTCATGGAGAAATTCTTTCCTAACGTGGACTTGGGAGCCTTGGAGAGTCAGTTTCATGACTTGGTCCAAGGGAATATGTCAGTTGACGAGTATGCCGCAGAGTTTTGCCGCTTGAGTCGTTTCACACCATCGATGATTCAGGACCCAGTAAACCAAGCCTGAAAGTTCAAGAAGGGGCTGATGAGAGAGATCAAGTCTCATACTTCTGGATGTCGCACTGCTACCTTTGAGGGCATTCTAATCGATGCCCAGATTGCTGAAGATGATCTGGACCTCAGGCCCAAGAGAGGTTACGATGTTTCTGGAGGAGCGAGTGGAAGTGCGGGACCATCCAGGTGTCCCTACTTTCAGCGGCAATAGAGGCCATATCAGCACCAGACACCAGCTCGAGGACATATCCAGCAACAGTCACAGAGGCAGACCCAGCCCGTTGTCCCATATGCATACTTCGAGAAGGCGGGACATACGAGAGACATCTACAGAAATAGGTTGGGTACATGTTTGTCGTATGGATCATCAGCGCACCAGTTGAGAGATTATTTGTTTATTCAGACTCGTCCAGGTCAGGGTGGAGCAGCCGCTCAAAGGGGACCAACCAGAGTACCTACTGCACCAGGAGGCCAGCAGAGGGGACCACCAGTTCTGCCACAGCAGCAGAGGTTTGTGCAGTACCAGTAGAAGCAGAGATGTGTACCCCAGGGATGAGCGTATGCCATGAAGATCGAGAAGGCTGAGCCAGCAGGAGACATGATATCAGGTTCAGTTCTTTTCGTTTTTATTCCAGCACTTGCATTATTTAATTATGGCACTTCCCATAGTTTCGTATCTGTATCATATGCTCTTAAGCATCATTTAGAGGTGGAATCCTTAGATAGGACTTATAAGATCATGACTAGCGGAAGAATTATCCTAGTTAGTAATTTTTACAAGGACCGAAGAGTTTATTGGGAGGCCGAGAGTTGAGTGTGTGCTTACTCGTAATTCCACTTTTCGGATACGATATTGTACTCGGAATGGATTGGTTGAGTAGGCACGATGCTACTATAGATTGTCGTCGAGTTAGAGTGATATTTCGACCACCAGGAGAGCCAGAGTTTGTGGTCGCCAGAGGAGCAGCGGAGCAGAGCAGGGACATCTTTTGTGGAGCCAGGATATAAGAGAAAGAGTTGCCACATCCTTTGATAGCGGAGTTCCTGGATGTCTTTTCAGAGGAGTTGCCAGGTTTGCCACCAGACAGAGATATCGAGTTCTCTATAGACTTGGTGCCAGGCATAGAGCCAATATCATAGCACATCTATAGGGTCAACAACAGTGAACTGGTAGAACTGAAAAAGCAGGTTGATGAGTTACACGACAAGGGCTTCATCAAATCATGTTCATCACCGTGGGGTGCTCCAGTGTTGTTTGTAACAAAGAAAGATTGGTCGGTATGCATGTGTATCAACTCCAGAGATCTGAACAATCTCACTATCAAGAATAAATACCCGCTACCAAGGATGGATGATCTCTTCGATCAGTTGAGCGGAGCAAAGTTATTCTCAAAGATAGACTTGAGGTCAAGCTACCACCAGGTGAAAGTGAAGAAAGAAGACATTCTGAAGACAGCTTTTTGGACTCGATATGGCTAGTTTGAGTTCATGGTGATGTCGTTTGGGCTGACTAATGCACCGACAATATTCATGAACCTGATAAACAATGTGTTCCATTAGTACCTTAAAAAGTTCGTGGTGGTATTCATCGATGACATTCTTGTGTATTCAAAGACCACGGAGGAGCATAAGGAGCACCTGAGGATGGTTTTGGAGACTGTCATGCCCAGTCCTAAAATACGAAGGACTAGGAATACGTAAGCATACCAGCCGTATGTATATGAAAACTCCAATATATATAAAACATAACACATACGTACGCTGTATTATGAATAATAATTCACAAGTGGTATATAATTATCATAATCACATGGCATAACTAAATCTCATCCACAAAAAAAATCATAAAGAAATAAATGATCAAATATGCCAATGAACCAAATATGAACTAGTCGAGAAGAACTAATAGTTGGATGGGGACAAATCCACTACCAAACTAGAATATAAAAATAAATATAATAAGTACATCATCTAATGATCGGAGAGGCTCGAAGGGAAGACCACCTCGAAAGAGAACGAAGTAGCAAGTCATGATCCGTGCTCTTACAAATATTCATGATCGTCTACACCTGGAAAGGGACCAGGTTCTCAGATCACGTAACAAGATACATAGAAGCATTCCAATAAAGTACAGAAAATAAACATCCAAGGGTTGCCTAATCGTCTATGTGAATGCACTTTTGAGAAAAACTTTCCAACACGTGGGCTATCTGGCTAAAATGGGATTGGCATAATTCTGTCGGAGAATCAGGGGCCTAAAAAAGCATGACGTCTTTTGAACGTCAAAGGCCGCTTGTAGATATATAATATAAGGGTCATCTGACCACGCATCTCCGGCGGAGTGTACGGGTTACATAAGAAAAAGTGCAAAGGAGACCAAATGACTTACTTGTTGTTCTCTCCACCCTATGCTCTATTCATGTCACATTCATGACACGATGAGACCTCTAATAACTTTTAAGTCTTCTAACGTATCTCTATTAGCAGTTATTTCCTATCATACGTCCTATACGTACTGATGATCAGTCAATATGAAAGTCTGTGATCTATATGAGGCTCAAAACTCGTGTGAGAAATGTGTCACGGCCAAATAAAATATAATAATGCCTCATGATAATGGGGTGGTGTCATAAAACTAGGTTAACATGCATAATATATAATAAAGATAAAATACGACGCCACCGTTATTGCACCCAAGTTATTTTTGGACGCGCAATTTATATAGTAGTTAAAATATGTGAACTAAATAACAGAAATAAAATGCATGCACCATATGGAATGTAAATCACAGTAAAATGGCAAGGTATACTTGCCTGACAGAAAAATTACGTAATGTAAACGTCCAGGTGTCAAGTACAGAGTATCAGAAACTATGACATCTGAATGAACGTCTCTGGATGCATAAATAAACATCACCAAAGTCTTTGAAATCAACAATATAGTCAGAAAAGTCTACCCTTTCATCCAATTTGGACATAGGGGCAAAACGATAATTTTGGGTCAAAATGGGTTACATGTATGGCCCACTTTGCACCAAAATACGTGCCAAAGGTAAAGGTCTCTAAATTGGACAAATTATAGGTCAAACTTATCTTAAAAGTTGATACAAACTCAATAGTATATCCAATTTTGGATTCCGGTGAGCCGATCACAAATTTGCTCTTTAAGTCAAACCGTGGGACCAGCGAATTGGCGGCTCGGTCAACTATCTCGGAATTGCGTGAAACCTAGATCACAGGACCAGCGTGATACCATAAATCCAATGGCGCAAGTTTTTTTGCATTCCTACGAGCGTACACAAAGTAGGATGGTTATTTGCAAAAGATATGATACGGAAACTTTTTGCGAATACGGGTTGATTTCAATACGCACACTCGTCTGAATCAACTTCTGCGAAAGCATACACATCAGTATATACCATACGCGCCTTTTGGTGCAATTGGTATATGACGAGGCCGTCCCGTTTGGCGGAGCGCACTCCGTATCACAAAATTTTAGGTTTAAAATACCAAGTTTTGGGTCGATTTGGAGGCCGAATAATTTAACAAATAATACAAACTAATAAAAAAAAAAACAGTAAAATTCTTTGTTATATTAAGAAGAAAACCTTTTAATTAGATTTTGAAAATATAAAACGGGTTGGCGGCAAATTGGGCATGAACATGGGAGTTTGGGTGAAATTTCTGGACTGTTCTTGGTCAGTTTTTTGGCTGACTTTCGGTCGATTTTTCGACCAATCCGGACACAAAAACTTGTCCCGCTTAGAGGGAATCCAAGATGATCAGGTGGTGAACGTGTATGGACAAACCTCTCGCAAAAAAAATAAGAGACGAAAAAGATACATTACCGCAAAGAGAGGGACTTGGGGCTGTGTTGTTGTTGTTGTACACGCGCGCGGCAGCGCACGGCTGCTCGCGGCGGTTGTTGCCGGCTTGGAAGTGGTCGCTGGCGTCGGGGGGTCGGTGCTGAGGTCGACGGCGGCCATGGGGAAGGAGGAGAGGAGAGATTAGGGTTAGGGTTTGATGGTTTCGTATATATATATATATATATATATATATATATATATATATATATATATATATATATACAAGTAAAGGGTAGGAGTCTGGGTTCCTGGGGTAGGGAATAGTTAGTTTAGGTTATATTATTTTTTTCTTTTTTTCTTTTCTTTTAATAATAGAGATATCTATTTATATATATATATATATATATATATATATATATATATATATATATATATATATGAGGTTATATAAAATCCAAAAAAAATATTTGTACACAGAATAAATTCTAGAAAATTTTACTTTGTAAAGCTTTAATAAAATACTACCCCTAAAATATTTTATAAAATATTTTGTAATTAATAATTAGATATTTATCTAGTTATAATAAATTAAATAACTATATTATCCAATTAACTAAGTAAATAACTAAATGGATATACATCAAAATATAATAATAGTAAATAATATGCAAATCTTACAAAAAGAAAAATTGTCTAATTTGGCATGGAGAATTTTGGGATGCTAATTATAGGAAGTTGGGATTAAAAAATAACCACAAATAAATTATATATATATAATATCTAAATATTTAATACAAGAATCTGTGGTTGTTACACTAATGTCATACTAATGCTAATGGATCAAATTTTGTGCCATGAAAAGATTCTACAAGTAGTGTCTTCGGTGTAGGCTGCTTCCTATGAAGGGCGATATAGATTTTAGGGCTATTCTATATCATTAATGTCCAAACCACGGTGAAGTATCCTAATAAAATTATTGGATTTTAATTAATTTGAAAAAAATTATCTAAAAAAATACAAGAAATACAAAATACACACAAGATACCTATTTTTGGATGAGGGAGACAATCTACCCAACTTACATAAATTTCGTCCTCGAAATTAAAAAGACATGATTTGATAAATCCTTCACATTCGTATATAAGAAAAGTCAATCGCAATCTCTTCCAAAAATTTAAATAACGAAATATATTCAAATTCATTAATCACTTCAAAATTAAAATAACCACTGTTTAAATCAAAATTTAACCTATCGTAGTCTCTTATCAATTTTTAAATCATCAACATCCAAATTTAAGTCAAATCTATATAACATCTTCAAGATTTAAATAACCCACATGAAATTTTATATCACAATTTTTAACTATCATAATCTCCTCTAGATTTTAAGTAATAAATAATTCTAATCAAATATTATTCCTATTTTCAACTTAAGAATTTTGTACTCTTTAAATTTTTAAATTCAATTTTCATCCTCAAAATTTCAAATAGGTGATCCAACAATCAAAATTCAACTTTTAAATCAAATTATCAAATTGTAAAATTTTGAATTCAATCCATCAATGTTCATGTTTAGAGTTCTTTTTTTTTCTCCTCCAATTTAAATCGTTGATTCAATCTCCAATATTCAAAATTTAAATCTTGTGCTCAAATTATAAATATTTGGTCCGCAATATCAAAATTTTAAAATTTATTCTATACGGCATTCTTATCTTTAAAGTTAATTCCTTATTATCTTAATCATTCTCCTAAATATTCTCAAAATTGAAATGACTTAAATCCCTCGATATTATCTTACTTGATAACCTTCGTAACCACCATCTAAGATCTTTATATTAAATTTTAGCTCAAGTTGACGATGCAACTTCTACCTAACATAGAATTTACCCATTTTTCATAAACACTAGGTTGTACAAAAAAAATCCTCAATCGTTCAATAGTGCTTACTAATCCTCAAAATCTTAACACAAAATCTATCACATGTGATATGCCCTTAATTATAAAAGATAGTCACCACGTAATGTGATTGGCCTATGGGGTATATCTAGTACTATCCATGTATCAAACTTATACCAAGCACGAGCTTTCGTCTTTTCGAAATAGGGGAAGACGAAAAACAATAATAAAGAATTCAAGGAGGAGATGATAGAATACAAGTACAGGGTTCAAGGAGATTGAAGAATTCAAAAGGAAAGTTGTCAGGGCAGTTGCGAATAAGATATATTTTGGTAAATTTCTATTCGCATGCTCATATCAGAACAGTTATATATCTGATATAATATGCTCTGACCTGTCTAGAGGGCAAGTATATTCGTCTAACAAGATGAGTCAACTATATCTCAATCCACGCAAAGTAGTCCTACGAAGAGCGAACCAAGTGCACTAAGGTTGATCAAACCAAAATACACTAATTCTAATTAGAAAAATATATTAATGTGTGCACCCAATAATACATATGTCATGAACAAGCTTGATAAGGAATAAGCTTGCAAAACTAGGCTATAATAGCAGCATGAGTCAAGATAGTCCAACATATAAGTATGTTAGATTATGATGAATGAAAGGTACAAAATAATTTAAGTTCACCAAGAAGATAAGACTCATCCGGTGTTGTGCCTCTATAATTGCCATACTAACTTCTTGTCTAAGTCTCTAGTCAACCAAATGGGGGGTATAGGCCTCTAAGTTCTACAGTCTGGATAAACACTATCGTCTTATGCTAGCATATAGTTAGTATTATTTATACTTTATTAATGGGTCAAAAGGACCATGTGATACTAGGTTGTGAGGCATACTACCCAACTTACAAGAATCAACTAATACTGTAACTGCCTTATGGGGACAAAGTAGAAACTCTTGTTAGGGCATACGAAGAAAAGATCTTGGTACTTATTAGGGTATTCTATTGCATTATAAAACTCCATAGGTAATGGTCTTCTTAAGTCTTAATCATAGTGCTTATAGAACAAAGTGTTAATTTAAGAATAGAGAAGTTACTGGCTCTCAAATAAAAAATGATATAACCTGTATTGAGATATGTGGAATAGGTTACTTGGTTTGAAACTAAAGGATAATCATAAAATCATAATCTAAATGAACAACTCAAACTATCAAGTTCTAACTACTACGAACAGAATTTTAAAATTCAAGATTAACAACTATAATCCTAGCAAACTATATATCCTAACATAAAATGAATCACTTGGCCTACAATTAGAAGGGTTAGGTGGCACGAATTGAAAGATAAAGAAAAAATTTAGTTGTCGCACAAATAGCGAACGTTAAGGTTTCGGAGAAACAAGATATGAAATTAAATAGAAAGACTCTTGATAATATCATGGTTTCCTATGGAAAGGTGGTATGCTAATCTTTGTGTTCGAGGTATGATCAAGAAAAATATTATATTTATTCAACATGTTTTAATTGGTAAAGAGCTATGACAATTGATCTATAATAGAGGGAGAAATTAACTCAAGATAAAAAAGTATATAGATAGTTGGATAAGATGGCAGAGTCGGCGACTCGTGGAGACTCAAGTATGACTAAACGATGATCATAGATTCTAGGGGATCTACTAAGCTGAAGGTAGGGTACCCTTGCTCTTACTAAGGTATTGGTTCATTCCTCTTAGTT
The DNA here is from genome assembly GCA_036927795.1 of Iris macrosiphon. Taxonomy (NCBI): domain Eukaryota; kingdom Viridiplantae; phylum Streptophyta; class Magnoliopsida; order Asparagales; family Iridaceae; genus Iris; species Iris macrosiphon. The sequence continues at coordinate 53,502,036 of JAYESA010000007.1, forward strand.
TTCTAAGGTACTACTCTGCTAATATCAAGACAAGAATCTATCTAAATTTATAGTTCTCTAATATTATCTCACTATGAAAGTTAGGTTTAGTCATAATATTCAACCTTGGATTTCTATTGGTTCCTCAATACTAGGGTCAAATAATATGGTCAAATTTTTAACTAACCCTAGTAGTGTCTATACTACTCTCAAGTCATTTCTAAATATATCAAGGGATAATGGTCAATTAATTTGCAGTTATTGGATGCTTGGGTTCATTAGGTATGCGAAACTTTTGGAAGCTGTCAATATTCTAATTTGTTTTTCTTAGTAGGTATGCTATCATAATTATATTCTAACAACAAGGATTCCTATATTCTAGCAGGAGGCTATACACAAGAAATTATTAGGGAAGTACATTAAATAGGAAAAGGTGAGGAAACAAGGATACTGATGTCAAGAGAATTAAGCGAGTACAATTTTGAAGGTCAAGGAAGGTAGCTGAGTTCAAAGAATTCGGAACAAAATCAAGGAGGAAAGTCAAGTATGTGGATGAGACCTATACTCTAATCCTATTTGCAGGCTTGCTCGGTACAGTAACATAATCGAGACAATATACTCTCGACCTGCATACACAAATTCATCTATCTGCAAGAGATGGACGAAAGATTCTGAGATGTACATGAATCAAGCAGGATGCAATTATTTAAATAGAACGGGTCGAAAGAAAGGTGAGTCATAGTCAAATGTGGATGAGACCTAAAACACTAATCCTAGGTGCAGGCCCGCTCGGTACAGTTACGTAACCGAAACGGCAAACTCGACCTGTATGGGCCACCAACAAAATATGTCACTCCCCAGTCCCAAAATATGTAGGACTAGGAATACTTAAGCATATCAGCCGTATGTATATGGAAACTCCAATATATAAAAACCATAACACATACGTACGCTATATTATGAATAATAATTCGCAAGTGGTATATAATTATCACAAGTCACATGGCATAACTAAATCTCATCCACACAAAAAAATCATAAAGAAATAAATGATCAAATATGTCAATGAACCAAATATGAACTAGTCGAGAAGAACTAATAGTTGGATGGGGACCTCGAAGGGAAGACCTCCTCGAAAGAGAACGAAGTAGCAAGTCCTGATCTGTGCTCCTACGAATAGTTATGATCGTCTACACCTGAAAAGGGACTAGGTCCTCAGAGAGACGTAACATGATACATAGAAGCATGCCAATAAAGTTCTGAAAATAAACATCCAAGGGTCGCCTAACCGTCTATGTGAATGCACTTTTGAGAACAACTTTCCACCACGTGGGCTATCTGTCTAAAATATGATTGGCATAATTCTCTCGGAGAATCAGGGGCCTAAAAAGCATGACATCTTTTAAACGTCAGAGGCCGCCTGTAGATATATAATATAAGGGTTATCTGACCACGCATCTCCGGCGGAGCATACGGGTTACATAAGGAAAAGTACAAACAAGCCCAAATGCCTTACTTGTTATTCTTCCCACCCTATGCTCTATTTATGTCACATTCATGACACGATGAGACCTCTAATAAATGCCAAGCCTTCTAACATATCTCTATTAGCAGTTATTTCCTATCATACGTCCCATAAGTACTGCTAATCAGTCAATACGAAAGTCCATGATCTATATGAGACTCACAACTCGTGTATGAAATATGCCACAGCCAAATAAAATATAATAATGCCTCATGATAATGGGGTGGTCTCATAAAACTAGGCTAACATGCATAATATATAATAAATACAAAATACGATGCCACCGTTGTTGCACCCAAGTTTTTATTGGACGCAAAGTTTATATAGAAGTTAAAATATATGAACTAAATAACAGAAATAAAATATATGCACCATATGGAATATAAATCACAGTAAAATAGTAAGGTATACTTGCCTGACAGGAAAACTGCATAATGTAAACTTCCAGGTGTCAAGTACAAAGTATTAGAAACTATGGCATCCGAATGAACGTCTTCGGATGCTGAAATAAATATCACCAAAGTCTCTAGAATTAGCGAGATAGTTAGAAAAGTCTACCCTTTTGTCCAATTTGGACACAGGGGCAAAACGGTAATTTTGGATCAAAGTGGGGTCCAAATGTGACCACTTTGTACCAAAATGTGTGCCAGAGGTAAAGGTCTCTAAATTGGATAAATTATAGGTCAAACAAATCCCAAAAGTTGATACGAACTCAACGGTATATCCAATTTTGGATTCCTGTGAGCCGATCACAAATTTGCTCTTCAAGTCAAACCATGGGACCCGCGAATTGGAGGCTCGGTCACCTGTCTCAGAATCGCGTAAAACATGGGTCACAAGACCAGCATCATACCACGAATCCAATGGCGCAAGTTTTATCACATTCGGACGAGCGTACAAAAAGTAGGGTGGTTGTTAGCGATACGAAAACTTTTTGTGGATACGGGTTGATTCCGACGCACACACGTTAGAATCAACTTTCGCGAAAGCCCACACGTCAGGATATACCATACTCGCCTTTCGATGCAATTGGTACGTGATGAGGTAGTCTCGTTTGGCAGAGCGCACTCCGTATCATTAAATTTTAGTTTTAAAATACTAAGTTTTTGGTCATTTTGGAGGCTGAATAATTTAACAAATAAAATAAACTAATAAAAAAATAAAAGAACAGTAAAATTCTTGGTTATATTGAGAAGAAAACCTTTCAATTAGATTTTAAAAATATTAAACGGGTTGGCCGCAAATTGGACATGAACATGGGGGTTTGTGTCGAATTTCTGGACTGTTCTTGGTAAGTTTTTTCGGCCGACTTTCGGTCGATTTTTCGACCAATCCGGGACACGAAAACTTGTCCTGCATAGAGAAAATCCTAGAGGGTTAGGTTGTGAATGTGTATGGACAAACTTCTCGTAAAAAGAATGAGAGATGGGAAAGATACATTACCGTGAAGATAGAAACTCGGGGCTGTGCTGCTACTGTTGTACACGTGCGTGGCAGTGCACGGCTGCTCGCAGTAGTTATTGTCGGCCTGGACGGCGTCGAGAGGGGTGCGTCGGCACTGAGGTCGACGGCGGCCACGGGGAAGGAGGAGAGGAGAGATTAGGGGGTTAGGGTTTGATGGTTTCGTGTATATATATATATATATATATATATATATATATATATATATATATATATATATATATATATATATATATATAAGAGGAGGAGTCAGGTTTCCGCTAGGGTAGGGAATAGTTAACTTAGGTTATATTATTTTTTTTCTTTTTCCTTTTTATTTCTTTCTTTTAATAATAGAGATAACTATTTATATATACATATATATGAGGTTATATAAAATCCAAAAAATATATTTGTACAGAGAATAAATTCTAGAAAATTTTACTTTGTAAAGCTTTAATAAAATACTACACCAAAAATATTTTATAAAATATTTTGTAATTAATAGTTAGATATCTATCTATTTATAATAAATCAAATAACTGTATTATCCAATTAACTAAGTAAATAACTAAATGGATATCCAACAAAATAGAATAATTGTAAATAATATGCAAATCTTACAAAAAGAAAAATTGCCTAATTTGGCATGAAGAATTATGGAATGATAATTGTAGGAAGTTGGAATTAAAAAATAACCACAAATAAATTATATATATATATAATATATAAATATTTAACACAAGAATCTATGGTTGTTACACTAATTTCATACTAATGCTAATAGATCAAATTTTGTGCCACGAAAAGATCTTACAGGTAGTGTCTCCGGTGTAGGCTACTTCCTATGAAGGGCGATACAGATTTTGGGGCTATTCTATATCATAATGTCCAAACCACGACAAAGTGTCCTAATAAAATTATTGGAATTTAATTGATTTAAAAAAATATTCTAGAACAAATACAAGAAATACAAAATACACACAAGATACATATTTTTGGGTGAGGGGGTTTACAGAGTCTCTCAGGAAAGAGGAGCTTTATGGGAATCTTTCGAAGTGCGAGTTCTTCCTTGATAAGGTTGAATTTCTTAAGCATGTGGTGACATGTGACGGGATCTTAGTTAACCCAAAGAAGATCGTAGTAGTGGAGTCATGGGCTACTCCCATTTCAGTGGCTGAGATCATGAGTTTTCTCGAACTAGCAGGTTACTACAGGAGGTTTATACAAGATTTCTCCAGTATTGCAGTGACGATGACTAGGCTGACTAGGAAGGACGTAGATTTTGTTTAGACGGAGGATTGTCAGGCCGCATTTGATGAGCTAAAGAAGAGATTTATGACAGCTCCAGTATTGATGTTGCCATCGAGGACAGGTGGATTCACTATCTACAGTGATTCTTCAAGGAAGGGTTTGGGTTGCGTTCTTTAGTAGCACGGGAAGGTGATTGCCTATGCTTCCATGCAATTATGTCATCATAAGAAGAACTATCCCATGCACGATTTGGAGTTGGCAGTGGTCATCTTTGCTCTAAAGCTGTGGAAACACTATCTATATGGAGAGCGTGTGGATAACTTCACAGACCACATAAGCTTGAAGTACGTATTTATACATAAAGAGCTGAACATGAGGCAGAAGTGGTGGTTGGAGTTAATGAAGGACTTCGATATTTCATTGCAGTACCACCGAGGGAAGGCCAACGTAGTCATCGATTCCTTGAGCAGGTATCTAATGGCTATATATTTTATGACAAACAGACACTTGTTGGCCGACCTTGAGGGCTCAAAAATTGAGGTACTAGTTCCTGGTATCGAGATTCATATATGGGGATTGCAGATACAGTCCGAGCTGATAGACAAAATCAGAGCTATGCAGTATGATGATGAGGCTCTGAGGAGTATCAGGGCACAGGTTCAAACAGGATTATCTGAGGACTTCACTATTGCTGATGATGGATCGTTACGGCACGGTACTAGGATATGTGTACCAAGCGGGGAGCTGCACGAGGACATTTTATACGAGGCGCATTGCTCTCAATAATTGATGCCTCAAGGTGCCAACAAGATGTATCGAGACCTGAGGGAGTACATTTGGTGGTATGATATGAAGAGCGAGGTAGCACGCTTTATATCCCGGTGTTTAGTGTGCCAGCAGGTAAAAGCGGACAGATAGAGGTCAGGAGGACTGCTTCAGCCTTTACCCATCCCAGAGTGGAAGTAGGAGCATGTGACTATGGATTTTGTTTCGGGGCTTCCGCGTTCTCCAGGAGAAAAAGACTCGATTTGGATCATCGTAGACAAGTTGACCAAATGAGCCCACTTCTTTTCATTCAAAGTGGGTACGTCGACGGAGAAGCTAGGAAAGATGTATGTGCGACAGATTGTCAGATTATATGGGGTTTCTGTGAGCATCATCTCGGATCAGGATAGTCGTTTTACTTTCCACTTCTGGAGGAGTTTGCAGCCTAGCTTGGGTACTCAGCTCATGTTCAGTACCGCATATCATCTCCAGACAGACGGTCAGTCAGAGAGGACTATTCAGACTCTCGAGGATATGCTACGCACTTTTGTTCTGGATCTTAGAGGTCCTTGGGAGGATCATCTACACCTGGTAGAGTTTTCTTTCAACAACAGCTACCAGGCTAGTATTGAGATGTCACCATTCGAGGCTTTATATGGACGGAGGTATCGTATACCGTTATCTTGGGATAATATCACTGAAAGAGCCTTGTTAGGACCAGAGATGGTCGTGGATGCAGATATGAAGGTAAAGCTCATCATAATAGACTTCAAGTGGTACAGGACAGACAGCAGAATTAGACCGACAGCTACCGTAGACCCTTGAAGTTTGAGGTATAGGTTTTATTAAAATTTCTTGTGATTGCTTTATTTTAGATTGTGTGTTAAGGGTGCATTTGTTCTAGGTTAGCGATTTGGTGTTCTTGTAAATTTTTTCAACATGGGGCACGATTAGCTTTGGTGGAGGCGGAAAGATTAGTCCACGGTACATCGTACCATTTGGTATTCTTGCAAGGGTCGGTGCAGTAGCCTACAGGCTAAATTTACAGCCTGTACTAGAGGGAGTACATGACGTGTTCCATGTATCACAGCTGAGACGGTACGTGGTAGATCCTAGTCACGTTCTAGATCACTCGGATATCTAGGTTGGTCTGAATCTCAGCTATCCTGAGCAGCCCGTAGAGATTTTGGATTGCAGGGAGAAGGTATTACAGAACTAGACTATTCCTTTGGTTCGTGTTGCTTAGAGACATCACTCTCCAGGTGAGTCAACCTGGGAGAGGGAGGACAAAATGCACGAGCAGTTCCCATATTTCTTTGAGCCTTGAGGTATTCTTCTTATTGTTCTGATTTTTTCTTGTGCTAGTTTAGTTCAATTTTGAGGACGAATTTTTTTTTAGGAGGGTAGACTTGTCAGTACCACAATTCCAGAGTAGGGACATTATTTTTATTTACAATATTTATATATATGGTATTTATAGTTACATAATATATATAATATTTTATATTATTATAATAAATGATATGGGTTAGTGGGCTAGACTTAATGTGACCATTAGACTCAACCTTAGACTAGACATTTTTGGACCCACTAGTTAATCCCCTTTTCATTTATTTAGAAAATTGTTAAACCCTCATTTGGAATAAAAACCCCACTTATTGGAAAATTCTCCATGAAAATCATTGAGGGCAAATATAACTTTATGCATTAGCTAGCCCTAGGTCCATAAGTGGCCGGCCCTATATAGGAGAGGGAGAAGCTTCCCTCAAGCTCCATTTTATGTTCATAAAATCCTAGATTTAGTTCTTCCCCAAAACTTCATTTCTCCTCCAATTTCAGAAATTAAACCATAATCCCACTTTTTCCCTCATCTAAGAAGCCTAAAAGCTTAGGTCACAAGGAGTATTGGAGAAGAAGAGACTTGGTTAGAGAACCCTTGGGTTTCATTGGAAATCCATCTCCCAAGAGGTAAAATTCTGAAATCTTTTCTTTAAATTCTGTTTTTATGGTTTTGTTGGCCATTAGGAGCCCACCCATGGTTTAGGAATACCCTCAAGGGGAGAGAATTAGTTTCTTTTGGTTTGCATAATATTTTCTACATGAAGTTGTGTTCCATTGGGGGTTTTGCTTTAGTGGAGTATTTTTCCTCTATCCTTCATTACAACTAACCATAATAGATATATATAGTTATTTTTTTTTATATGCATAATTAGTATTTATGAGTTATTAAGGGTTTTAGCATGAAGATTGGTTGTGTGTCATGAGTACCTTGGTTGCGCACTCAAGGTGTTCGTTGAAATGACCAATAGGAGTGTGCACATATCCATAGTATCATTCATGTGTGCATACATATATTACTAGATATATAAATATATGTATACATGCATAAGTGTGTGTGTGTGTGTGTGTGTGTGTGTGTGTGTGTGTGTGTGTGTGTGTTGCTTGAGAGCAGTGAGGGGACTGTGTTCAGTCACAGTGAGAGTGTGTGGGGAGGTGAACTGTGTTCACTGGACACAATGGAGTATTGGGTCTGTGTATATCAATCGACATGATTAGAGTAGGGGAGTTTGAGTGCTGCCACACTAACATTGGGCTCGTAGGCAATGCAAGGGATTGATACATGTATTTAGTTAGGGGAAACTGTCACTAGGATATCAGCAGCACAATGGGTGAGTCAGGATGTATTAGCATGCAGTTGCAGTAGCAACATTAACATGCTGCAGCAACAACAAGCTTAGTAGATGAGTGTTGTGTAGGTAAGATGATGAGGGGATTGTTGTTGTGCAACCTGGGAGCAAAGAGTGAGGCATACTGCTCAGCGTAGTGAGCTCAAGGTTGAACCTGATACTCGGGTATGTGTAGGAGAAGTGGGTGACATGTTGTAGAGGGTGCATCGTTTCCCAGTGATGGGTCTGTGACTAAATGCACAAGTGAGTTTTTGTGAACTGAACTATGTTCAACACCTAAATGTATGTGAGTGAGTAGAAGCAATAGATACCAGCGTATAGTGTCCCATATATGTCCAAGTATGAGTTGAATGTGGGGATTTTGGGTATAGATATTGACAGTTAGAAGTATGATACCATAGGGTTGCATATAGCAATGGGGGCGGGAACTGATACTCTGGTATCATGTTTGGACTCAAGTGTGGCAAGGCGGGCTCGGGTCTCAGTTAGGAGGTGGGATTGCTCAGAACAAGTAGCAGCAGTTGAATAGCAGTGGGATATTTGAACTCTTTGTTGCAGTTCAGATTGCCAAGGCTGTATTAGGTTTTAATTGTTCGAGGTAGCAATTAAGGGGAAAGAGGGTTATTGATACACTACAGTATCAGTGGCTATTTTGCTGACTTGGGATTTGGAATTGATCCAATCCAGGGACATCTAGTGTATATGTATGTATTAGGAGTCAGTGAGTTGGGTACAGGTGTATCAAAGAGTTGTAGATGAATGAGATAGCCACCACATAATATCTATGGATATGGGGTGAAATATCAGTACATTGGTACATAGACAGTTGGTAGGCAGAGTGTAAACCCCCTGACCCAAAAATAGGTATCTTGTGTGTATTTTGTATTACTTATATTTATTTTTAATTATTTTCAAATCAAATAAAATCCAATAATTTTATTAGGATACTTTACCGTGGTTTAGACATTAATAATATAGGATGGCCCAAAAATCTATATCGTCCTTCATAGGAAGTAGCCTATACAGGAGACACTACCTGTAGGATCTTTTCGTGGCATAAATATTTGATCCATTGGTGTTAGTATGACATTAGTGTAACGACCATAGATTAATTGTTAAATATTTAGGTATTATATATATAATTTAATTGTGGTTATTTTCTAATTCTAACTTGCTACAATTAGCATCCCATAATTCTCCGTGCCACGTTAGGCATTTTTCCTTTTTATAGTCGTGCACATTATTTACTATTACCTATTTTATGGATAACCATTTAATTATTTACTTAGTTAATTAGATAATATAATTATTTAATTTATTATATCGAGATAAATATCTAATTTTTAATTATAAAATATTACATAAAATATTTTGAGTGTTGTATTTTTATAAAGTAATTTTCTAAAAAAAATTTGGTGTGCAAATATTATTTTTTAGATTTTTCCTCATTTATATGTGAATATATGTTAATAAAAATAAGGTTAATAATAATAATAATTGATAATAATAATAATAATAATAATAGTAATATAATAGCAATAATAAAATAGAAAAGAAAATATGGGAAAAGAAAATAAAGGAAAAAGAAATAGAAATAGAAAACATAAATAAATAAAAACCTTAACTCTAAAACCTAAAGCAATTATAACTAAAACCCTTAATAACTAACAAACCTAACTACCCCCGTAGCCTTCCCCAACAGAGCCCCGCGGCCACGTCCGAGATCGCTCTCTCCCTGTCCCTTATATATATATATATATATATATATATATATATATATACATACTACATATACATATTATAAATCTCCCAAACCCTAACCCTAACCTCTCAAACCCTAACCCTACCTGTCACGACCCGATCCCAATAATCTGGGTCCAGTCGGATCATGCCCAGCCTGCACCGTTGTGAGACGGCGGCAGTAAGCTGTATCAATCCGTAGTAACACACAGACATCCAGAATACATGAAGGAAATTCAATTTTTTATTGCTAAGTCTGAGAGAGAAATTCATTTACAATCAAAGATCAAACAAAACATGGTCCAGGGTTATTACTTCAACCCTGATTATTACAATTTGGAAATAAAAGGGGAACAACTAAACATCGGCCTCCTGGCTAGGTTCCGCTAGGGCTTCAGTACTCTGGTCCGGACCATAAAAGGTATCATACTCATCATCGTCACCGCAATCACCTAAAATTGTTAATCTCCAGTCAGGAGGGAGCAAGAACATATATCCAATTCCAGCATCTTAATAATAATTAAAATGATGCAATGAAATAGTTTTGAACAATATTTATATTTTTGTATGCAACAAATATGAGACAAGAACAGTAAATGTCGATGAAGCAATGATGACAAACTACAATCACTAAAGTGTTTTGAGAAAGGTAGCATCCCGTGGCCGGCTGGGGTTGGAGGCAATCTGTGTTCGCGTGAACACGGTGCGGCGTCAGTCCAGTGAGGTTGGACTTCAGCTATCCACAATGAGGCAATAAGGGGGCTTTGACCACGGGTGCTAACTTTTCTCCCCAGTTCCCAAGGCAATAGTCAATGAGTCAATGAGTCAATGAGTCAATCAATCAGTCAATCAGTCGGTTCCGTGAAATCAAGTGTCGTCCCAATATATCTATATGACATGCAACATATTTAATTACAACTAAAATACCGGTTTTGAATTATATGAAACTTGCCTGGAGTTGGTTGGTGACGCGAGTGAGAAGTCGCGACGGTCTCAACCTTAGTTACAGGGACCTACAATTATTAATAATCTGATTTTAGAATTAAACAAAGGGTTTTAATCTGTCTTGATTAGTTAACTAAGTTAATGATTTAAATCCAACGATCGATTAAAATAATAATAATAATTTATATTAGTGATTTAGTAAAACAAAACCCTTTTTAGTAATAATAAAACTTTATTTATTTTATCGTAGAAAAATATTTTATGGTAAAACTGTCGTTTTGTTTCTGATAGGATAGTAGGAAAGAACGATTTTAATAAAAATAATATCGTTTGTTTTTAGCAATTAATTTATAAGAGAAATAATATTTTGGAAAACATATTATATTTTGAATACTGAAAATCATTTCAGAATTATATATTAAATAATTACTAATTAGTATTTAAATACTAAAAAAATCATTTCGGAAATTATCTATTAAATAATTACTAATTTATGTAATATTTTAATAAGGTTTTTATTTTATTATATATATAAAATTAATATACGTAGTGAGGATCGTTGTATTAATTCACTAATTAATTAACCAATCCCAAAAACTAACAAGTCATTAAACTATAACCCATCAATTTCTAGGCTATCCCGGGATTGACAGAGCTTTATTCTGTCAGTCCCGGTCGGACAGGGGAGTGGTTTGGAAAGGACAGTGCATTCTGATAGGGGCACCTACCGGGAAGCTGATGGAGGAGCACCGAGGGGAGGCCTCGGACTCGGGATCGGGGTTTTTCGAGTCCAACACGCGGTTCTGTGTCCGTATCGTGTCCTGGACGCGTCAGCGGCGTGTCCAGCTGGCTGAAAGATCACCGGAGAAGGCTGGACTCGGCGGGCGAGCTGCGGCCGGGCGGGGGATCGTCGGCGAGCGGTGCCGAGGGGGTCGCCGGCGCTAGGGGAGGCCGGCGTCGGGTCTGTGGGCGCCGGCAGAGACCACCGGAGGCGGGTCTCGGAAAGAAGAGGGGAGAACGAAGGAGAGGTCGGCGGTGGAGGCTCTGGACGGCGGCGCTGCGCTGGACGGCGCAGGGGCGGCGGGTCTCGGGGGTCGCCGGAGGTCAGCCTCGCCGGAGAGGGTGGATCTAGGGTTAGGGTTTGCGGTTTGGGGGGAAGAAGAGGGCGGAGGAGGCAGTCTATAAATAGGGTCGAGGGAGGCTCAGCCGGGGCGGTCGTGGGCGCAGGAAAACCGGAGGGGAGGTCGACGTGGGAGGTGACGCGGTCGTGGCGCCGGAGAGCGCGCCGGCCGGCGGAAAAATCGGGGATGGGGGTGACTGGGAACAGGGGTGCGGGTTCCGGGTCCCGGGTCGGGCGCGGATCCGGTCAGACCGACCCGCCCGACCCGCTATGGCACTGGGCTGGGTCTAACTAATGGGCTCGGCCCACTGGGCCGGGCCGGGCCCAATCCTAATAATAACAATAATAAAAACAATAATAATAATAAAAATAATAATATAATAACAGTAATAATTAATTAATTATAAAAAATAGTTTTTAGGCTTTTAAAAATAGGTCTGAGGCCCAATAAAATCCCAGAAAATTACCCCAAGTCCAGTTTTCTATTTTACACCCAAAAATGTTATTTTCATGATATTTTAATATTATTTATTAATTAATAAAAATCCTTTATTAATTAAAAACCTTGAATTTAATTACAGAAAATTCCCGAAAAATTCCAGAAAATTGGGAAAAATCCCAGATTTAATAATTAGGAAAATCAGGGGTTTACAACCTACCCAACTTATAGAAATTTTGTCCTCGAAATTTACTACAATTGAAGGGAGAAACAAGGGTAAACATGCCTTAAAACAGATGAGGGTACTTCTGCCTCATCTCAGCCTCTCGTTCCCAGGTGGATTCGCCTGGGGAGTGGTGGAGCCACTGAACCTTGACCAGTGGAATCACGGTGTTCCGCAACTGCTTTTCCATACGGTCTATGATCCTTACTGGCTGCTCTGGTACTGTAAGACTTGGCCCAATCTCCAACTCTGAATGATCCAGGATGTGGCTCGGGTCCGGAATGTAACGCCTCAGCTGCGATACATGGAAAACGTTGTGCACGCCTTCAAGATTAGGTGGTAACGCCACTCGGTATGCCACCTCTCCAACTCTGCTCAATATCTCGAATGGGCCGATATACCTGGGACTCAGTTTTCCAGCTCTGCCAAAACGGATAGTTCCTCTGGTGGGGGAGATCTTGACGAAGACACTATCACCTGCTTCGAACTCCACAAGTCGGCGACGGCTGTCCGCCCAATGTTTCTGACGATCTTGAGCCACCCGAAGTCTGTCTCTGATCACCTTGACTTTTTCAGCCGTATCTGTAATCATCTCAGGTCCCAGCATGACTCGTTCTCCTACGTCGTCCCAAGCCAAGGGAGTGCGGCAACGACGTCCATACAGAGCCTCAAAAGGAGTCATGCCGATGCTGGCCTGGTAGCTGTTGTTGTAAGCAAACTCTACCAAGTGTAGGTGGTCTTCCCATGATCCTCCAAAATCCAGGACGCAAGATCTTAGCATATCCTCTAACGTCTGGATGGTTCTCTCTGACTGTCCGTCGGTCTGTGGGTGATAGGCAGTGCTGAACTTCAGTTGGGTCCCCAGACTCTCTTGCAAGCTCTTCCAGAAGTGAGAAGTAAAGCGGCTATCTCGGTCTGATACAATGCTCACAGGAACTCCATGTATCCGGACGATTTGCCTCATGTATAGGGCAGCTAGCTTCTCGGTGGATAAACCAACCTTGAAGGGAATGAAGTGGGCAGACTTAGTCAATCTGTCTACGATCACCCAAATAGCGTCCTTCCCTCCTTGGGATCGAGGCAATCCTGACACAAAATCCATAGTGATGTGCTCCCATTTCCATTCTGGAATGGGCAGCGGCTGAAGAAGTCCTGCTGGTCTTTGTCTATCTGCTTTCACCTGCTGGCAGATCAAGCATCTGCCAACGAATTTTGAGACATCCTTCTTCATTCCATACCACCATACGTGCTCCCGTATATCTCGGTACATCTTATTTGCTCCAGGGTGGATGGAATACTGTGAGCGATGCGCTTCCTGCATCAGCTGTTCCCTCAATTCACCAGCAGGTACACAAAGTCTGGTGCCATTCCTCAGTGTTCCGTCGTCTGAAAAATAGAGAATCCCTCCAGTGTGCCAGCTAACACTTGGTCCCTGAGCTTGCACAATGCTCCGTCCTCGAATTGAGTCGCCTTGATTTTGTCTATCAAGCTAGACTGCACTTGCAAATGCATCATGGGGAAGTCAACGCCGGGTACTATTGCTTCCCGTCCAAGCTTCTTCATTTCCTCTGCAGGCAATACGAGTTCTAAACCCAGCTTCTCCATGTCCTCCAGTAGGTACCGATCGGTTGTCAAGAACATCGCCATCGGATATCGACTAAGTGCGTCGGCGACCACATTAGCCTTTCCGGGATGGTACTGTAGGCTGATATCAAAGTCCTTCATGAGCTCCAACCATCGTCTCTGACGCATGTTGAGCTCCTTCTGTGTAAAGACATACTTGAGACTTTTGTGGTCCGTGTATATCTCTACTCTTTCGCCGTACAGGTAGTGCTTCCACAGCTTCAAGGCGAAGATGACTGCTGCTAGCTCCAGGTCATGCGTCGGGTAGTTCTTCTCATGAGTCCGTAATTGCCGGGAAGCATAAGCAATTACCTTTCCATGTTGCTGGAGCACACATCCTAATCCTTTGCCGGACGCGTCGCTATAAATTGAGAATCCTCCTGATCCTGAGGGTAACGACAAAATTGGTGCTGTTGTTAGCCTTCTCTTCAGCTCTTCAAATGACGCCTGGCACGCTTCGGTCCAGACGAACTCTTCATTCTTCCTGGTTAGCTTGGTCATGGGCTCAGCAATCTTTGCAAAGTCCTTCACGAATTTTCTGTAATATCCAGCTAAGCCCAAGAAGCTTCTGATCTCTGCAACTGACCTGGGAGTATTCCATGTTTCCACGGCAGCTATCTTCTTGGGGTCCACTGATATGCCTTCTCCTGTGACAACGTGGCCGAGAAAGTCCACCTTGTCTAAGAAGAATTCACACTTGGACAATTTTCCATATAGCTTCTCCTTTCTGAGGGTTTCCAAAACTATCCTCAAATGCTGCTCGTGTTCTTCCTTGGTCTTCGAATAGATCAGAATGTCGTCAATGAAGACAACGACAAACTGGTCCAGGTATTTGTGGAAGACCTTGTTCATGAGATTCATGAACACTGCTGGGGCATTGGTAAGACCAAAGGGCATGACCAAGAATTCAAATTGTCCATACTTGGTGTTGAATGCCGTCTTTGGAATATCTTCCTTCCTCACCTTGATTTGATGGTAACCCGATCTGAGGTCTATCTTCGAGAAAACCTTAGCTCCACTCAGCTGGTCGAAGAGATCGTCGATCCGGGGCAGCGGGTACTTGTTCTTGATAGTGATGTTGTTCAATGCCCGGTAGTCTATGCACATTCTAACTGTCCCATCCTTCTTGGGTACAAACAAGACTGGTGCACCCCAGGGTGAGGCACCGGTCCTGATGAATCCTTGCGCCTGAAGCTCGTCAATTTGGTCTTTCATTTCCTTGGACTCCTTGGGATTCACTCGGTAGCAGCGTTGGGAGATTGGTGCTGCGCCAGGTATAAGATCGATCGAGAATTCCACATCTCGATCAGGGGGTAGCCCTGGAAGATTGTCTGGGAAGACGTCTATAAACTCCGCTATGAGAGGATGAGGGGGTCCGGTTTCTTCAGTGATGGATGTGTAGGACACACATTCCACGCCTTCAGGTGCTCGAATCACTTTGAGTTTAGGTCCTCCAGGTGGATCTAGAGTTACGCAGCCTTCTCGATAGTCTATCAGAGCATGATGTTGACTAAGCCAATCCATGCCCAAGACTACGTCATAGTTTGGCAGAGGCATTATTAGGAACTGAGTCTGAAACTCATGTCCTGAGATAGTGACTGGGCAGCTACAAGTCTCACTAATGGGTATTGGTCCTCCACCAGTCATAACCCTACAGATTATCTTACTTATGCCAGTAACTAGATGGTGTGCAGAAATGAAGTTTGCAGATATAAAACTGTGTGATGCTCCAGAATCAAATAATGCTAAGGCAGGGTGCGAATGAAGTAGAATGGAACCTGCGATGACATCTCCTTCCGTCTCGGGTTCAGCTTCTGGCTCTTCCACAGTCAAGGCAAAAGCT
The DNA here is from genome assembly GCA_036927795.1 of Iris macrosiphon. NCBI lineage: Eukaryota > Viridiplantae > Streptophyta > Magnoliopsida > Asparagales > Iridaceae > Iris > Iris macrosiphon. Next base: position 53,517,619 of record JAYESA010000007.1, read on the forward strand.
TGCCCGGCTCTGTGCTGGTTGTAGCGCTGCTGCTGGGTAGGCAGTGGACCTCTCTGCTGTCCAGCTCCAGTTTTGTTGTATGCTGTGGGGCAGTCCTTTACTTGATGGGTGGCAGATCCACAAGCAAGGCAGTGTCCCAATTTCTTCCGGCAGATCTCGGCGGTATGACCTGGCCTTTTGCAGTAGACGCAGTTGACCGCCTTTGGTTGGTTGTACTGATGCGCTTTGTTGGCCGCTGCTGGCTGTTGTTGCTGGGACTGCTGGGGATAGGAGGGCCTATTGTTGTTGTTGCTGTGCCTCTTGTTGTTGCCCTGATAGCTGTTGCTTGACCCTGGATGCTCCCTCTTGGGTCGAGCAGGTGCACTGGCCTCTACATCTTGGGCCACCTTCAACATCTTGTCATAAGTCTTCGCACCGTTAGCAGCTACTAAGGTACGGATCTCTTCACGTAGTCCGTGCCGGAACTTCTTAGCACGTTCTACAGGGTTGTCCACCAGGTGGCTTGCAAACCTGCCAAGCCTGTTGAACTCAGCCGCATATTCTTCAATTGTGCGGTCTCCTTGCTTCAGATCTTGAAACTGCCTTCCCATAGCTTCGAGGGCAGCCTCTGGAAAGAACTTCCGCTTGAACTGCTTCTTGAATAGCCGCCAGGAAATCCCTCCAGCTCGAAATCTTGGCTCGTTGCGGTACCAAATGTTGGCCAAGTCTCTCAGCTGGAGTGCTACGGCCTCAACCATGAGGTCGTCTGGGAGTCGAGCGACGCTGAGGAGTCGCTCCATATCATCTAGCCACTCGTCTGCGTAGATGATGCCTTCGGTCCCTTTGAAGGGACGCGGGTCCAACTTCTTAAAGTTTTCTACAGTTCCAACCTTTACCTGGATAACAGGTTTGTGGTTAGACTAGAAATTCATTAGTGGAATCCAAGCTTTTAAATCCTTAATTACCTTGGCAGGCTCCTGTTCTGACCGGGATGTTCCTAGCGCTGCCATGGCTACATTATGGGCGTTCTCCATGCCCTCTCTCATAATCGTGGTCTGCTCGCGATTTGCTTCAGCTTGGGCCCTCTGGGCTTCAAGAACTCCTCGTAGCAGGCCTACGAGTTCAGCGGGGTCCACTGGCACAGGTGGTGCAACAGGAGGAGTCACATCGGCTGGAATCGATGTGGTCCTGGGAGGAATGGGTGGAGCTGCATGCACTACTGAAGTGTAGGCAGCTCGGGGAGCTCTTGCAGCATGGGGGTGATCTGTGAGCTGCAACGGAGAGGGGTCGGACTGAGCTTGATTCGGGGTGTGCTCAGAAGACGAAGCCTCTTCTTCGGCTGGGCCGGAACGGGTTGTCTTCCCTCGTGCCATCTTCTGGAAGGTTTAGGAAGCAAGCATAAGCAAGGTAACCTATGTTCTATAAGCAAGCCAAAATAATTGTACATATGTATAGATAGAAGAATTTGGTCCTATGATGTGACAGTTTGAAATTTTCTCAAGAATTCTAAGTGTTCTAATTGTTTCTAGAGTCTGTTTTCCTAAAGTCATACTAAACCTAAAGTCAAAGGCAAGTCGGTTTGTTTGGCTAGCCTAAGTTGACTAGACCAAAGGTTGTAAACTAGACCTGCATGGGCCACCACTGAAAACATGTCACGACCCGATCCCAATAATCTGGGTCCAGTCGGATCATGCCCAGCCTGCACCGTTGTGAGACGGCGGCAGTAAGCTGTATCAATCCGTAGTAACACACAGACATCCAGAATACATGAAGGAAATTCAATTTTTTATTGCTAAGTCTGAGAGAGAAATTCATTTACAATCAAAGATCAAACAAAACATGGTCCAGGGTTATTACTTCAACCCTGATTATTACAATTTGGAAATAAAAGGGGAACAACTAAACATCGGCCTCCTGGCTAGGTTCCGCTAGGGCTTCAGTACTCTGGTCCGGACCATAAAAGGTATCATACTCATCATCGTCACCGCAATCACCTAAAATTGTTAATCTCCAGTCAGGAGGGAGCAAGAACATATATCCAATTCCAGCATCTTAATAATAATTAAAATGATGCAATGAAATAGTTTTGAACAATATTTATATTTTTGTATGCAACAAATATGAGACAAGAACAGTAAATGTCGATGAAGCAATGATGACAAACTACAATCACTAAAGTGTTTTGAGAAAGGTAGCATCCCGTGGCCGGCTGGGGTTGGAGGCAATCTGTGTTCGCGTGAACACGGTGCGGCGTCAGTCCAGTGAGGTTGGACTTCAGCTATCCACAATGAGGCAATAAGGGGGCTTTGACCACGGGTGCTAACTTTTCTCCCCAGTTCCCAAGGCAATAGTCAATGAGTCAATGAGTCAATGAGTCAATCAATCAGTCAATCAGTCGGTTCCGTGAAATCAAGTGTCGTCCCAATATATCTATATGACATGCAACATATTTAATTACAACTAAAATACCGGTTTTGAATTATATGAAACTTGCCTGGAGTTGGTTGGTGACGCGAGTGAGAAGTCGCGACGGTCTCAACCTTAGTTACAGGGACCTACAATTATTAATAATCTGATTTTAGAATTAAACAAAGGGTTTTAATCTGTCTTGATTAGTTAACTAAGTTAATGATTTAAATCCAACGATCGATTAAAATAATAATAATAATTTGTATTAGTGATTTAGTAAAACAAAACCCTTTTTAGTAATAATAAAACTTTATTTATTTTATCGTAGAAAAATATTTTATGGTAAAACTGTCGTTTTGTTTCTGATAGGATAGTAGGAAAGAACGATTTTAATAAAAATAATATCGTTTGTTTTTAGCAATTAATTTATAAGAGAAATAATATTTTGGAAAACATATTATATTTTGAATACTGAAAATCATTTCAGAATTATATATTAAATAATTACTAATTAGTATTTAAATACTAAAAAAATCATTTCGGAAATTATCTATTAAATAATTACTAATTTATGTAATATTTTAATAAGGTTTTTATTTTATTATATATATAAAATTAATATACGTAGTGAGGATCGTTGTATTAATTCACTAATTAATTAACCAATCCCAAAAACTAACAAGTCATTAAACTATAACCCATCAATTTCTAGGCTATCCCGGGATTGACAGAGCTTTATTCTGTCAGTCCCGGTCGGACAGGGGAGTGGTTTGGAAAGGACAGTGCATTCTGATAGGGGCACCTACCGGGAAGCTGATGGAGGAGCACCGAGGGGAGGCCTCGGACTCGGGATCGGGGTTTTTTGAGTCCGACACGCGGTTCTGTGTCCGTATCGTGTCCTGGACGCGTCAGCGGCGTGTCCAGCTGGCTGGAAGATCACCGGAGAAGGCTGGACTCGGCGGGCGAGCTGCGGCCGGGCGGGGGATCGTCGGCGAGCGGTGCCGAGGGGGTCGCCGGCGCTAGGGGAGGCCGGCGTCGGGTCTGTGGGCGCCGGCAGAGACCACCGGAGGCGGGTCTCGGGAAGAAGAGGGGAGAACGAAGGAGAGGTCGGCGGTGGAGGCTCTGGACGGCGGCGCTGCGCTGGACGGCGCAGGGGCGGCGGGTCTCGAGGGTCGCCGGAGGTCAGCCTCGCCGGAGAGGGTGGATCTAGGGTTAGGGTTTGCGGTTTGGGGGGAAGAAGAGGGCGGAGGAGGCAGTCTATAAATAGGGTCGAGGGAGGCTCAGCCGGGGCGGTCGTGGGCGCAGGAAAACCGGAGGGGAGGTCGACGTGGGAGGTGACGCGGTCGTGGCGCCGGAGAGCGCGCCGGCCGGCGGAAAAATCGGGGATGGGGGTGACTGGGAACAGGGGTGCGGGTTCCGGGTCCCGGGTCGGGCGCGGATCCGGTCAGACCGACCCGCCCGACCCGCTATGGCACTGGGCTGGGTCTAACTAATGGGCTCGGCCCACTGGGCCGGGCCGGGCCCAATCCTAATAATAACAATAATAAAAACAATAATAATAATAAAAATAATAATATAATAACAGTAATAATTAATTAATTATAAAAAATAGTTTTTAGGCTTTTAAAAATAGGTCTGAGGCCCAATAAAATCCCAGAAAATTACCCCAAGTCCAGTTTTCTATTTTACACCCAAAAATGTTATTTTCATGATATTTTAATATTATTTATTAATTAATAAAAATCCTTTATTAATTGAAAACCTTGAATTTAATTACAGAAAATTCCCGAAAAATTCCAGAAAATTGGGAAAAATCCCAGATTTAATAATTAGGAAAATCAGGGGTTTACACTACCCCAGCCTTGCCCCCCGACGACCGACCTCCGGCCGACCTCGCCGCCGCCGTCGCTACCGTAGCAGTAGCCGTACGCCGCCGATTAGCGCACGCGCATGCGTGCAAAAATATCGTCCCGAGTTTCCACCTTCACGGTATGATATCTCTCTCATCTCTCGTCATTTTCTCGAGCAGTTTGTCCGTGTACGTTCACAACCCTCTAGTATTTTTATTCAAGCGGGACGAGTTTTTATGTCCCGGATTGATAGAAAAATCGACCGGAAAATGGCCGAAAAACTGACCAAAACAGTCAAGAAACTTCAACCCGAACTCCCATGTTCACACCCAATTTGCCACCAACCTGTTTAATATTTTTAAAATCTAATTAAAGAGTTTTCTTCTCAATATAACCTAGAATTTTTTTGTTCTTTTAGTTTTTGTTAATACGTTTTATGTGTTAAATTATTCAGCCTCCAAAATGACCAAAAACTTGATAATTTAAAACTAAAATTTTGTGATACGGAGTGTGCCCCACCAAACGGGACTGCCTCATCGCATACCAATTGTACCAAAAGAAGCGTATGGTATATTCTAACGTGTGGGGTTTCGCAAAAGTTGATTCGGACGAGTCTGCGCGTCAAAATTAACCCGTATCCGTAAAAAGTTTCCATATCGCGACTTTTGTAAATACCACTCCATTTTGTGTACGCTCGTCGAAATGAGACAAAACTTGTGCCATTGGATTCCTGGTATCACGCTGGTCCTGTGACCCAAGTTTCATGCAATTCTGAGACAGTTGACCAAGCCGCTTACGGTTTGACTTTAAGGGCGAATTTGTGATCGGCTCACCGAAATTCAAAATTGGATATACTATTGAGTTCATATCGATGTTTAAAATTTATTTGACCTATAATTGGTCTCATTTAGAGAATTTTATCTCTTGCACTTATTTTGGTGCAAGATGGACCATATGTGGACCCGCTTTGACCCAAAATTGTCGTTTTGCTCCTGTATCCAAATTGGACGAAAGGGTAGGCTTTTCTGAATATCTTGCTTATTTTGAAAATATTGGTGATATTTATTTTAGCATCCAGAGATATTCATTTGGAGGCCTTAGTTTCTGATCCCTAGTGCTTGACGTCTGGATGCTTACACTATGTAGCTTTCTTGCCAGACAATTATACCTTACCTTGTTATACTATTTAAATTCAGTTATTATTAGTTACATATTTTATTATTTTAATATTATATAACTGTGCGCGTCCGAGAAAGACTCGGGTGCAGTCAACGAAGGTGTTGACGTTAGGACTTGTGTTTGACCTAGTGTCTAGTGGACGCACCTAAAGTTGTGGAGTTATCAATATGACTCCCCAGGCCTTGACACATATCATTACACATCACAGAGTGAGTTCATGTAGGGACGCGTGCTTCATACTTGACTGGCGATCGGTGTGAGCAGCGCGTGTGACAGTATTTAGCTTAGTTGTTTATTTCTATAGAGACTTGCATTATAGTACGAGATGTCCACGTCGTCTTCGCGACTTGTACATTGGCATTGGGCTGAGAGGACAACTGGTAGGCGTATGGGATACCCGCATTGGAATCCCTAGTATCCGGAGGAGCCACGGATCCAATGACTTCCTTTATTCATATTTCACGTTCTACGGAATGATATAGATATTATACTATTCAGATTCAATGTTCTACGGAACGATATGGACGTTATACTATTCAGATTCCACGTTTACGGAACGATACGGACGTTATACTATGCAGATTCTACGTTCTTCGGAACGTTGGACGTTATTACTTATACAGATACCACACTCCTCGGAGCTGTACGTTATTATATTGCAGATTGCCCTTGTTATGGGGGCATATGTGGTATATATTAGCCAGTCACGGCGATTGATGAATTACGTCAGTATATGTCTAGCCTACACTTCCCATACACACTAAGTTGTCCTCAAATTGCATTCACTTAGCTGGTTAGTTCACCCTCGAGTTTTTACAGTATTTACTTTATGGCATGCTTCTATGTATCTTGTTACGTCCCTCTGAGGACCTGGTCCCTTTCCAGGTGTAGACGATCATGCCTATTCGCAAGATCACGGATCAGGACTTGCTACTTCACTCTCTTTCGAGTAGGTCTTCTCTTTGAGCCTTATTGATCATTAGATGTACTTATTATGTTTACTCTTATATTCTAGTTTGGTAGTGTATTTATCTCCACCCAACTACTTGTTCTTATCAAGCATCATATACTTGATTCAGTTACATAGTTGATTGGTTATTCATTTCCTTATGATTATTTTTGTGGAGGAGATTTAGTTATGCCCTGTGACTTGTGAATATTATATACCACTTGTGAATTATTGTTCATAATACAGCGTACGTAGGTGTTATGGTTTCCATATATTGGAGTTGCCATATACATACGGCTGGCATTCTTACATATTCCTAGTCCTACGTATTTTAGGACTGGGGTGTGACATATTTTTAGTGGTGGCCCATGCAGGTCGAGTTAGCCGTTTCGGTTACGTAACTATACCGAGTGGGCCAGCACCTAGGATTAGAGTTTAGGTCTCATCCATATTTGACTATGACTCACCTTCCTTCCAATCCGTTCTATTTAAATAATTGCATCCTGCTTGATTCATGTACTTCCCTAATAGTTCCTTGAGTATAGCCTTCTACTACAATATAGGAATCCTTGTTATTAGGATGATAATTAGGATGACATTCCTACTAAGAATACAACTAAAATATTGACACACCACAAAGTTTAGCATACCTAATGAACCCTAACATCCCTTACCTGTAGATTAATTGACCACTATCCCTTGATATATTTATGAATGACTTGAAAGTAGTGTAGACACTACCAGGGTTAGTTAGAAATTTGACCGTATCGTTTGACCATAGTATTGAGGAACCAATAGAAATCTAAGATTGAATATTATGACTAAACCTAACTTACATAGTGAGATAGTATTAGAGAACTATAAATTTAGCCTATTGTCTTGATATTAGCAAAATAACACCTTAGGAAGCCAAGAGGAATGAATAGAACATTTCTCTTAATCATACCTTATACAGTGATTAGCATACCATATTTTCTTAGGAAACTATGATATTATCAAGAGTCGCTCTATTTAATTTCATATCTTGTTCCTCCAAAATCTTTACGCTCGCAAATTGTGCGACGACTAAAATTTTCTTTCATCTTTCAATTCGTGCCACCTAATCCATCTGATTGTAGGCCAAGTAATTTTCTTTTATGTTAAGGATATATAGTTTGCTAGGATTATAGTTGTTAATCTTGAATTTTAAAATTATATGATTAGTAGTTAGAACTTGATAGTTTGAGTTGTTCATTTAGATTATAATTTTATAATTATCCTTTAGTTTCAAATTAAGTAATCTGTTCCACATATCTCAATACAGGTTATGTCCTCTTTCACTTGAGAGCCAGTCACTTCTCCATTCTTACTATTAACACTTTTGTTCTATAAGCGGTATGATTAAGATTTAAGATGACCATTACACATATAATGCAATAGGATACCCTAATAAGTACCAAGATCTTTTCCTCGTGTACCCTAACAAGAGTTTCTACTTTATTTATGAGGACAAGGTTATTTTGTAAAATCCCCTTAAGGCAGTTACAGTATTAATTGATTCTTGTAAGTTGGGTAGTATGTCTCACAACCTAGTACCACATAGTCCTCTTGACCCATTAATAAAGTATAATTGAATGACACCAACTATAAACTTGCATAAGAAGATAGTGTTTATCCAGATTGTAGAGCTTAGAGGCACATACCCCCATTAGGTCGACTAGAGACTTAGACAAGGAGTTAGTATGGCAACTGTAGAGGCACAACACCAGACGAGTCTCATCTTCTTTGTGAACTTGAATTATTTTGTACCTTCTCTCATCATAATCTCACGTACTTAAATTTTTTGGACTACCTCGACTTATGCTGCTATTATCGCCTAGTTTTGCAAGATTAAACTTTTATCAAGCTTGTTCATGATATATGTATTATTGGGTGCACACACTAATATAATTGTCTATTTAGAATCAGTGTATTATGGTCTGATCAACCTTAGTGTGCTTAGTTCGCTCTTCGCATAACTACTTTACGTGGATTGAGATATAGTTGACTCAGCATGTTAGACGAATATACTTGCCTTCTAGCCATGTTCAAGCATATCATATCAGGTACATAACTGTTCTGATATGAATATGCGAATAAGAATTTACCAAAATAGGATTACAATCCATAACTGCCTTGACAACTCCTTTTTGAATTCTTAAAATCGCTTTGAACCCCGTACTTGTATTTTATCACCTCCTCCTTGAATTTTTTTATTATTGTTCTCCGTCTTCCCCTTCGGAAAGACAAACGTTCGTGCTTGGTATGAGTTTGATACACGGAGAGTATTAGATATACCCCATAGGCCAATCACATTACTTTGTGACTATCTTTTGTAATTAAGGGCACACCACATGTGAGATATTTTGGTGTGTTAAAAACTTTTGAGGATTGAATAACACGATTAATTAATTTGACGAAGTTTTTCTTAAAAGTATAGTCTTGTGTGATAGGTGGGTAAATTCTAAGTTGGGTAGAAGTCGTATTGTTAACTTGAGGTAATTATTATTAGATTGTGATCAAGTAAGATTAGATTGAGAGATTTAAGTCATTAATTTTGAAAAAAATTTAGAAGAATGATTAAGATGAAGATGATTTAAAATTTTTTGAAATCTTGATATTGTGGACGAAATATTTATACTTTGAGCACATAATTTAAATTTTAAATATTGAAGGTTGAATCATCGATTTAAATTTTGAGGATAAAATAGAATTTTAGACTTGAACAATTGGTGAATTAGATTTAAAATTTTATAATTTGATGATTTGAATTAAAAGTTGAATGTTGATTGTTGGATCATCTATTTGAATTATTGAGGATGAAAATTGAGTTTGAAATTTGAATAGTATGAAATTTTTAAGTTGAGAATAGGAATAAGATTTGATTAGAATTGTTTATTGTTCAAAGTCTAGAGGAGATTATGATAGTTAGAAATTGTGATATAAATCTTGATATGGGATGTCATATATATTTGACTAAAAATTGGATGTTAATTATTTAAAAATTAAGAAGATATTACGGTATGTTGAATTTTGATTTAAACAATGGTTAATTTGAATTTGAAGTAATTACGATGGATTGAAAAGATTTTATTATTTAAATTTTTGTAAGAGATTGCGATTGACTTGTCTTATATACGAATGCGAAGGATTTAGCAAATTATGTCTTATTTTTAATTTCGAGGATAAAATTCTTTTAAGTTGGGTAGATTGTAAATCCCCTGACCCAAAAATAGCTATCATGTGTGTATTTTGTATTCCTTGTATTTGTTTTAGATTATTTTCAAATCAAATAAAATTCAATAATTTTATTAGGATACTTCACCGTGGTTTGAACATTAATAATATAGGATGGCCTCAAAATCTATATCGTTATTCATAGGAAGTAGCCTACACAGGAGACACTACATGTAGGATCTTTTTGTGGCACAAATATTCGATCCCTTGGTGTTAGTATGACATTAGTGTAACGACCATAGATTAATTGTTAAATATTTAGATATTACATATATAATTTAATTGTGGTTATTTTCTAATCCCAACTTCCTACAATTAGCATCCCATAATTTTTTGTGCCATGTTAGGCATTTTTTCTTTTTATAGTTGTGCACATTATTTATTATTACCTATTTTGTGGATAACCATTTAGTTATTTACTTAGTTAATTAGATAATATAATTATTTGATTAATTATATCTAGATAAATATATAATTATTAATTACAAAATATTTTATAAAATATTTTAAGTGTGGTATTTTTATAAAGTTATTTTCTAGAAATTTTTTTGGTGTGCAAATATTATTTTTTGGATTTTTTGGATTTTTTCTCATTTATATATGTGAATATATGTTAATAAATATAAGGTTAATAATAATAATAATTGATAATAACAATAATAATAATAATAATAATAATAATAATAATAATAATAATAATAATAATAATAATAATAATAATAATAATAATAATAATAGTAATAGTAATGGTAATAGTAATAGTAATAGTAATAATAAAATATAAAAGAAAAGAAAAGAAAACATGGGAAAAGAAAAGAAAGGAAAAATAAATAGAAAAAATAAATAAATAAAAACCTTAACTCTAAAACCTAAAGCAATTATAACTAAAACCCTTAATAACTAACAAACTTAACTACCCCCGTAGCCTTCCCCAACAGAGCCCCGCGGCCACGTCCCAGATCCCTCTCTCCCTCTCCTTTATATATATATGGATACTACATATAAATATTATAAATCTTCCAAACCCTAACCCTAACCTCTCAAACCCTAACCCTACCCCAGCCCTGCGCCCCGACGACCGACCTCCAACCGACCTCGCCGCCGACATAACAAGATACATAAAAGCATGCCACAAAGTAAATACTAAATAAATAAAATGGTGCACTAACCATCTAAGTGAATGCAATGTGAGGACAACTTTGGTACGTATGGGTAGGCGTAGGCATAACGTCCAACGTCCTCTAGAGTGTGGTATCTGTAACGTCCATCATTCCGAAGAATGAGGTATCTGTATATATATAACGTCCAACACTATAAGGGACGTAGTATCTGCAATAATATATACGTCTGTATCACTCTGAAGAGTGCGATATCTGCAATAAAGGATAAGGGTGTCCCATATGCCTACTAGTCGTCCTCCCTGCCCAATGCAAATGTACAAGTCGCGAACACGACGTGGACATCTCGTACTATAATGCAAGTCTCTAAAGAAATAAACAACTACGCTAATTACCGTGACACGTGTTGCTCATACTGATGGCCAGTCAGTCATGAGGCATGCGTCCCTACATGAACTCACTCTGTGACGTGTAATGATACGTGTCAAGGCCTGGGGAGTCATACCGATAACTCCATAACTTTAGGTGGGTCTACTAGGCTCTAAGTCAGACACAAGTCCTAACGTCAACGCCTTCGTTGACTACACCCGAGTCTCTCTCGGACGCGCACAGTTATATAATCTAAAATAATAAATATGCAACTAAATATATAACTGAATTTAAACAGTACAACAAGGCAAGGTATACTTGCCTGACAAAAAAGCTGCAAAGTACCAATAACCTGCTCCTGAAGTCACGCAGAATAATCCGATATGTCCTATATATATATAATATAATACAACACAACATCAGTCATTACACTAGCACATACACAATCATAAATACCTTGAACTCATGGCATAGCTAGGTATGTCACTGGTCAACTAAGGTCAAGTGTGCGTCTAGTTGCATGGGTGTCGCATCTGAAATTGCTGTGCAAAATAGACAGTCAAAATGATACGGCTCGCCAGTACGTCAGTGTACATAATGACAGTCTGCTAACAATATTACATAGTTACAGGTCAACGTAACTACGGGATATCCGTGGTTATACTCGGGTCACCTAGTAAATATATAAATATACATTATTATTATCTAGCATATCTCATTAATACTTATAATACATATATACACCAATTAAATATATATACCATATATATACATGTATATATGCTAATTAAATATGTATGCAATATATATATTGTATATACACTAATTGGGTTTATATTATATATATTAACATATACTAGGGATACGTATATAATACATATACACACGCATACAAATATGAAAGGGGAAACACATTCGTACCTCGGGGTACGTGCACGGAGATGCTGATGACAATGATGACGATGATAACGACGATGAGGGTTATGACGAGATGATAACTACTATGATGGTGATGATTACAACTACGGCAACGATGATAATGTGGGTGATGGTGATGACGTGAATGATGATGATGTGGGTGATGGTGATGACGAGGACGATAAGGTGAGGAATGGTGATGATAAGGACGGTGACTGGGACGATGATGACAGTAAAGATGATGATGAGGATGATGGTGGATGATGTGTGTGACGTTAATGGTGATGGTGTTGATAATGGCAATGGTGGTGTTGATGGGGTCATTACCATTCCGGCTAGGGGAGTCAGGCAAGGAGGTCGAGCAGGGAGGAAGGAGGACAGGGAAGCAGGGGGAAGGAGCTCGTGTTACTGGTGGTGGTCGTGTTGGGAGCAGTGGTTGGCCGGAAGGACAATGATGGCGGTGGTTATGATGATGATAGTGATGATTTGAAGGGGAGGAGGGTGGTCCGTCGTCGAGGAAGGTGGACGGAGACTGGTGGAGTGGAAGATGGCAGCAGGGTGGCGTCATGGTTGAGTCTGGCAAGGAGGAGGCGGTGGTCGAGGAGGAGGACGGAGGTTTGGTCGAGATGGCCGGAGGGAGAGGAGGATATCAGCAGCGTCGGTTTCCCGGGTCTCCAGTGTTCAGGTGAACAGCCGGTCGCGATCGACTTGGAGGAGAAAGGAGAGGCGGGTCTCCGGCAGTCCAGGCGGAGATGGCCAGGCGGGGTTCGAAGGCGGGGATGATGGCCAGGCTGGGTCGAAGTCGAGGAAGGTTCCGGGGAGCGATGGAGGATTCGACGGTGAGCAGCGGGTCGAGCTCCGGCGTGGTGCAGCAGGTGAAGGCGGGTAAGGATGAGGGAGATGGTAGTGCTGGGTGGAGAACGACGGCCAGGCGAGCTTCTCCGGTGAGGTTGGTCGACTCGGCAGTGGACGGGGACCGGAGGAGAAGAAGTAGGAAGGAAGGGTGGTGCGACATTGTGGTAATGGTGGTCGTGCTGGTAGTTGTGGCGGATGGTGGAGGAGAAGAGAGGGAGGAGGTCCGGGCACTAGGGGGCCGGTGGCTTCGGTCTCCGGCGAGGGGGAAGAGGTGGCTCCGGCGAGGCTGAAGGAAGGAGGAAGAGGGTGAACAGGAAGTATGGGGGAGGGGTCGGCTGGATGAAATAGGTTTGGGTTTTGAGGTTTTGGGAAAGTAAAGGAATATATATATATATATATATATGTAAAAATTAGTTTGGGTTTGACCTAGATAGGTTTGACTTTGGTCAACATCTTCTTGGGATGGGCCTTGGGCTCACATGGGGATGTTTGGAGGGCTAGGATTTGCATTATTTAAAATGCAAGGATAGGGTTAAGTGAGGGGCGAGGTTGCGCATTGACATTCCGAAAATTATGGGAAAAATTCATGTGAAGGAGAAAATGAGTTTTCTTCATGTATTATCCAATGGTGTGGACACCTCAATACACATTGCATAAAAGTGTCCAACAATTAAAAAATTGCACAAAGATAGAAATTAGATAAAATTGATTAAAATTAGTGCGCGCGGTGTTCTCGAATTAATTAGAAGTACATGGGATTAAAATTAGGTGGGACACAAGTATCATGGACATAGAGGGCTCAGAGTAGAATATTAATAAAATTTGGGTTGCACAAAACGGGTCAAGATTGTGTCTCCAATTTCGATTGGAACACACAGGGGTTGTCACGACCCGCTCCCGGAAGTTCGGGCACGAGTGCGTGGGTACGTCCAGCCTACGCCGCAGAGTCGGCGGTAGTACGCTGTCTAGGTCAATCCATCTAAACTAGTCTAACTCATTCACAATTAACATAGGCAAGATAATAATGGGAATAGAAACTTAAAATTTGCAACTGAAATAAATGTGACAACAATTCAAATGTTTAATACAGGAATTTCAAATGAAATCGGGGACAAACCCGATTAAATAAGATAAGAAACAAAATAAAAGATAGCTACTGCTAGCTACTCTGCAGCAGGGGTCTCCTGGGTTGGTTCTGGCTCCTCATAGGTATCATCTGTACCCTCATAAGGACCATAATAAGTAGGGGCAAGATCCTCATCATCGCCTAAATCAACAGATCCAGTCAGGAAAGGAGCAAAGTACACAGTGCACAACAATGTTAAACTAAATATTTATGACAATTAAACATTGAATATCATGTTAAGAAAATTGCATAAAGGAATGTTAATATCTCAGAGTCAACACTATAAACAGGAATATGAGAAAACAGAAGTAAACGAGCAGGAAAAGAAACTACACAGTCAGCAAGAATATAACATGACCAGAAGTTATCTGTATGAAACTTGTGTTTGTTTTTAGAATACTTAGTTGGCATGTAGGGGTTTATAAGGCTAATTCGGCCGTCATGAACGGCTATTAGTCACGAATAATCGAGATCCGACTGATGGACAGTCGTGTACCAACAGCTATTATTCACGGCAAGGGGAAGGGTAAACTACATGCCTTTCAGTATTCTCCCATCCGACATGAAAAACAAGACATGAATTCCAATATTCAAGACATGAAATATAGTATTCTAACACTACGTGTAATCAGCAAGAGTACTAGTAGAGCAGGGAATTTAATTGTCACAATATAAAGATTAACTTGAAGTGCAGGTACTTGCCTGTTGTTTGGATCTGGTTAATTTGGTTCTTGGGAGAAATTTCCACAGATGAGTCCAAAAGCTGAAATAGACATTACCATCATGCTCAGAAGATGTCAAATAGCTAGAAACGCCTGTCCTTGGGTCCAATTTGGAGACAAGGGCAAAAACGGCAGTTTCGGGTCAAAACGGGGTCCGCCGGTGGGCCCGCTTTGCACCGAAAAATGCGTCCGGGTCAAAGGTCTCCAAATTCACCAAACTTAGTGTCAACAGGTCAGGAACGCTGATACGAACCCAACGGAACTTCCAGATTTGGATTTCGATGAGCCGAACACAAAATCGCCCGTCGAACGGGGCCTGTGGGGCCCACGACACGCGATTTCGTCAACGTTCTCAGAATCGAACCAAACTTGACCCACAGGACCAGCGTATCGCTACGAGTCCGATGGCGCAAGTTTTGTCTCGATCCGACGTGTGTGCACGAAGTTAGGGTGAATTGCCGAAAAGGCGGATACGGGACGGTGTCCGCGGATACGCGTTGATTCCGGTGTGCACGCACACCCGAATCAGCTTCCACGAAAACTCACACATCCGTATCGACGATGCGTACGTATCTGTGAAGACCGCACGTGACCAAGTCGTCCCGTTTGGCGGGGCGGACTCAGTTCCGGGGTGAAACAGGGTCTGGTTTTTCCTGTTTTTGGATCGCGGTGTGCGATCACCACAGGACGCGATGTCCCGAACAGTTTGTCCGGACACCGAGAGGGTCATACAGGCTTCACAACGCAATTTGTGGAATTGGAAACGGAGCTACGAGGCGAAAGTTACGCGTACCTGAAGGGGACCCGAAAATCAGGGTCGAGACGTGTCCGTGTCGTGTCCGACACGGAATCTCAAATTAGGGCTAGGGTTAGGGTTTTCGACGGAATCCGGCGAGGGGCGGCTGCTGGGCGGCCGGCGAGGGCGGGGGACTGGTCGCCGGAGCGAGGCGGAGCTGCTGGCGGTCGGCGGCGCGCGGGGAGGTCCGGCAGCGGCGGCTGCGGCTGCTGCTGCTGGTTGCTGCGGTTTGCGGGAGGAGACGGCGGCGGCGCCGAGGGGGAGGGAGGCGCTGGGAGGTCGGCGAGGCGGTCGGCCGGTGGCGGCGAGGTGGCACGGGGCGGCGGGGAGCCGGAGGGGAGGTTAGGGCAGTGGCCGGAGGGAAAGTGAGGGCGGAGGAGATGGGGGAGCCGGGGTTTTTATAGGTGGTGTTGGGTGGTGGCGTGGCCGCGGAAAGTGGGCCGAGGGGGTGAGTGGCCGGCCGGTGCGGGGGAGGGCGCGGCGGAGGCGGCGCGCGACGCGGAGGCGAGGGAGAGAGGGGGAGACCCGGTCGGAGGCGGTCGGGTGGCTAGCGGGTCGGGTTGCCCGACCCGACCCGACCCGGATGGCAGGCGGGCTGGGTAGCTGGGCTGGGCTGGGCTTCGGCCCACTGGGCCGGGCCGGCCCAGAAAAATAAAAAAAATATAAATATAAATAATAATAATAATAAAAAAATAGTTAATTAATTAATTAATTAATTAAATAGTTTTTAGGCATTTAAAAATAGGTCTGAGGCCCAGAAAAATCCAGAAAAATTACCCTAAGTCCAATTTTTCATTTTACACCAAAAAATATTATTTTCATGATATTTTAATATTATTTATTGCTAATTAAAAATCATTTATTAATTGAAAAGCTTGATTTTAATTACAGAAAATTCCCAGAAAATTCCAGAAAATTGGGAAAAATCCAAGATTTAATAATTTGAAAATTTAGGGGGTTTACAACCTACCCAACTTACAAAAATTTCGTCCTCGAAATTTAAGGATAACAAGGCACGAAAAGAAAGGCCGAGAAATAAAATACACCTCAGGGTTCAAAAAGATAGGGGTATCGCTCTCTAATCTCGTCTTCTCGCTCCCAGGTGGATTCGCCGGGAGAATGGTGCTTCCAAGCTACGCGAACCAGGGAGATAACCTGGTTCCGTAGGACTTTCTCCGAGCGATCCAGTATCTCCACGGGTTGCTCCTGGTAAGTCAGACTTGGGCCTACTTCGAGCTCTGAGTGATCCAAAATGTGGCTGGGGTCTGACACGTACTTCCTCAGCTGCGACACGTGGAAGACGTTATGTACTCCATCCAGAGAGGGTGGCAATGCCAATCGGTATGCCACTTCTCCGATTTTCTCCTGAATGCCAAAAGGTCCAATAAATCTTGGGCTGAGTTTTCCACTCCTTCCGAACCTAATGGTGCCACGTGTCGGGAAAATCTTTAAGAATACCAGCTCTCCAACCTTTAACAAAGTCATAATCAAGTCTTAGTTCCATAGGCAAAATATTTAAATTGACTTGAATTTCATAAATTTAATTACCTCAAATTCCAAGGGCCTTCGGTGGCTATTTGCCCAATGTCGTTGCCTGTCTTGAGCCACTCGAAGTCTGTCCCTTATTTGCTTTACCTTCTCAGCTGAATCGATCACCATCTCTGGTCCCAGCAAGGCTCTTTCTCCAACATCGTCCCATGATAGCGGGGTACGACATCTTCGTCCATACAGAGCTTCAAATGGAGTCATCTCGATGCTGGCTTGATAACTGTTATTATAAGAGAACTCCACCAGATGTAGGTAGTCTTTCCAGGATCCTCCAAAATCCAGAACACATGTACGGAGCATATCTTCAAGTGTCTGGATTGTACGTTCCGATTGTCCATCGGTTTGGGGATGATAAGCTGTGCTGAATTTGAGTTGAGTCCCCAAACTGGCTTGTAAGCTCTTCCAGAAGTGAGAGGTGAATCTTGAATCTCTGTCGGAGACAATACTTACTGGAACTCCATGCAGCCTAACAATATGTCTGATATATAAATCTGCCAGCTTCTCTGTAGATAGCCCTACTTTGAAAGGTAGAAAATGTGCAGACTTGGTCAGTCTATCTACTATCACCCAGATTGCATCCTTACCACTAGGTGTCCTTGGAAGTCCGAAAACAAAATCCATTGTGATATGTTCCCACTTCCACTCCGGAATGGATAGTGGTTGAAGCAATCCTCCAGGTCTTTGTCTTTCTGCCTTGACCTGCTGGCACACTAAACAACGAGATACGAACCTGGCTACTTCTCTTTTCATGCCATGCCACCAAACATGCGTCCTCAGGTCCTTGTACATCTTGTTGGCTCCTGGATGTATAGAGTACTGCGATCTGTGCGCCTCTTGCATAATTTCTTCTCTTATGTCTCCTTGAGGTACACATAATCTATCGCCATGCCTCAGTGATCCATCTTCATGAATTCTGAATTCTTCTACTAATCCAACTTGCACTTGACCTCGAAGGCTTCGCAGGCCTTCGTCTTGAAACTGAGTCTCCTTGATCTTGTCCATTAAAGTAGACTGAATCTGCAAGTTCATCATTTGGCCTTCTTTTCCTGGGATAATTACTTCAATACCTAAACTTTCCAAGTCCTCCAGCAGGTGTCTGTCCATAGTCAAGTACATAGCCATAGGATACCTGCTTAGAGCATCAGCAACTACATTTGCCTTTCCAGGGTGATATTGAAGAGTGATATCAAAGTCTTTCATTAGTTCCAGCCACCTTCTTTGCCTCATGTTTAGCTCTTTCTGAGTGAAGATATATTTTAGGCTTTTATGGTCTGTAAATATTTCCACCCTTTCTCCATAAAGATAATGCTTCCAAAGTTTAAGAGCAAAAATGACAGCTGCCAATTCTAAATCATGAGTTGGATAATTCTTTTCATGAGGTCGAAGCTGTCTAGAGGCATATGCTATTACCTTCTTGTTCTGCTCCAGTACACAACCTAGACCTTTTCCAGAAGCATCACTATAAATAGCGAAACCTCCGGTTCCGGAAGGTAAGGTCAGAATAGGGGCAGAAGTCAGTCTTTTCTTCAATTCCTCAAAAGCACGCTGACATTCATCAGTCCAGGTGAACTCTTCATCTTTTCTTGTTAATTTTGTCATGGGTTCCGCAATTCTAGCAAAGTCCTTCACAAACTTCCGATAGTAGCCAGCTAGTCCCAGGAAACTTCTAATCTCAGCTACAGAGTCTGGAGTGGGCCAGGATTCTATTGCAGCTATCTTCTTAGGATCTACTGCTATTCCATCTCCAGTCACAACATGTCCCAAGAATTCTACTTTGTCTAGGAAGAAAGCACATTTAGACAATTTTCCATAAAGTTTTTCCTTCCTCAAAGTCTCCAAGGCTAACCTCAAATGTTCTTCATGTTCTTCGGGGGTCTTGGAGTAGATCAAAATATCATCAATGAAGACCACTACAAATTTGTCTAGGTATGGCTGGAAAACTCTGTTCATTAGGTTCATAAAAACTGCTGGAGCATTCGTCAACCCGAACGGCATTACTAAGAATTCGTAGTGTCCGTTCCGGGTATTGAAAGCAGTTTTAGGGATGTCTTCCTTTCTCACCCTTACTTGGTGGTAACCAGACCTTAAATCAATCTTGGAAAAGACCCGAGCTCCACTCAACTGATCAAATAAGTCATCTATCCTGGGCAGGGGATACTTATTCTTAATTGTTAAGGCATTCAAGGCCCTATAGTCAATATACATTCGGGATGTTCCGTCCTTCTTGGGCACAAATAATACTGGAGCTCCCCAGGGTGAGACACTAGACCTAATGAAGCATTTGTCTTCTAGTTCTTTGATTTGCTCATTTAGTTCTATTATCTCCTTCTTGTTGATTCTGTAGGGATTTTGAGATACTGGTGCCGCTCCTGGCACTAAGTCAATGGAGAATTCAACTTCTCGGTCTGGGGGTAAGCCTGGGAGATCCTCAGGGAAGACATCAAGGTATTCAGAGATGATAGGTGGCAATTCTTCTGTTACTAGGGCTCCACAAATTATGTTATTACCCATTTCCCTAGAACCTCTAGCAAATTCAAATTCTGGCTTGTCAGGTGGCCTGAAGATTACACTACCTCTGTGGCAGTCTATTGTGGCATGATGTTGACTTAACCAATCCATACCCAGTATAATGTCAAAACTGGGCACTGGCATTACAAGTAGTCTAGCATACAGTTCTCTTCCACATAATGTGATAGGACAATTGTTACAGGCATCACTAACCGGGATGATTCCTCCACCGGTAATGATCTTATAATAATTCCTAAGGGGTTTAGTGGTTAAGCTATGCTTCATAAGGAAATCTACTGACATGAATGAATGAGAAGCTCCAGAGTCAAATAAGGTAATAGCTGGTATTGAATTTATAAGCACAGAACCTGTGATCACGTCTGCTGTGGCTTCTGCTTCTTCCAGAGTCATTGCATAAGCACGGCCTTGCTGCGGTGCACCCCTCTGTTGCTGCTGTTGGTGCTGAGCAAAGCGTTGTTGTTGAGTTGGAAGCGGGGGTCCCCTCTGTTGTGCTGCTGGGGGCCTGGTCTGGACTGGAGCCTTTGGTGCAGCTGGGCGTCCTTGAGCAGCAGGACAGTCCCTTAATTGATGTGCTGGTGAGCCACAATAGAGACAGGCACCTAGCCTCTTTCTACAGTCTTGCCAAGTGTGGCCTGGTTTTTGGCAATAGTTGCAAGGGGGAGCTCGCTGGTTCTGTCCCTGAGCCTGGTGTTGGGGATCTGGAGCTCGAGGGAGAGGACGCTGAGTTTGCTGCGGGGCCCTCTGTTGTTGTTGTTGCTGTTGTTGAAAAGGGCGTTTGTTGGGTCCCGCATTTCCGGTATCTCTTTCTCGCTTCAGTTTGTGCCCCATATCTCTCTCTACGCCTTGTGCCACGCTCAGGATTTCTTCATAGGTACGAGCTCGGCTGGTGGTGACAGCAAGGCGAATATCCGGAGACAGCCCCTTCTTGAATCTACGGGCTCTGTCCTCCGGGGTACGAACCATGTACTCCGCAAAGTGGCTTAACCTGCTAAATTCAGCAGTATATTCATCAACAGACAGGTTACCTTGTTCTAGTCTCTCGAATTGGCTTTCGAGAGCTTTCCGAGCCACTTCGGGGTAGAATTTCTCCTTGAATAGCCTCTTGAAGTCCTCCCAGGTGATGTCAGGAGCAGATAGTTGAGGTTCATCTCTGAACCAGGTTCGAGCAATGTCGAACAGTTGCAGGCTTGCGGACTCCACTTTGAGGTCATCAGGGACCCGGGCAGTCTTCAGGAGTCTCTCGACATTCTCTATCCATTCATCGGCATAGAGAATGCCCTCAGTTCCGTAAAATTCCAGGGGTCTCAGATTCTTGAAGTCTTTGGCACTCCCTGGCCTCTTGAGTGGCGACTCCTGGGACTTAATAGCTTCTGAGAGGCTGGTCCGCAGAAGTGCAGTCTGTTTTTTCTGGGATTCCACCAATCCCTGGAACACTCCTAGCAGTTGTGCCCCATCTAGGGTAACTGCCGGGACAGATGGAGGCGGCGGGAGTGCAAGAGTCTCGGGCACATTCTGCTCAGCTGGTTCCGATGTGCCTCCTACTGTGTTCCTGGTCTGGACCATTCTGAAAGATTAAGGGATAGGAAGATCAGAATAGAATACTTGGAAATCAAAGGCGATAGGAAAAAAATTGAGCAGCAATGATATCAAGAATTGAAATAAGGACGCTATACTGTGAATGAGCTTTTCCTAGAATCCTCAATTTTATTCCATACCCTGTCCTAGGGTATTACCCTATTTTAGGATAGACCTGCATGGGCCACCATAAAAACGTGTCACGACCCGCTCCCGGAAGTTCGGACACGAGTGCGTGGGTACGTCCAGCCTACGCCGCAGAGTCGACGGTAGTACGCTGTCTAGGTCAATCCATCTAAACTAGTCTAACTCATTCACAATTAACATAGGCAAGATAATAATAGGAATAGAAACTTAAAATTTGCAACTGAAATAAATGTGACAACAATTCAAATGTTTAATACAGGAATTTCAAATGAAATCGGGGACAAACCCGATTAAATAAGATAAGAAACAAAATAAAAGATAGCTACTGCTAGCTACTCTGCAGCAGGGGTCTCCTGGGTGGGTTCTGGCTCCTCATAGGTATCATCTGTACCCTCATAAGGACCATAATAAGTAGGGGCAAGATCCTCATCATCGCCTAAATCAACAGATCCAGTCAGGAAAGGAGCAAAGTACACAGTGCACAACAATGTTAAACTAAATATTTATGACAATTAAACATTGAATATCATGTTAAGGAAATTGCATAAAGGAATGTTAATATCTCAGAGTCAACACTATAAACAGGAATATGAGAAAACAGAAGTAAACGAGCAGGAAAAGAAACCACACAGTCAGCAAGAATATAACATGACCAGAAGTTATCTGTATGAAACTTGTGTTTGTTTTTAGAATACTTAGTTGGCATGTAGGGGTTTATAAGGCTAATCCGGCCGTCATGAACGGCTATTAGTCACGAATAATCGAGATCCGGCTGATGGACAGTCGTGTACCAACAGCTATTATTCACGGCAAGGGGAAGGGTAAACTACATGCCTTTCAGTATTCTCCCACCCGACATGAAAAACAAGACATGAATTTCAATATTCAAGACATGAAATATAGTATTCTAATACTACGTGTAATCAGCAAGAGTACTAGTAGAGCAGGGAATTTAATTGTCACAATATAAAGATTAACTTGAAGTGCAGGTACTTGCCTGTTGTTTGGATCTGGTTAATTTGGTTCTTGGGAGAAATTTCCACAGATGAGTCCAAAAGCTGAAATAGACATTACCATCATGCTCAGAAGATGTCAAATAGCTAGAAATGCCTGTCCTTGGGTCCAATTTGGAGACAAGGGCAAAAACGGCAGTTTCGGGTCAAAACGGGGTCCGCCGGTGGGCCCGCTTTGCACCGAAAAACGCGTCCGGGTCAAAGGTCTCCAAATTCACCAAACTTAGTGTCAACAGGTCAGGAACGCTGATACGAACCCAACGGAACTTCCAGATTTGGATTCCGATGAGCCGAACACAAAATCGCCCGTCGAGCGGGGCCTGTGGGGCCCACGACACGCGATTTCGTCAACGTTCTCAGAATCGAACCAAACTTGACCCACAGGACCAGCGTATCGCTACGAGTCCGATGGCACAAGTTTCGTCTCGATCCGACGTGTGTGCACGAAGTTAGGGTGAATTGCCGAAAAGGCGGATACGGGGCGGTGTCCGCGGATACGCGTTGATTCCGGTGTGCACGCACACCCGAATCAGCTTCCACGAAAACTCACACGTCCGTATCGACGATGCGTACATATCTGTGAAGACCGCACGTGACCAAGTCGTCCCGTTTGGCGGGGCGGACTCAGTTCCGGGGTGAAACAGGGTCTGGTTTTTCCTGTTTTTGGATCGCGGTGTGCGATCACCACAGGACGCGATGTCCCGAACAGTTTGTCCGGACACCGAGAGGGTCATACAGGCTTCACAACGCAATTTGCGGAATTGGAAACGGAGCTACGAGGCAAAAGTTACGCGTACCTGAAGGGGACCCGAAAATCAGGGTCGAGACGTGTCCGTGTCGTGTCCGACACGGAATCTCAAATTAGGGCTAGGGTTAGGGTTTTCGACGGAATCCGGCGAGGGGCGGCTGCTGGGCGGCCGGCGAGGGCGGGGGACTGGTCGCCGGAGCGAGGCGGAGCTGCTGGCGGTCGGCGGCGCGCGGGGAGGTCCGGCAGCGGCGGCTGCTGCTGCTGGTTGCTGCGGTTTGCGGGAGGAGACGGCGGCGGCGCCGAGGGGGAGGGAGGCGCTGGGAGGTCGGCGAGGCGGTCGGCCGGTGGCGGCGAGGTGGCACGGGGCGGCGGGGAGCCGGAGGGGAGGTTAGGGCAGTGGCCGGAGGGAAAGTGAGGGCGGAGGAGATGGGGGAGCCGGGGTTTTTATAGGTGGTGTTGGGTGGTGGCGTGGCCGCGGAAAGCGGGCCGAGGGGGTGAGTGGCCGGCCGGTGCGGGGGAGGGCGCGGCGGAGGCGGCGCGCGACGCGGAGGCGAGGGAGAGAGGGGGAGACCCGGTCGGAGGCGGTCGGGTGGCTAGCGGGTCGGGTTGCCCGACCCGACCCGACCCGGATGGCAAGCGGGCTGGGTAGCTGGGCTGGGCTGGGCTTCGGCCCACTGGGCCGGGCCGGCCCAGAAAAATAAAAAAAAATATAAATATAAATAATAATAATAATAAAAAAAAGTTAATTAATTAATTAATTAATAAAATAGTTTTTAGGCATTTAAAAATAGGTCTGAGGCCCAGAAAAATCCAGAAAAATTACCCTAAGTCCAATTTTTCATTTTACACCCAAAAATGTTATTTTCATGATATTTTAATATTATTTATTGCTAATTAAAAATTATTTATTAATTGAAAAGCTTGATTTTAATTACAGAAAATTTCCAGAAAATTCCAGAAAATTGGGAAAAATCCAAGATTTAATAATTTGAAAATTTAGGGGGTTTACAGGGGTACAAAGTTGGAATTATTTAGAATTAATTAATAACGTTTGCGACGAATATTGTGCGACTAAAATTTAGCACAAGAGAGCATAATTATAAGTTACACCATGGTCAGAATAGTAGGCGGGCATGTATAGGACAAAGTTGTAAAGTTTGTGGGAAGGCAATGACTAGTGAGGTGCTCCAATGATCGAGGCAACGGTAAGGTGCGCTACGTGATATAAATATTGCATAATAAAAATAAAATGTTGCGTTCTAATTCTATTTGGATTCTGATTAGACTAATTTCTCTATCTAAGCAAAGTAGACCTAATTTTGGGTGAGGGGGTTTACAATCTACCCAACTTAAAATAATTTTGTCCTCGAAATTAAAATAAGGCATAATTGGTTTAATTCCTTCACTTGCGTACGTAAGGCAAGTTCAATCGCAATCTCTTCCAAATTAACCTCTTTAAATCCATCGTAATCCTTTTCAAATTAAATTAACTATTATTTAAA
This sequence comes from Iris macrosiphon, assembly GCA_036927795.1. Lineage (NCBI taxonomy): Eukaryota > Viridiplantae > Streptophyta > Magnoliopsida > Asparagales > Iridaceae > Iris > Iris macrosiphon. The sequence goes on from JAYESA010000007.1 coordinate 53,542,206, forward strand.
TCGAACGTCAACACATCGTACTGTCTTCTCGATTCTCAAATTAAATAATCCACATCCAATCTAATTCAAATCTCTATGACATCCCACATCAAAATTTATATCGCAATCTTCAACTATCATAATTTCCTCTAGAAAACAATTATAATCAAATATTATTTCTATCCTCAACTTGTGAATTCCGTACTCTTCAACTTTTAAATTCAATTTGTACTCAATATTTCAAATAGGTAATCCCACAATCAACATTTAACTTTTAATTTAAGGCCTCAATTTATAAAATTTGAATTCTAATTCACCAATTGTCCAAGTCTAGATTCCTATATTTATCCTCAAAGCTTAAATCGATGATTCAACCTTCAATATTAAAATTTTAAATCATGTGCCCAAGTATAAAGGTTTGGTTCGCCATATCAATGTTTTTAAAATTTATTTAGATCATCATCATCTTAATCCTTCTTTTAAAATTTCTCAAAAATTAAAATGACTCGAATCTCCCAATCTAATCTTGCTTGATCACAATCTAAAAAAAATTTCCTCTCAAGTTGTCAATGCAACTTCTACCTAACTTAGAATTTATCCATCTGTCATCATATAAGGCTATACACTTAAGAAAACTATTCCTCAACTTATTTAATCATGCTATTTGATCCTCAAAAGTTTGAATACCAACATATCTCATCTATGATATGACCTTAATCAACTATAAAAGGGAGTCACCTAGTCATATGATTAGCCTATGGGGTATATCTAGTACTTATCGGTGTATCAACTTATAACAAGTACGAGGTTTCGCCTTTCTGAAATAGGGTAAGACGGAGAGCAATAATAAAGAATTCAAGGTGGAGGTAATTGAATACAAGTATGGGGATCAAGGCGTTTAAAGAATTCAAATAGGAATTGTCAAGGTAGCTGTGGATTGAAATCCTATTTGGTAAATTCCTATTCGCATGTTCATATTGGAACAGTTATGTAACCGATATGATATGCTCAGACATGTCTAGAGGGCAAGTACATTCGTCTAAGGAGCTAAGTCAACTTTATCTCAATCCACATAAGTAGTTATGCGAGGGGCGAACCAAGCGCACTATGGTTGATCAGACCATAATACACTGATTCTGAAATATATTAATGTGTATACCCAATAATACATATATCATGATCAAGCTCGATAAAAGAGTGAGCTTGCAAAACTAGGCTATAATAGTGGCATAAGTCAAGGTAGTTTAGAAAATATAAATACGCTAGATTATGATGAAAGAAGGTACATAATAATTCAAGTTCACAAAAAGATAAGACTCTACAATCTCTACAGTTGTCATACTAACTCATTGTCTAAGTTGCTAGTCGACAAAATAGGGGTATGGGCCTCTAAGTTCTACAGTCTGAATAAACATTATTTTCTTATGCTAGTATACAGTTAATGTCATTCAGTTATACTTCATTAATGGGTCCCGAGGACTATGTGATACTATATCGTGAGGCATACTACACAACTTAAAATAATAAACTAATACTGCAACTGCCTTAAATGAGATTCTACAAAATTACTTGGTCCTTGTAAATGAAGTAGAAACTATTGTTAGGGTATACGAGGAAAAGATCTTGGTACTGATGAGGGTATCCTATTGCCTTATATAGGTAATGGTCATCTTAAGTCTTAATCATAGTGTTTATAGAATACAAGTGTTAATACTAAGAATGGAGAGTTACTGGCCTTCAAGGGAGAAGGGAAATATAACTCGTATCGAGGTGTGGTACGAGTTACGCGATTTAAAACTAAGGGATAATCATCATGTCACAATCTACAGGAATAACTCGAAACTATCAAGTTCTAATTACCAAGCACAAAATTTTAAATTTTCAGATTTAACAAACTATAATCCTAGCAATCTATATATCTATCATCAAAGAATACACTTGGCCTTGAATCAAAAGTGTTAGGTAGCACGTCTTGAAAGATGAAGAATAGGAGGACATAATTAGTCGTCGCACAATTATAGCGAGCGCTAAGTTTACATTGGAACAAGATATGCAATTAAAAATAGAGGGACTCTAGATAATATCATTGTTTTCTAAGGGGAAATGTGGTATGCTAATATCTGTGTTCGAGGTTTGGTCGAGAAGAATGTTATTTTCATTCCTCTAGGTTTTCTTAGGTGCTGTCTGCTAGTATCAGGACAAGAACTTAAATTTATAGTTCTATAATACTATCCCACTATAAAAGTTAAGTTTTTGTCCTAATATTCAACCTTGAATTTCTATTGGTCCCTTAATGCTAGGGTCAAACAATATGGCCAAACTTCTAACTAACTCTAGTAGTATCTATACTACTCTAAAGTCCTTCATAACTATATCAAGGGGTAATGGTCAATCAACCTATATGCAGGGATGCTAGGGTTCATTAAGTATTCTAACTCAGTGATGTGTCATTATCCTAGTGGTACTCTTAATAGGAAGGTTATTTATCCTACTTATTATCTAATAACAGGGACTTCTATATTCTAGGAGAAAGCTATACTCAAGGAACTATTAGGGAGGCACATGAATCAAGCAGGATACAGCTATTCAAATAGAACAGACTGGAAGAAAGATAAGTTATGGTAAATTATGGATGAGATCCTATACTCTAATCCTATTTGCAGGCTTGTTCGGTACAGTAACGTAACTGAGACAATATGCTCTGACCTGTATTGGCCACCACTAAAAATATGTCACGCCCCAGTCCCAAAATACGTAGGACCAGGACACATAAGCATGCCAGCCGCATGTATATGGCAACTCCAATGTATGGAAACTATAACACATGCGAACGTTGTATTATGAATATCAAATCCACAAGTGGTAAAACTATCACATGTCACAGGGTATAATCTAAATCTCATCCACGGAAAACATATAAAAATAAATAACCCATATCTATGAAACTAGATATCAATATAAAGTATCTAAAGATGACAGTCGGATGGAAACAAATCAACTACCGACTAGAATGTAGAATAAACAAGACAAATACAATATAAGTACAACAACTATCAACCACTGAGACTCGAAGAGAAGACCTCCTCGGAATATACGTAACCAGTCCGGATCTGCACTCCTGCTAATACTCATGAACAGCTACACCTGGAAGGGACCAGGTCCTCAGAGGGACATAACAAGATACATAGAAGCATGCCATAAAGTAAATACTAAATAAATAAAAGGGTGCGCTAACCATCTAAGTGAATGCAATGTGAGGACAACTTTGGTACGTATGGGTAGGCGTAGGCATAACGTCCAACATCTTCTAGAGTGTGGTATCTGTAACGTCCATCATTCCGAAGAATGAGGTATCTGTATATATATAACGTCCAACACTCTAAGGGACGTAGTATCTGTAATAATATATACGTTCGTATCACTCCGAAGAGTGCGGTATCTGCAATAAAGGATGTGGGTGTCCCATACGCCTACTAGTCGTCCTCCCCGCCCAATGCAAATGTACAAGTCGCGAACACGACGTGGACATCTCGTACTATAATTCAAGTCTCTAAAGAAATAAACAACTATGCTAATTACCGTGACACGTGTTGCTCATACTGATGGCCAGTCAGTCATGAGGCACGCGTCCCTACATGAACTCACTCTGTGACGTGTAATGATACGTGTCAAGGCCTGGGGAGTCATACCGATAACTCCATAACTTTAGGTGGGTCTACTAGGCTCTAAGTCAGACACAAGTCCTAACGTCAACGCCTTCGTTGACTGCACCCGAGTCTCTCTCGGACGCGCACAGTTATATAATCTAAAATAATAAACATGCAACTAAATATATAACTGAATTTAAACAGTAAAATAAGGCAAGGTATACTTGTTTGGCAAGAAAGCTGCAATGTACCAATAACCTGCTCCTGAAGTCGCGCAGAATAATCCGATATGTCCTATATACATATAATATAATACAACACAACATCAGTCATTACACTAGCACATACACAATCATAAATACCTTGAACTCATGACATAGCTAGGTATGTCACTGGTCAACTAAGGTCAAGTGTGCATCTAGTTGCACGGGTATCGCGTCTGAAATTGCTGTACAAAATAGACAGACAAAATGATACGGCTCTCCAGTACGTCAGTGTACATAATGGCAGTCTGCTAACAATATTACATGGTTACAGGTCAACGTAACTACGGGATATCCGTGGTTATACTCGGGTCACCAAGTAAATATATAAATATACATTATTATTATCTAGCATATCTCATTAATACTTATAATACATATATACACCAATTAAATACATATACAACATATATACATGTATATATGCTAATTAAATATGTATGCAATATATATATTGTATATACACTAATTGGATTTATATTATATATATTAACATATACTAGGGATACATATATAATACATATAAACACGCATACAAATATGAAAGGGGAAAACACATTCGTACATCGGGGTACGTGCACGGAGATGCTGATGACGACGATGACGATGATAACGACGATGAGGGTTATGACGAGATGATAACTACTATGATGGTGATGATTACGACTACGGCAACGATGATGATGTGGGTGATGGTGATGACGTGAATGATGATGATATAAGTGATGGTGATGACGAGGACGATGAGGTGGGGAATGGTGATGACGAGGACGGTGACTGGGACGATGATGACGGTGAAGATGATGATGGGAGATGATGATAAGGATGATGGTGGGATGATGTGTATGACGTTAATGGTTATGGTGTTGATAATGGCAATGGTGGTGGTGATGGGGTCATTACCATTACCATTCTGGCCAGGGGGGTCCGGCAAGGAGGTCGAGCAGGGAGGAAGAAGGACAGGGAAGAAGGGGAAAGGAGCTCGTGTTACTGGTGGTGGTCGTGCTGGGAGCAGTGGTTGGCCGAAAGGACAATGGTGGCGGTGGTTATGATGATGATGGTGATGATTTGAAGGGGAGGAGGGTGGTCCGGCATCGAGGAAGGTGGACGGAGACTGGTGGAGAGGGAGATGGCAGCAGGGTGGCATCGTGGTCGAGTCCGGCAAGGAGGAGGCGGTGGTCGAGGAGGAGGACAGAGGTTTGGTCGAGATGGCCGGAGGGAGAGGAGGAGATCAGCAGCATCGGGTTCCCTGGTCTCCAGTGTTCAGGTGAACAGCCGGTCGTAATCGACTTGGAGGAGAAAGGAGAGGCGGGTCTCCGGCAGTCCAGGCAGAGATGGCCAGGCGGGGTTCGAAGGCGGGGATGATGGCCAGGCCGGGTCGAAGTCGAGGAAGGTTCCGGGGAGCGGTGGAGGATTCGACGGTGAGCAGCAGGTCGAGCTCCGGCGTGGTGCAGCAGTTGAAGGCGAGTAAGGATGAGGGAGATGGTAGTGCTGGGTGGAGAACGACGGCCAGGCGAGCTTCTCCGGCGAGTTTGGTCGGCTCGGCGGTGAACGGGGACCGGAGGAGAAGAAGGAGGAAGGAAGGGTGGTGCGGCATTGTGGTAATGGTGGTTGTGGCGGATGGTGGAGGAGAAGAGATGGAGGAGGTCCGGGAACTGGTGGGCCGGTGGCTTCGATCTCCGGCGAGGGGGAAGAGGTGGCTCCGACGAGGCTGAAGGAAGGAGGAAGAGGGTGAACAGGAAGTATGGGGGAGGGGTCGGCTGGAAGAAATAGGTTTGGGTTTTGAGGTTTTGGGAAAGTAAAGGAATATGTGATATATATATATATATATATATGTAAAAATTGGTTTGGGTTTGACCTAGATAGGTTTGACTTTGGTCAACATCTCCTTGGGATGGGCCTTGGGCTCATATGGGGATGTTTGGAGGGCTAGGATTTGCATTATTTAAAATGCAAGGATAGGGTTAAGTGAGGGGCGAGGTTGCGCGTTGACATTCCGAAAATTATGGAAAAAATTCATGTAAAGGTGAAAACGAGTTTTCTTCATGTATTGTCCAATGGTGTGGACACCTCAATACACTTTTGCATAAAAGTGCCCAACAATTAGAAAATTGCATAAAGATGGAAATTAGATGAAATTAATTAAAATTAGTGCGCACGGTGTTCTCGAATTAATTAGAAGTACATGAGATTAAAATTAGGTGGGACACAAATATCATGGACATAGAGGGCTCAGAGTAGAATATTAATAAAATTTGGGTTGCACAAAACGGGTCAAGATTGTGTCTCCAATTTTGACTGGAACGCACAGGGGTACCAAGTTGGAATTATTCAGAATTAATTAATAACGTCCACGACGAATATTGTGCGACTAAAATGTAGCACAAGAGAGCATAATTATAAGTTACACCAAGGTCAGAATGGTAGGCGGGCACGTCGGACAAAGTTGTAAAGTTTGTGGGAAGGCAATGACTAGTGAGGTGCTCCAATTATCGAAGCAACGGTAAGGTGCGCTACGTGATATAAATATTGCATAATAAAAATAAAATGTTGCGTTCTAATTCTATTTGGATTCTAATTAGACCTAATTTCTCTATCTAAGCAAAGTAGACCTAATTTTGGGTGAGGGGGTTTACAGTCTCATCGCATACCAATTATACCGAAAGGTGCGTATGGTATATGCTGACGTGTGGGCTTTCGCGGAAGTTGATTCGGACGTGTGTGCGCATCGGAATCAACCCGTATCCGTAAAAAGTCCCCATATATAGACTTTTGTAAAACACCACCCCATTTTGTCTACGCTCGTCGAAATACGACGAAAATTATGCCATTGGATTCGTGGTATCATGCTGGTCCTGTGACCCAAGTTTTACGCGATTCTGAGACAGTTGACCAAGCTGCTTATTCGGGGGCCCCAAGGTTTGACTTTAAGGACGAATTTGTGCTCGGCTCACCGGAATCCAAAATTGAACATACCATTAAATTTGTATCGACGTTTAGAATTTGTTTGACCTATAATTTGTCACATTTAGAAACTTTTATGTCTAGCACGTATTTCGGTGCAAGGTGGCCCACATGTGGACCCGCTTTGACCCAAAATTACCGTTTTGCCACTGTGTCCAAATTGGATGAAAGGGTAGGCTTTTCTGACTATCTTGCTTATTCCGGGTACGTTGGTGATATTTATTTCAGCATCCGGAGATGTTCATTCGGAGGTCATAGTTTCTGATCCCTTGTGCTTGACGTTTGGATGCTTACACTACGCAGCTTTCTTGCCAGGCAAGTATACCTTACCTTATTGTACTGTTTAAATTTAGTTATTATTAGTTGTATATTTTATTATTTTAATATTATATAATTATGCGTGTCCGAGAAAGACTCGGGTGCAGTCAATGAAGGCGTTGACGTTAGGACTTGTGTTTGACCTAGTGTCTAGTGGACGCACCTAAAGTTGTGGAGTTATCAATATGACTCCCCAGGCCTTGACGCGTATCATTGCATGTCACATAGTGAGTTCATGTAGGGACGCGTGCTTCATACTCGACTAGCCATCGGTGTGAGCAGCACATGTGACGGTATTTAGCTTAGTTGTTTATTTCTATAGAGACTTACATTATAGTACGAGATGTCTACGTCGTGTTCGCGACTTGTACATTGGACGTTCTTCGAAACGTTGGACGTTATTACTTATACAGATACCATGATCCTCGGAGCTGGACGTTATTATATTGCAGAGTGCCCTTGCTATGGGGGCTTATATGGCATATACTAGCCAGTCACGGCGATTGGTAAATTACGTTAGCATATGTCTAGCCTACACTTTCCATACACACTAAGTTGTCCTCAAATTGCATTCACTTAGCTGGTTAGTTCACCCTCGAGTTTTTACAGTATTTACTTTATGGCATGCTTCTATATATCTTGTTGCGTCCTCTGAGGACCTGGTCCCTTTCCAGGTGTAGACGATCATGCCTATTCGTAGAAGCACGAATAAGGACTTGCTACTTTTTTCTTTTTCGAGGAGATCTTCTCTTCGAGCCTTATTGATCATTAGATGTACTTATTATGTTTACTCTTATATTCTAGTTTGGTAGTGGATTTGTCTCCACCCAACTACTTGTTCTTATCAAGCATCTTATACTTGATTCAGTTATATAGTTGATTGGTTATTCATTTCCTTATGATTATTTTTGTGGATGAGATTTAGTTATACCCTGTGACTTGTGATAGTTATATATCACTTGTGAATTATTGTTCATAATACAGCGTACATAGGTGTTATGGTTTCCATATATTGGAGTTGCCATATACATACGGTTGGCATGCTTACGTATTCCTAGTCCTACGTATTTTGGGACTGGGACGTAACACAGAGTATATGGGTAGGTAGCTTCTTAGTCACACATATCGTTGGGGTATATTAGCATAAGTTTTGTGTTGGGGCAGAAACCTAGGAATGTTCCCTTACAGCTACAACAATTGAACTTGAGGGAAGTTACCTGGGTCTGTGGTACCTAGGTATGTAAGTTAGTATTGGCATCAGTTGGTAGGCCATGTATTAGTAGCATTAGTTGAGTTCTAGTTATTAGCATCTCATTTTCAGTTAAGGAGTGGGTTATAGTGCTAGTTATTAGAGTGCTAGCTAAGGATTGGGTTGGACTGTTAGTAGTTAGTTTAGTAGATTAGTATGGGCAAATCAAGTGTCAGTATTATGTTAAGTTAGAGTCCAGTTAGTAGTATTAGATAGGGTATCACTAGGTAAGGTAGTACATGATAATATACTACTAGTATTAGCATTAGCTAGTATTAACTAGATTAGTAACCTATTAAGTAGTATGGACCTAGTTGAACCAAAAAAATAGAAATGATCTAGTAATCACTCTAGATGCTAGAAATAACTTAGAAGCATGCATTTTTACTCATTTACCCCTTAATACACCAAATTGACTTGAAACTCATCTATAGGGTTGTGCGACATTAGCTCGGGCATCGAGAGACACTCATTGCTCAGGACCACATGCGAATAAATTCTCTGATAATTTTTATTATTTTGATCATTACTATGATTCTAGTTGTAGTATATACTTGATTCTGACACAGCAGATATACGGATTAGTATCATAGATTCCTGTCACGAGGAGTCGTGATTGGAATCCATCGTACTAGCTGAGGACAGAGAAATATTAGCAAATTATGTGATCATACCCCATCTTACATGCATCATAGCTCACCCTACATATCACGTAGGGTGTAGCCTGACCATTTACATGTCTCATAGCCTGTTATATATGATTAGCCTGACTTTTGCTCGCATCATAGCTAACCAGATGGTTATTCTGACCTCACATATATCATAGCCAATCATATATAACAAGCCCGAATTGATGATCGCATGCATATTCATTGTCCTCCTTATGGAGTTGAGATCATTGACAGATTTTTACGAGTTGTGTTAGTATTTTTGAGACCTAGACATCGTTCTACCGCCGATGCTGCGGCGTAGGCTGGACGTACTCACGGCTCATGCCCAAATTCTGGGTGCGGGTCATGACAACCATAGTACCATCCCCCCCAGGTGCACCTCCACCCTCATCGACAACAATGCCCCCCTCTGCTCACTCCGACGTCCTACTTAATGCAAGGGCTCTATCCAACCCTATATCAATCATAATGTCCATACCCCGTGTCATGGAGGTGTCATCGATAATATTTCGATCCCCATTTGTTGCATTAGCCAGACCACCTGCCGCCTCCCTGTTGCCTTCCTTCTCCCCGTCCCTCTTAGGAGATGACCCTGCCTGATCGGCCCCATTGTCCGCCGTCTTGCACTCCCTGGTTGGGTGTCCAAAGCATTTACAGATTCGACATGTGGGAGGCCCATTCATATTCTACCCGCTGCCTGTACACCTCCCCCGTTTCCAACTCATATTCCAGCATGGTTGGAAGCATCGTATCTGCATGTCCTTGTATTCGAGCGTACCCTTATCTATACCTCCTTGTAGTCGGTTGGTTGGCTTTAATGGGTGTACCCACCATGCTGGCCACCTTCATCATCATCCCAATGCTTCGATAATTGATAGGCCACTCAGGTAGTCGAATCCAGATGAGGACCAAATGCAACACATCTCGCTCGCACTTTGATTCCTGTGTCCACGCCCTCATAATGATGAGACGTCCGTCAAAGGTCCATGGACCCCCCTGAAGAACCATGTCCATGTCCTCCCGTAGATCAAACCGAACGTAATAGAAGCAGTTGTCCCGAGAGAAGAACTCAATTCTACCCTTTGGTCGCCAAACTCATTACGCGTAAGCACGAATCTGCCCGAAGAACGGTCTGTTGTCCAACACATAGAGCATGACAGTGTTACGCCAGTACTCCGACGTTTCTGCTCGATCCACAGCCGTGAACACCGTCCTGAAACCATCTCCAACGCGTTTGGGCTCGACATATCTCATATGACCACTATCCTCAGGAGAATTGCCTCGAAAGTAGTCGCCTAGGATATCTGAGTTCCTTGCTCATTGGCCGATTGTTTACCCTTATCTGCCACCGTGAAGCGCCTGCTCTCCTCCCTGACTGGTGCACCATGGGGTGGGGGGGGGGGGGGTGGTGGGGGGAACCCTCCTTGCCTGCGTAAAGTTTTCACCTCGCTCCCCGCCGGTAGACGTTTGTTTGGCCTGTTCCGCAACCGCCCTATGCCCTGACTACTGTCCCGCGGCTGACCTTCTCTCCCCCCGACTCTGCACCTCGCCACGGTATCGACGCACCCTGAACCTTGTATCCCCTCTTGCTTCTTCCACAGTCTTGTTTGCGTTCGCACTCGTTTCCCTCCGTTGGCGGACCTCCGTGGTCCATTCGCCCCCCCTCGGCCTTCGCACCATGTTGCACCAGACCGTCCCCTCATAAATATAATTTTTTTATAATAAATAATATATATTTTTAAATAAATAAATAAACAAATATAATTAATGGTTTCGTAAAAGGCTTGTGGCGGTTGGTTTTTGTGGCAACAAAACTTGACATCCTTGGCCGAGTAGAGATAAAAATTGGAGGAGCAGTTAAATGCTTTGGATGCTGGACAAGCAAAGTTGGGTGGGCCCCAACGGCTAAGGAGGACAGTACGCGGACCGAGACGGTTGGTTGTGGTTCCTGTACTGTACCACCTTGCTTGTTAGGCGCGGCGTGTAGCTATTCTATATTCACAACGAAAAAAATGATCCACCAACTAGAGTAAGAACACGCCTACAGAGAGAGAAGAAGACGAGGAGAGAGAAAATGGTGATAGTGACTTGGGCTTAGCGGACAGCTGGCTCGCCTTATCTATAGCTGTCGTCCTCTCTCTCTCTCTCTCTCTCTCTCTCTCTCTCTCTCTCATCAATACCATACCAAACCGACCACGTACTTCCATCCATATTAGAAATAATAATAATAAGTTTACTACCAAATGCTTACAATAATTTTACAATCCTCTCACATCTTCATCTATGTGGACTACCTTCGACTCCTCTCTTTCTTTCCATGACCGCCACATAACAATTATAAGAGAATCGTAGATATTTGATTGTAAGTATAGCATAGTCATAATGGAAATGGCTTAATCCATCCACCCCCACCATCACTTCTTCACTACGCTATCCCTCTTTTAAGTTTTAACCACATTTACACAATTTTTTAGCTATTCGATCATCATATACGTTGCTATTCTGAGCCGCCATCATGCCTCTCTTGATTTGACGTGCTAGGTCAATTTGTTGCTCATAGCAGCCATTGGCCAGCCCAACTGCTTAGCCAATCCATCATGATGCCTATCTACATTTTGACCCACTGTCGACGTGACCTTACCATGACTGGTCTTTAATTTGGCACCGTCCGTTCTTCCCTATGCTATGTTTGCTTTCAATTAGTTATCCCTCTCCTTCCCGCCGCTGCCTCTATCCCTAGGTTCCTACTCCCAAAGTTAATAGAATAATAAGAAAACCATTAATAAATAATATACTTAATTACTTATGATTAATAATAATAATAATAGAAAAGTGGTACAAGTGAGGATAGAGATGGACAAAGAAGAGGATAAGAAATCTAGCCTTACCTTATATATAATTTTTTACTGATCTGTCCCCGGTGTGTATCGAATGTTGGAAGCACGGGAAGCAGCAGCAGCTAGTCCTCTATCGTGATATTTAAGCTGCTACTACTATAGCTAGGTCGGTTGGCAGGGAAAATAAGAGCCTCTCGGTCTGAAAAAAAAAAAAAGCAGCAGCAGCAGCAGCTAGCACTTGCTTTAGAATGGAGATGGAGAGAGGTGGCGGTGGAGACGATAGGAGACAGAGGGAGGAAGATGTGGATGCTACTACTGGTTTCTTCTTCGCCGGTTCCGCTAGCGATTTCTACGACGGTACGCGAGTCTGGCAGCAGTGTTCCAGCGCTTACAAACCACCAGGTTCTATTTTGGTAGTCTCTATTATTTATTTATTTATTAATTATTGTGTTGTGATTTTGTTTGTTTGTCCGTCCGGTGTAGGAATGGTGAGAGTGTTTCCTTTCACCTCCGCACAGTGGCAGGAGCTGCAGCGGCAGGCGTTGATATACAAGCACATCATGGCCTCGGTGCCAGTCCCTCCCGACCTCCTCCTCCCCGTCTCCGCCAGAGCCTTCCCTGAGGCCCCTCCCTTCCTCTTTCCCTCTACCGGTGCGTACTTAATGTATTAGTTTTAATGATTTTTTGTTATTCATGGGAATGTGGAATGGAGTCATGATGTGGAATATTGTTTGTTGGTTTGGTTTGTAACAGTGGTGAGTGGAGGGAGTGGTGGGGGTGCTGGGTTCAACCTGAGGTTCACCAACAACACGGACCCGGAGCCCGGACGATGCCGGAGGACGGACGGGAAGAAGTGGAGGTGCTCGAGAGATGCGGCGCCCGACCAGAAGTACTGCGAGCGCCACATGCACCGGGGCCGTCCTCGTTCAAGAAAGCCTGTGGAACTCCGCAAGACGAACAAATCTACCACCACCACCACCATGACTACTACTACTACCACAGCTGCTGCTGCTGCTGCTGCTGCTGCTGCTGCATCAGTGGCTGTTGTTAACTCGCTATCGATCACATCTCGCACTGTTGGGTTGCTGCCCACAGGCGACCTGAAACTCCCTCTCCAACCCATGGAACCAAACAAACATCTTGGGTAAGTAACTAGTTTTTTCTTCTTGATTAATTGCTTGTGTTTGTTATGTCAATGGTACTGATTGTACTCGCACTTGTATAGGAATATAGCATCGAACCAGCCATGGGAACTGATGGGAATGAGGAGCGAAGCCTACAATGGCGTGTCTAGCTTCAGTTACCCCGACCTCAACGACCAATGCTGCTCCTTTTTGAACCCGAACCTCTCCGCTCTCGAAGAAAACGCTGCAACCGATGACAACGTCCCTCCGCCGAGAGGGTTCATCGACGCCTGGTCCACCGACAACTCGGCCGAGCAGATGCCCACCCTCACGCTCTCCATGTCCAACGCAGTCTACGACGACGAGAAAACCGATCACATCCAGACTGGTCTGGGCCTCGGCGACTACTCGGGCGTGAAGTCGCAGCAGCAGCAGCAGCAGCAGGCCATGAACTGGACAGGGGGGCCGCTGGCGGAAGTGCTGCATTCGAGCAACATGGCCGCCGTGTCTCCGTGCGCCGGGAGCACCAGGAGCTCCTCCGTCAATCTCATCAATCTCATGTGCAAGAGCTGCTGCGGGAGCCACGAGGCTAGCCCGAGGGAGAGCCCCGCCCGGCTGCTCGCCTCGTCGCCTTCCGGAGTGCTGCAGAAGGCGCTCGTCTCTCTGTCGGACAGCAGCAGCGGCAGCAGCCCCACGTTCGCTGCGGCCGCGTCCAGGCCGGAGGTGGCGTTCCAGTGGATGAACCAGACGAAGTAAATTTTGGTTGCTTGGTTGAAAATGCTCTTCTTTTGTGGCTTTATGATTCTTAATTAAGATGTAAGCAGGAGAGGGGCATGTAAATTATTTTGATTGTGGCTTACTCGACAGTTTTTTTCCCCTTGTTGACATGATATCTGCCATCTATTAGCTACTGCTCTTTCTAATTTGAGCATTTGGATTCTGATCTAATGTTTGTATGCTGTTCTATTATGACTAGAACTCTTGGAAGCCCCGATAGAAAGACTCGTCTCAATGCAATGCAGTGCAGTGCCAATTTTATGTTGTCAATTGATTAAAATGTTTATAGGTAAATGTGATTTGGCTTGGATATATCTATATAACATTGATGATCGACATCGTTGGCCTCTCAGGTTCGTTCGAAAGTTTTGTAATGTATATATCTTTCGAACGTTTCAAAATATAGTGTTTTCTTGTACGTGTTATTGTTGAAAATCGGACACGTCTTCAAACGTTTTGACACCGTATCTTTAGAGTGTTCGTAGCAAAAATTTTAGACAAACCTACTTGAGATAACCAATTTATGTCTAACAAACAACAAGCACAGATAAAGAAAAGTATATGACGGTGACTACGTTACCTAGATAAATTTTAACCTTTATAATTCATGTGAAATTACAAGATTGACAAAATCAATGTTGAACCCTTTGTCATAATAGATTCAACTCCCACCACACTCTAAGAAGAAAATAAAAAGATTACAATTGAAATCACTCACCAACCCATAGCAATCTTTCTGAGCGATGACTCATCTTCGATCAGATCTCTTTATTCCTTCTGTCTTGGATGACGAAGTCCTAAGAGCAAAGTAGAGACTCTCTTAGATTTTTTGTGGACGAACATTCTGAATCTCCAACTTGTGTTATACTTTGGGCCTCCACTCTTCTATATTTATAGCATGAGAAATCCTATTTTAGGTTATAATAGGATTTCTTAAATAGAATACCTTAAATTAAGAATCATATTCCACCTAAAATAGACCAACACCAATTATGGACGTCAAAATATGGTCAAATTAAATATTTGATAAAAAAATAAAATCTAATCAAATTTTGCATTTAATGTAGATTTTTAAATTATATCAAATCAAATCTTCGACCATATTTGGGCTCCAAAATTCACCAAATTCAAACTGGACCCCAACAGTCTCCCCCTCCAGTCTGATGAGAGGGTATTGACCCCATGGCTTCTCAACTGGACTCCATGCCTGTCGTCCCGCGTTAGAGTTTCTGCTCCCCCATGTCACCGATTTCCGATCCTCCGAGTTGTTTTGCATCTGCCTTCGTCTCCAGCTTCTCGACCGTCACGTTGACCCTAGCTGCCACCCGTAGCACCTTCTGTACCACTGGGATCTTACCGACATCAATGACACGGGTGAGACCAAAGTTCCTGACTATCAGTCTCACCGTGAGTCTTGGCTACCTTTCTCCGACTTTCGTCTTTCGCCGAAACGTGTTAACGTTTCGACGAGCTTCTTCACCCTTGGCTGGCCCAACCAAGCGGAGGTACGATTCTTCCAAGATTCGAACTCCTGAATCTGCCCACCTTCGTGTCCGAACTTGAAGCTCCCGATACACATGCGTCCTTGAGCAAAACATCACGTATTTTGCATGTCGTTGATAACCCACAGCTCCTCCGAAACTGTGTGAATGATGACGCTCCCACCTTATATTGCGTTTGCTGTAAACCATGATCTCCTCCCTGGCCTTGAACTGCTAAAACCAATGTCGCTCCGGGAAGCTTTGGCAGACCACCCGTCGCCAAAATTGGATCCGTGAAGCAACCCCCACCTGGAGACCGACCAGCTATCATGGGACTGACATACTAACCCTCTATCTTTGGCTCATCACCATTCATCGCTTTCTCTCAACGAACCGAATCCTCCGTAATCCTCAAAGTATCTTAAAACCCCTCCTTAGCAAGTTTTCGACGATCCAACTCCTGTTGAGTACCCCTCGAGCCTCCATCCGATGTTTGTGGCCTGCCTGTACAACTCAGCGGCTTGAGCCTTTACATGCCACAACATAAATCTCCTCGAGCCAGCTGTTGGGAACCCTTCGTAAGCATCCAATCTTTGTCCCAAAAATAACCGCGACAACCATCATCCGCTAGCCTCCCTACCAAAACCAAGTTGTAGCGCAAACTCGATATATGTCGCACATCCTTGAGAACGAGTTTCTCACCAAGTTCCGTTGTCAAGTGCACATCACCGATGCCTACAATTGCAGCCTTCCCCTTGTTTCCCATCTTCACACGTCCAAACCTGCCGTCGTGATATGACCTGAAGATCCTCCTCTATGGAGTGGCGTGATACGACGTCTGGAGTGGCGTGATACGACGTCCCCGTGTCCATGACCCAATCGCCATCATGATACTTGTCACAAGGTTCGTCTGCGTCGGTTGCTGCGATGATGAGATCTCCCATAGCCGTGAGATCCTCCTGATCATCCTTGCCTTTGGCCTTCTCAGCTTTGAGCTTCATGCAGTTTCTCTTAATATGACCCATTTCGCCACAGTGATAGCAGCCCTCCTTCCGGTCCACAGTCGCAAGATCTCGAGAACTCCCCCCTGTCCTCACCTGTGACTTGGGTCTTCCCTTTTCGTAGGAAGCCACCAAAACAGACTCTTGCGACGATTCCACTTTCTTACGCCGGATCTCCTCGTTCAACAAGCTGCTTTTGACTGCCTCCTCGTGACAACTCCACCAGGTGCGGAGTTTCTCACCGACACCACCAACGTCTCCCAGCTTTCCGGCAAAGAACTCAAAAGCAAAAGGGCCTGAAGCTCATCATCAATCACCATCTTCATCGTAGACAACTGATTGATAATATCCTGAATCTTATTCAGATGTTGTGCCACTGGGGCACCCTCCGTATACTTCGAGTTGACGAATTGGCGAATCAGAAACGCCTTGTTGTTAGCCGTCTTCCTTTCTTACAGCGAATGTATCTTATCCCACAATACTTTTGCCGAACTCTCCGAGGACACGTGGTGAAACACCGAGTCGTCTAGCATTGGCAGATGAATCCAACTGCCTTTCGATTCAGGTGTTTCTAGTCTTCAGCAACTTTGTCCGATGTCTTAGCGTTGTCGCCCTCCAACGGACTATGCAAGTCCTTGCACCAGAGTAGATCCTCCATCCTTGGCTTCCAAATCGCCCAATTATCCCCTGTGAGGGTGATCATACGATTGTTCATCTGCTCCGTAGACATAGTTGCCAGAACCAAAATGAGTAGCTCTAATACCACTTTTGGGATCAGAAGCGCCAATACCACGCTCTGATACCACTTGTTGGGCGCGTCGCGAAAGCGTTTGCCAACCCACCTGAGATAACCAACCCCTATCTAACGAACACCAAGCATAGATAAATACAAGTATATGTCGGTGACTACGTCACCTAGACAAATTCTAACCTTTATAACTTAGGTGGAATTACAAGATTGACAAAATTAATGTTGAACCCTTTGCCATAATAGATTCAACCCCCTCACCACACTCAAGAAGAAAAGAAAGAGATTAAAATTGAAATCACTCACCAACCCGTAGCAATATCCCTGAGCGAAGATGATGACTCCTCGATCAGATCTCTATCTTCCTTTTGTCTTGGAGGACGAAGTCCTAAGAGCAAAGCAAATACTTTCTCTTATATTTTCTGTGGACAAGTACCCTGAATCTCCAACTTGTGCTATCCCCAAAAATAAGTATGAAAAATAAGAGTGCTTTGCTTTGTGCCTCCACCCTCCCCGAATCCCCGAAACAGGAAAATAAGAGTGGAGGCACAAAGATGATCATCATATGTAAGGTTGTAGTAGAACATCTTGATGGCATTAAGATAAATTCTATTGGAGGTGGTGACAATGTCATCTAAACAAAGATCTTGAAATATAGAGAAAAGCTCAGAAAATACTGTAACATTGATTGGATTTTTCGGACAAATACTACGTGCACAAAAGTTATCGAACCATTCTTTAGACGCATCTAAGGAAACAAAAATATGTGCTTTGTAGGTGTTGTTATTGGTATTGTGGAGGATTAAACAATGGATATGGTTGATCCTCAATAGGAGGAGGATTAGATGAAGATGCTTCATTTCTCCTTCTTTTTCCTCTTGATAGCATTCTAGGTGCCATAGAAAAAAATTTGAGAGCAGAAAAGAGAGGAAGAGAGATATACCTCAAGAAAATTATGGAGAATGGAAGAGGACCTTGATCTACCTTCAATACTTGAAAAGTGGAGAAGATGGCCACCAAAATTTTAAAAACTAGGGTTAGGGTTTTGAAATGATGGGTTGGAGGAAGGAGGAAGATGAAGTTGGCAGTTTAAAAACGGGTTATAACAGCAAGATGGTCGGGCTGCTATGTTAAATAGCATGTTGATCAAGTCATGACCAGACGGCTCATATTCGCTGTAGGTTCTGGGATGAACATGACCGATTTCGGTCCAAGTTCGGTCCTAGACCGAGTTCGGTCCCTGTGATTCCACAACTCCAATGAGATAAACCAGGAAGAAAAAGATCCAGGAAAAACAGAGAATTGAGCAAGAATGACCAGAAAAGATAGTCAAAAATTATAAAATCCACAACAATAGATAGAATGTGCGACAAATATGTGAAACGTTATCCAACACATGGGTAACTATCTCAGATTAGCTGTAGGGGTCGGATCTCAGCTAGCGGTGGTCCGAAGATACTTAAATAATGTGTCGCTTAGGGCTGATTACGCCTCTGTGATAGAAGGACCATAATGTAGAATATGTGAATAATGAATGAGTTTGCAAAAGTTGAGGCAAATTAAATCTATTGTATTGCATTTTCATCCAAAAATTCCAATTTTCGACAAAGAAAGTTAAAACGAATTTCGGCTTGTGGCTTAGTAAAAATATCTGCTAGCTGATGTTCAGTGTTAATAAAAAAGTGGTATCTTATTTCTATGTGCTTAGTACGTGAGTGACATACTGGATTCTTAGTCAAATTAATAGAGCTGGTGTTGTCAAAAAAATATAAGAAAGTGCTTATAAGTTAAATTATAATTTTTACACCCCGATCCTGAAAGGGTCAATCGTCCTCGCTGGATCCCTTACGGAACCAATCATCCTCGCTGGGACGTGATGCCGTACGAGCCTGGAGTTGCGCTCGCACAAGGCAAGGACGTGCAGTGATAGGAACCCATTTTGAAACATAATTTAGAAAACACATTCACAGAAGATTGAACACAAGTGCAGGAAGAAACATGCTTTTTCATTGATAATTCAGAGTAATTTACATAGAGTTTACATTGATGCGCCTCCTCGGCTACTTGAATTGTATTACAAAAGATAACTCAAAATGCATGGCGCGCTCCATCAGCTGGTCCACGTCGTTCATACAGTACGCGCTTGTATAGATTGAAAGTCCAAGCCTCCAAAATAAACTGACTCCTACTATACTTCAAAATAGAGGTGCTTCTAACGCCTTCCTTGCTTTCCACTAGCGTTGTACCGCCTGAGTGCCTGAAATAGTTGCCCACAACGTGGGTCAATACTCAACTTATACTGGTGAGCGGGGTGAACCCACTCGACTAAATCGACACTAGCTTATTAGGGGCGAGCATGCATCAAGATGATCTTTCTATAGAGAAGCAAGTGAATTCAATTCATATCAGTTGCATGTTTTGATAGGATTGAAAATAACATCATATCCAACAAGTACATCGGTTGCTTACTCAACCGACGCACGCCTTTCCTGCAATAAAACACAAGTATGCTTACCATCTGCACAAGACAATAAATTAGCATGTGTTCTATTCTATGCGGTCACTGGTGTGATCGACACCTTAGGGACTTAAACCAAGCATTAGCGGCGCGCCCTATCAGCCCGGGTAGCAAGCCCTGCTGGAGGTCCCGTAATGCATCGCGACTAGCACGAGGACTTATTCAAAGCATTTGCGGTGTGCCCTATCAGCTCGGGTAGCAAGCCCTGCTGGAGGTCCCGCAATGCATCGTGACTAACCCGAATCAAATATTTTCCTCCGGATCGATACGATTCCAGTGCCTTGGAATGTCGTTTCGAGGAAATGCCAAACCTTGTGCACAAGTTGTCCCAGACCATGCGAATGCATGAACAATTCATATGTCATACAATGCATCGAAATAAACAAAAGAAGTAAAGCAGCAACATATATCTTTTGCACAGTTCATATTTTCTCAAGCGGTGTTCCGATTTTGGTATCCCATAGGTCCAAACTCTATCTGAGGCACCAGGACACAACCAACAACCAATTTTCTTTACAAACAACTCAACTTCATAAGGTGTGCAAGCATATAGTAAAACTAGTCTACAATTCCCATGTTCCTTTCTTAGTGACTGGCATGCATTGTGACTAAGGATTTCCTAGGTATACAACCCGACATCATCGAGTGAACATTTGAAACATTAGAGATGTGGGCATGAAGAAGTAGGAAAGAAGGGTCCAAACCACTCACAATGTTTGATTCCGTTAAGCATCCTGTCCTGCCGATACGGCCGATTCCTTGAACCAGTGGTCCGATGCAAAGCGCGATCTACTCAACTGGTATGACCGTGCGAGCAGGCCGTGCTCTCCGAATCGTCCGACTGATCGGACTAAGGAAGACGACATTATCGCTCCAAATCCAGCTATCTCAGTACTGCTCTAAACGATCACCTGTTTCCCATCGAACTCCGCTAGGCATCTGCACATGAAACCAACTCAATCAATACTTTTTCCCAAAATTCAACAAATCAAATGTAACCAACTATTGTTTTATTCAATCCGACTCAGCGTAACGTACCGTGCGGTTGTGGGGAGTTACATAATATACCACTTAGAATCAGGTTCGTCCACGAACCGTGCTGGTACTCATTCCTATCACATGCCGCTTGTCCAATTCATAACTCTGCTCTATGCAACTCTCATACTCACGATCCTGACTCAGCATCTCGCTCTGCTGAACGCTCGTACAAATTCCCGAATTCCCACATCCTCCTTGCAGCTCAATACGAATTCCTCGTATCGCTTAGTTTTGGATCGTACACATATTTAAGGCATCCCTAAAATACATGCATTTCAGCCGAGCTTTGCGATAGCAAATTTGAACAAGTTACAAGGGTATCTTTATGTCCGAGGCATGCATTGCTTTACTTCCAATTGAACCAATCCTGATTTCCATTCCAACATATTCGCTTGAGCACTAGTCTCAAATATGATAATTTCCTACCGATTCAATCAGTTCGTGTTCTAACTCAATCCATCCAACTATTTCTGAATCCGCACTAGCAACATCTCCAAATATATCTCATGCACCGAATGATCATCTCAACTGATACTACCCCCAACTAGGCGACTTACCAAAAATATCAAACTTTGCTTAGATCAGCTCATCCCAACACCTTTTTCTGCCATCTCAATATCTCACTAGGTGAACATCTATATTGAGGTTCGTGTGATCTACGAAGATTTTGCCGCCACGCCAAAGGGATAGTGTCGCCACGTTCTCAACGTGGACACACTCGCGACAATTCCTAGGTTGCGCATGGAATAGTTCTTCGTGCTGCTTCCACTGCCTCGAAGCATAGGATATCACCTTTGCCTTCTGAACGAGCACGCTTTCCAGACTAAGTTCTGATGGATCTTGTAAATCTGAGGCACATCTGTCCTTTCCAGTATTCACAAAGATTTGATCTGAACGAGCCGCTGCTTTAACTTCACGAGCTAGTTTCACAGTCGTCAATTCATATGAATGCTATTCCCTTCCAGGGCACGATGAGTCAGAGGCGATGCCATCTTCAAAAATCTGCGACTCCGAATCTCATCAGTTGACTAGGCTATTTCCACCATCGCTCTGATCTTTCGGCTGCATCTTCAGCTGAAGGCTATCCCAAGGATCTTTCAAATCCAACACTCAGTCAATAAGCCAATCTCCAACACAAACTACTCATATCTTCTCTCGATGCATTCCCTAATGCGCCACCGCAAGGGTCGTTCTATAGGTCTACAATATTCATCTCTGACCTGGCGGTCAAGTCGCTAGGGTCAGCTGTCCCGAAGCTACACTCGATAATTGTAAGTCATCACGATGGATAGTTACTACGAACCATGTTATATCTCATCTGTAAATTTGAGCCATTCCAGCCAAGCGAACTTTCGAATCCGAGAACTACATGTACTACCTCTGATGATCTGTCAACCAATGCTGCTTAACCACCTGGAGTCTTGCTATCTATCTAAGCCATAATTTAAGAATTGCGCTTGTTGAAACCGTCTTCCATCAATCCGTCATTCTGCCCTGAATCCATCAAATTTCTGAATTGCCATGTTCGTCTACTCGCACTACCAATTGCAATGATTCTCGAAACTCGAGACTTGCTCACTTCTTATCCGTTTGCAGTGTTTCATAGTGCACGTCCAACTTGCTCAAATAGCACAGTGATTTGTTCCGACGTTGCTCCAACGTTTAGCTATCTTCAAAAGTCTGTCCGCCACAATCTTTGCCTTTAGTTGTTGCCTCAATCCGTTTACGTCTTTTCGGAGAATCCGTCTACCCTTGTTGCACCATTTTTGCCCAAAATTCTACTTCCGCTAAACCTAAGTCGACTTCTCGAGCAGCAATATCCAAAATCCTTTAAGTTCGTTCAAATCCATCGCATTGTCCCTCCAAGCCAAGATCGTGTTTCATTACTCAACCAACAGCTCAAATGTGTTGCCCAAAAATTGTAGTCCGTGCTCGCTATCCTTCAATTAACCCATCACTTCGCTCAAGCGTAACCCAACTGTTCGTTCCTCATGCTCAACTCTCTTTGCATCCAAGAATGCTCCACCGAACTCCCAAATCGTGCAAGCAAAATCTGGTATTCAGCTTCCCATCTGATCGATCTCAATTTTTTGTAATGCTTGGTCTACATAAATCTTTCCAATTTCCAAACACCCTTTCTGTCACGCTCCAGTCCCAAAATATACGGGACCAGGCCACGTGGCAATAGCCAGCTGACACGTCTCCGAGGATTTCCCAATTTAATGGATCCACGAAGAGTGCTACGCTGTCCTAAAATACTAACATGTCCAATATCAGTCAATAACAGGTAATCTAATCTCATCCACAATATAAAGAGCAAGAAGTACTAAATAAACTGCTGGATGATAAATATCACTCTCAAGATATTATAGTACAACCAATAAAGTCTGGTGGGAACAAACCCACTACTATGACGAAATAAAGTACTAAAATGAGATATAAAAGATAAAGACTAGGGCATCGTCTGACTAGGTAATGATGCACCCAATCCTAGGCGGAAGGCCTACCAATTGGTCACGGAAACTCTGAAGGCAACACCTCTAGCTCCTCTGCGGTAGCGAATCTTGTCTCCTGTCCGGAGCCGTATACTGTGGGGGTAGAAAGCCTCGTCCAAATCTGAAAAGGTACCAGGTCCTCAAAGGGACGTAACAAGATACATAGAAATATGCCATATATAAATACTGAATAAAATAAATACAATAAAGGGTGTGCTAGCCATCTAAGTGAATGCAATGTGAGGACAACTGAGAGTATATGGGAAGGTGTAGGCTAGACATATGCTGATGTAATTCACCAGTCGTGGCAACCGGCTAGTATATGCCACACATGCCCCCTATAACACGGGCGCAGAAATACAGTAACGTCCGACATTCTATAGAGTGTGGTGTCTGTAATATCACCAAGTAACGTCCATCACTCTACAGAACGCGGTATCAGTAATATATATATATATATATATATATATATACACACGTCCGCATCACTCCATCGAGTGCAGTGTCAGTGTGAAGGAGTGGGGTATCCCATATGCCTACTAGTCGTCCTCCCTGCCCAATGTAGATATACAAGTCAAATAATCGACGCGCATACCCCCTTATCTAAATGCCAAGTCTCTACACTGAAATAGTCCTGAATTGCTTACTAACCGTGATGCATGTCACACGTGTCGATAGCTAGTCGAGCACGTGAACCCGCATCCCAACATGAAATTGTCACAACGAACGTGTAGAAGTGTCGGTCTCGGAAGATAATAGGGTATCATCCAATGAGGTGAGTCTGCTAATGACTAAGTCAATGTATGCTAATCATCGACGTATCCGTCGAATACACCCGAGACAATCGCGGGCGTGCACAGTTGTATAAAGCAGAACAACGAGCATACAATATAATATTTGCATAATTTAAATTAGACAATAAATATGGCAAGGTATCTTGCCTGAGTCTTCAAGAGGTGAATGCCAAAAGCCTGCTCCTATAGCGTCTCCTGACTGATCCAAAGATCCTAGACATATAATATAACACAACAATGCAAGTATCAGACACTACGCATTAACTACATACGGTTAAGACGCTATTCTTGAATACTGTCGCGAGTTAACTGTTGCTTGAATACAGCGTCACGTGTGCACGTAGCTAGGGTGTACCCGTGTTCTGACTTCGGTTAACATGTGTCTCGAGGCAATAATTTATCTAGTTACGGGTTGACCATGATTTCTGTTCTGTGCGAACACCTGTCTCTAGTTTCCATGTTCAAACATACTAGGATTTATATCCAGGTGTTTCTAGTGAATTGCCTATCCCTGATAACTGGTCATTAATTTAGAATAATTATTTATTAATTAATATCTAATTAGCAATCACTGCTATGCATAAAATACTAACTAGGTTTAAAATCTATCGACACGGTGACACGAAGGAGAAGTATAGGACACACGAGAGAAGGGTTCAATGAACGAGTACCTGATCGGCCGAGCGAGGGGGTCCGCTCGCTGGTCGACTGTCTTCTCCGGCGTGGGTGAACTCCGGTCGTCGTATGGACAGATCCGGCCTGCCGGCGTTCAGTCGACTGCGATGGCTGCAGTATCGGTTGCAATGGCCTGGCGCGGCGGCAGTGGCTGAGGCGGCGTCCGGTACGGTGGTCAGGTCGCTGGGGTGGTCGGGGTCAGCCTCTCGGGGGTGGTTGCCGGTGCTGGAGGGTGGTGGGGAACAGTCGGGATCGGCCGGGGTCTAATAGGGGGCTGTGATGGTCGGGGATGGTGCAGGGGGGTCCGGCGAGTCGGTGATGGTGAAGTGGGGGTCCGGCGAGTCGGGCGGAGGCGTCTGGCGGTGTCAGACGGAGTGGAGGGCGGTGGTTTTGGAAGTCGGGGAGGGGACAGCGGGCTCGGGGGGTCGGGTTTGAATGGGTTGGTGATTGTGGCTGGATGGGTGTGGAGTTCCGGCGGAGAGGCGGCGGTCTGAGGGGTGGTTGGTGACGCCGGAGATGGCGAGGGGGCGGTGGTCCGGTGAGGCTGAGCGGGGATGGGTCGGCAAGGAAATTCGGCTAGGGTTGAGAGGATGGGTGATGTTAGTGTTTCAATAGTAGTTGGAAGAGTTGTTTATATAGGAGGGGTTTATGGCCTGGGGCCTTGGGCTTGTCTGGGCTCCTTGGGGTGGGGTCTAGTCCTCATGATAGGTATGCAGGGCTTGGTTATGTCCTATTTTTGGGTGATCTTGGCCTCAATTAATTTAGGTCACAAGCAATTGCATCAAACATTTAGGAGAAGGGTCGGTTTAATGAAATAATACTTGGGCGTTTTCAAAGACTGTTGTGCAACTAGATTTAAGCACCATAGTGGGAATCTAATAGTTGCACAAAGTGCAGGTGGGTAGTCTGGTGTCTCTAGGAGATGAGTACTTAATTGGTTTTGGGGTACCAACTAGTATAGTGCTCCAAACGTCAAGGCAACCGTAAGGCGTATTAAGTTATAATATTGCTGCACATTAAATCTAATTATAATCAATTTAACCCTAGTTTCTTAATTTAAATCCCAATAGCTCTGATTTGGTCGAGGGGGTTTACAACCTACCCTCCTTAGAGCATTTCGTCCTCGAAATTAAAATATACGCATGGTACGAACTACTGACTGAAATTAAAATGCTAAAGCGTACCTAATCCTTCGAAGAGGTAGGGATAGCGCTGTCTAATGTCCTCCTCGCGTTTCTAAGTCGACTCGCCTGGTGCATGATGTCTCCATGCGACACGAACTAAGGGAATAGTCTGTCCTCGTAGTACTTTCTCACTCCTGTCCAGAATCTCAACAGGCTCCTCTTGTTATGATAAGCTCGGCCCAACTGTGATCTCTGAGTGGTCAAGTACGTGACTCGGATCCGGTATATACCTCCTCAGCTGAGATACATGGAAGACGTCATGGACTCCTTCCAAAGTCTGCAGTAAGGCTAATTTGTAAGCAACCTCTCCGACGCGTTCTAACATGTCGAATGGTCCTATGTACCTCGGACTCAGCTTCCCTCTGCCTCCGAATCTGATAGTCCCTCGAGTAGGCGAGATCTTTAGGAATACGTGATCTCCAACCTGAAACTCTAAGGGTCGACGATGCGCATTAGCCCAATGCTTCTGTCTGTCCCGTGCCGCTCGTAGATGTCCTTGGATCTTCTTCACCTTCTCCACTGTACGAACAACCAACTCTGGTCCGATAATCTGTCGCTCGCCTATATCACTCCAACATACTGGGGAATGACATTTCCTTCCGTACAACGCTTCATAAGGAGCCATCTGGATGCTCGATTGACAGCTGTTGTTGTAGGAAAACTCGACCAGATATAAATGGTCCTCCCATGATCCCTCGAAGTCAAGCATGCACGCTCTCAACATATCTTATAACGTCTGAATGGTGCGCTCCGACTGGCCATCTATTTGTGGGTGATACGCTGTGCTAAAATTTAGGCGAGTGCCGAGACTCTCTTGCATACTCTGCCAAAAGTAAGAAGTAAACCTCGTATCCCTATCAGACACGATGCTAACTGGCACTCCATGTAGGCGCACAATCTCTCTCATGTACATATCTGCTAAGGCCTCCGTCGATTGTCCAACTCTGAAGGGTAAAAAGTGTGCGGACTTGGTGAGTCTATCCACGATTATCCATACTGCATTGCGCCCACTAGGACTCATCAGAAAGCCCGTAACAAAGTCCATAGTGATATGCTCCCATTTCCACTCCGGTATAGGGAGCGGTTGAAGAAATCCTACAGATCTCTGATGCTCAGCCTTGACTTGCTGACTCACCAGGCACTTGGCCACAAAGCGTGCTATCTCTCTCTTCATTCCGTGCCACCAATAGTACTATCTCAAGTCCCTGTACATCTTCGTGCCTCCTGAATGAATAGAATAGGTTGAACTGTGTACTTCTGCCATCAACTCCTGATGAAGTTCTCCATTTGGAACATAGAGACGATCTCTGCATCTCAATGTTTCGTCTTTATGTATTCTCAGTCCTGTCTGCATCCCAACCTCTGTCCTTTGTCTAAGTCCCTGAAATCTGGCGTCAGTTGGCAAGGCGGCCTTGATTCTCTCCACTAATGTCAATTGCAACTGGAAACTCGACAACTGTCCATCTACTCTGGGCATAACGACCTCTACGCCCATCTGCTCTATCTCTCTCAATAGATGTTGCTGGGTAGTCAAGAAGAATGCCATAGGTCTTCTGCTCAACGCGTCAGCTACTACGTTGGCCATTCCCGGGTGGTACTGTAGCTCAATCTCGAAGTCCGTCATCACCTCGAGCCAACGTCTCTGCCTCTGATTAAGGTCCTTCTGGGTGTAGACATACTTCAAGCTCTTATGGTCAGTAAATATCTCCACTCTCTCTCCATATAAGTAGTGCCTCCAAAGCTTCAAGGCAAAGATCACTGCTGCTAGCTCCAAGTCGTGAGTGGGATAGTTTTTCTCATGGGTCCTCAATTGTCTCGAAGCATAGGCTACAACATTTGCATACTGCATCAGGACACATCCTAATCCTTTTCCGGACGCATCGCTATAGATCATGAAACCTCCGGGTCCAGAAGGTATGGTCAGGATAGGTGCAGTAGTCAAACGCTTCTTCAGCTCGTTGAATGCCTTCTGACACTCCTCTGTCCAGGTGAACTCCTGCTCCTTACGGGTCAAGCGGGTCATCGGCTCTGCAATCTTCACAAAGTTTTCTACGAACCTCCGGTAATATCCGACAAGTCCTAGAAAACTCCTCACTTCGGAGACATTGGTAGGGGTTGGCCAGGTTTCTACTGATGAAATTTTCGCCGGATCTACTGAAATTCCATCTCCTGAGATGACGTGTCCAAGGAAAGCAATATAATATAGGAGAAACTCACATTTGCTCAGATTGGCATAGAGCCTCTCTCTCCTTAGTGTCTCTAACACTAGTCTCAGATGCTCTTCGTGCTCCTCGTGGCTCTTCGAATATACCAAAATATCGTCGATGAAGACTACTACGAACTGGTCTAAGTATTGGTGGAATACTCTATTCATCAAGTTCATAAATATAGCTGGCACATTTGTCAGCCCAAATGGCATTACTAAGAACTCGTAGTGACCATAACGAGTCCTGAATGCTGTCTTCTGAATGTCCTATCTTCGTACCTTCACTTGATGATAACCCGATCTCAAGTCAATCTTTGTGAACACCACTGCTCCTGTCAGTTGGTCGAATAAATCATCGATTCGCGGCAGGGGGTACTTGTTCTTTATAGTCAGAGCATTAAGGGCTCTGTAATCAATGCACATGTGTACTGTTCCATCCTTCTTGGGTACGAACAACACTGGTGCTCCCCATGGTGATGCACTAGGACGGATAAATCTCTTGCTCTACAACTCCTCTAATTGTAGCTTCAGCTCATCTAACTCCTTCTTTGCCAATCGGTATACATTAGAAGATACCGGTGCTGCTCCGGGTACTAGCTCGATAGTGAACTCCACGTCTCTATCTTGCGGTAAGCTTGGCAGTTCTTCGGGGAATACATCCTCAAATTCTGCAACTATTGGCGGGGGCGCAATCTCCATAGCAATGCAAGTTCCCGCTATCTGTCCTACTCCTTGTTCGACGGTCCCTCGCATGTACTCGAACTCTGGTTGATCTGGCGGTCTAAAGGTGACGCTACCCTTACGACAGTTTAGTACAGCAATATACTGGCTTAACCAGTCCATGCCTAATACAACATCAAAGTATGGCATAGCAATACCAAGAATCACGCTCTCATCTCTCTGCCACATATAACTACCGAGCACGTTCTGATAGTGCTGGTAACCGGCACGATACCTCCTCCGGTAAGAATCTTCCAACTCTTAGGTAAGGGGAAAGTCGCTACTCTATGCATTGCTACGAATCTACTAGATATAAATGACAATGTAGCTCCAGAATCAAACAATACAGTTGCAGGTAATGATGCAACTAAGATGGTACCTGTGATAGCTTCCCCTTCTGTTTTCTCCTCAGTAGCGGCTAATGTAAAGGCTTGTCCCTGCCTCTGTCCTCCTGTCTGCTGTCGGTTTCGGTTGAACTGTACCTCCTGTGGGGCCAAGGGTGGTCCCCTCTGAAATCCTCCAGGTGCTGGTGGTCGCTGGCCTCCTGGTGGGGGTAGTATCCTCGGGACTGGTGCTGCTGGCCTCTGTCCTGTCTGCAGTGCTGCCTTTTTGCGCTGTGGGCAATCCCTGACAAGGTGCTGACTCGATCTACATATCATACACAGTCCCAACTTCTTCCGGCAATCTTTAATGACGTGTCCCTTCTTGCCACAATGGTGACAAGTCGAAAGCTCCTGCTGGGGGTATGGTGCTTCCCTCTGCTGTGTCTGTGCTCCGGGACGACGGATCGGTCCTCCTGCTCCGGGCTATGCTCTGGCTGGTGTAGTCGTGCTGGAACGTCTAGCCCCTCTGACGATGGCCTCCTGAATTCTCACCTCTGCAAGAACCTCTTTATAAGAAATCCTCGCCTGTGTAGTGGTATACCTCTGTAGCTCAAAATTGAGACCATGATGAAATCTCCGGGCTTTCTCGAGATTATTGGGTATCAGGACTGTGCAAAATCTGCTAAGGCGGCTGAACTCCGCGTCATATGCGTCAACAGTCATATTCCCCTGTTCTAGATGTAGGAACTGGGAGTACAGGACATTTTTGACTGTAGCTGGGAAATACTTCGTATTAAAGTATTCTAGGAACTGTTTCCAAGTCTGGTTCTTGCCTACACTGAGCTCAATGGAATCCCACCAGTGATGGGCATTGCCTTTCAGTTGGGCCCTCACTACGGTCATCCAAAGGTCGGGGTGCAGTTGTGAAGCCTCTAGTAACATCTTCGTGTTGGCGACCCAATCGAAGATCTGTTCGGCAGTCTCATTGCCCGAGAAAGTATCTGGTCCCATCTGTCGGAATCATCTAACAGTGCCACCTGTCTGGGCTGGTGGAGGTGCTGGTACTGGTGTTGTGACAAGTATTCTCTCTAGTACTGTCATCAGACTCTGTCTCAATGTCTCTGTCTGCTGCCACTGTGCTTGCATTATTGCCTAGAAGAACTGAAGCATCTGTGGTTAGCCATCTAGCTGTGGCATTTGGGGTGGATAAGGTGGAGGCGGTGGTAGTGGAATCTTTGGCTGTGCAGTAGGCGTCTCCTCAGATGTCGGCCTCTTAGTCTGAGGCATCGGTGTAGCTCCTGAAGTCTGGCCCTCACAATATTGCGTGGGGATTATCTGGGAAGTCTGTCCCTCAGACTGCGGTGTAGGATCGCCCTGCGATGTCTCGTGCCAATATATCAGCGGGGTCTGTAGCAGGGATTGCCCCTGGGGTACCTCCTATCCTTGAGTGGTGTTACCTGGCCCCGCGGCACATGGTGCTCCTCGTCCACTGTGCAAATTCATCTTATTGCAAGAGATAGGACTTCATTAAGCGAAAAGAGATAGGACTTCAATAAACATGATGCAGATATTTAGGCGCAGTATGAAGGAAGTTCAAAGACGAATCAAAAGTGGATGAGACCTAATAATTTCTTTCCTATTGCAGGCTCGCTGGGCATGTTACCATTCCACAAGCAAAAAAAGTCGACCTGCATGGGCCACCACTAAAACTATGTCACGCCCCAGTCCAAAAATATACCGGACCAGGCCACGTGGCAATAGCCAGCTGACACGTCTCCGAGGATATCCTAATTTAATGGATCCAGGAAGAGTGCTACGCTGTCCTAAAATACTAACATGTTCAATATCAGTCAATAACAGGTAATCTAATCTCATCCACAATATAAAGAGCAAAAAGTACTAAATAAACTGCTGGATGATAAATACCAGTCTCAAGATATCATAGTACAACCAATAAAGTCTGGTGGGAACAAACCCACTACTATGACGAAATAAAGTACTGAAATGAGATATAAAAGATAAAGACTAGGGCATCGTCTGACTAGGTAATGATGCACCCAATCCTAGGCGGAAGGCCTACCAACTGGTCACGGAAACTCTGAAGGCAACACCTCTAGCTCCTCTGCGGTAGAGAATATCGTCTCATGTCCGGGGCCGTATACTGTGGGGTAGAAAGCCTCGTCCAAATCTGGAAAGGTACCAGGTCCTCGGAGGGACGTAACAAGATACATAAAAATATGCCATATATAAATACTGAATAAAATAAATACAATAAAGGGTGTGCTAGCCATCTAAGTGAATGCAATGTGAGGACAACTGAGAGTATATGGGAAGGTGTACGCTAGACATATGTTGACGTAATTCACCAGTCGTGGCAACCGGCTAGTATATGCCACACATGCCCCCTATAACACAGGCGCAGGAATACAGTAACGTCCGACATTCTATAGAGTGTGGTGTCTGTAATATCACCAAGTAACGTCCATCACTCTACAGAACGCGGTATTAGTAATATATATATATACGTCCGTATCTGTCACTACCACATTCTGAAAACCGGGGTATTTTCGACCTTTTACAATATTTAATATTATGGTAGTTACAATTAAGTAAATTGCATGATAGTATATTTTTATTTTTATTTAAATAATCATGTGAGACGTGTAATTAAATATAGTATTATATACAGTGTTCATTTGTTTTGAGCCAGCAGACTTGACCTAGAAGCCCAGTAGATGAACACCTGTCCAAATTGTGGAATTTTGTATTTAATTGTTTTAATTAGATTTAATTCTTGGAGTTTGTAATTAATTACCATATTTTATTTAATTATTGCGCATTGCCTTTGCTTCGACATTTGGAGCGCTACCCTGACTTTTGTCTTCCAACAAATTTCACCATCTTGCCCTAGACATGCCCGCCTTCCATTCTGCTATTTTTGCAACTCATAATTTTGCTCCCTGTGCATTATTTCTGGCCGCACAAAAATCGTCGCGGACGTTATTTAAAATCCCTATTTTGTATCGTTGTGCGTTCCAATTTAATTTGGGGACAATCTTGACCTATTTTTCGTGCGGTCCAAATTAGGGTAACATTCTGTACTGAGTCTACTTCATTATTGGTATTGATGACCTGACCTGATTTTGATCCCATGTACTCCTAATTAATTTTAGAACACAACTTGCATTTATTTCGAATTAATTTGAGGATACCATTTTATCTGATTCCGTAAATCCCAAAATTAATTCCAGTGCCCTGCTGCTGAAACCCACATCAAACTTACAGTGCCCCCTGACCCTACAAAACACCGGACCCAGAATCGCCCGCCAAATTTTCGTCATTTCATGAGTTTGTGCAATTTTCCGAATTTAAGGGGCTAAGTTGCAATTATTCAATTGTAGGTGTCATCACCCCATTGTCCAAGACCAATGGAGAAGCCTAACATTGACTAGTCAACACCCTCATCCCCCATGAATTATTTTTCTCTCCATGTCAAATCTGAGCCACTCATTCTAAGGGTCAATCACCACCCTCCATCCACCCTCTCTCCCTATTAATATCATGTCTCATCAAACCCTAATCCCTAGACAACCTAGGATTCCCCACCTCCACAAGCCTCCATCCTCTCTCCTACGTATGTAAAATTTCTCTTTCCTTTCTTCTTCTCTTTTCTTTCTCCTTCTCTTTCCTTTCTTCTTCTTCTCCTTCTTCTTCTTCTTTTATTTTTTAAATTCAAATTCATATAGGGGGGAACACTGTTCATCAACCCCCCTTACTGTGCACCCCGGCCGACTTCCTGCTGCACCGGCAGGCGGCCCCCACGTACTGTTCATTCCGGCGGCCACTGCTCACCCCGGCGCCCGAGTCCCCGACCCGGCAGCGCTGCTCCTTCCCCGCCTGTCATCATCCTCCAACTCCCCACCGTGCCCCTCCCTACAACCGGCCAACCCCTCACGACCTTCCTCCAGCGGATCAGCCAAGCCGCCGACACCCGACGAACGGCTTCCCACTCCATCCATCCATCCATCCCTCGACCGGCGGTCCGACTCCCCCAGGCCAACCGCTGCGACTGCTCCCCCTCTGCCATTCCGACTGCTCCTCTGCCCTTCCTTCCCGTCCAACTCCGGCGTGCTCCCAACATCACCGTCACCAGTCCGGCCAGGCTCCGACCCGCCGGCGCTTCACGAGCTCCTCCTCCTATCTCCTTCCCTCCCGCTGGCTTATCCCCGAGCCCCGACTCCGGTTGCATCTTCACCTACACAGCCACCAACAAGGACTCCCCGGCCGCTGCTCAGCCGACTGCTCCCCGGCGGCCAGCACAGTACTCCGGCCAGCCACTGTAAGCCATTCTCTTCTCTCCCTTCCTTCTTCTTATATATATATATATGTATATATATATATATATGTATATATACATACGTATATACGTATGGGTATATACATAATGTAATGAATATGTATTTGTAGGTATTTAATAATGTGAATATATATATTATATATTTAATTTACGTTAATACGTGTGTATGTATAGTGTTTATTTAGTTAATACTATATACGCATATGTATAGTATTGATTTAATTTATGTTTAATATATATAAGTATAGTATATATATATATACTTTAGTATAATGTAATATGTGTATTTTATTTAATGTGTAGATATATATATATATATATATATATGTATATAGATACGTATACGTATAATGATATATGTTGAATAGTGTATTATATTTTTATATAGAAAAAATGTGTATCAAATATGTATAGTGTATATTTAGTATATGTATGTATTTAAATATGTAAATGTATATTCTTTATTTATTAGTAATTAATTGTATAATTATAGTATGTATAATAAATTGAATAAGTATGTATTTAAATTAATGCACATGTATATATATGTATATTGGTATATATTTTGTGTATGTGGTTACTATTATACATGTATATAGTATAATTATTATTTTGGTATACAAATATATATGTGTATATATATTTTGTATGGGTATGTTTAATACAAACGTATTTTGGTATAAATAAATAAATATGTAAATACGTATTTGGAAATTGGTATATATATATGTGTACATAAATATATATGTATATAATAAGATTTGGTATATATTCAAATAACCGTATTTTGGTATCAATATATACATGTAGAGTTATATTTTCGTATTGGTATATATATATTTTTGTATAAACCCTTAGCATACTTTTAATATATATATACATATATTTTGTATATGTATTTAATTTGATATATATATATATTGTAAGTACGTATGTTAATTTAGATATGTATATTTATGTATCTAGCTACTAGGTGACCAGTATCATACCTAGAGTAGTCCCAATTTTAGTATTTATAGACTGAGTGTTAGCGTAGCATCTGATGCAAATGTGGTTTTGCTTTGTGATATGTTTATAGGACTGTTGCTTCATCCAAGGGATACTCTGGAACAGGACATCCATAATTACCAGCTAAGGACCCAAGGCGAGTACATTCTCTGATTAGTTTCTAATTTATGATATCTCCTATGTTCACTGTATCTAGTGTAAATATCCATGTTCTTGACACATTGGTTACACGGATTGGTATACACGGATCTCGTCATGAGATGTTATTCCTTATTCATGGTGTAGCTTGTACAAGACTTGTTTCCTTGATATCTTGTGCATGTACAGACACTGAGACCCGGGAAGATTTGCTACCTCCCTAGGGAATCCCGTGCCATAGCGTACCATGATTGGATCTACTATACCAGTCGGGGGTGGGGAGTATTTTAGTGTAGATATGTGATCATACCCAACTTTTCATGCATCATAGCTCACCCCACATCTCACGTCGGGTGCGGACTGACCATCTCCGTGCTTCATAGCTGTTACGTGTGATTAGCCTGACCTCTCCATACATCATAGCTAACCAACGGTTAGCCTGACCTTCGTGAATCATAGCTAATCACATGTAACCAGCCTGATCAAGTTCCCAAGCCGATCACATGTTAAAGCTAGTACTCACACACTTAGTCATATGATTCTTGCTCATTGACATATTGTTCTTTTCCTGCATTTACTTACAGTATTTCCAGTATTTCCTTCATTGTACATTTCTCGTACCTATACATGCATCTGGTATATTTTCATCTAGAACTGCTACATAGTTTATGTCATTTATATAGAACTGCTATTTAGAGATGTACTTTGCTCCTTCCTGACTGGAAAATATTTTTTCAGACTGTGACCTTAGTAGACTGGTTTCCGACACACTTGGGGATTGGAGGTTAATGAGTGCAGGTATGATTATTTGGTCATTAGACTTGTGTTGTATTCTTTTTCCTTCAAATTCCTATCGTGCTGTAGTTGTGATTGAGTATGTTGTTAATATTTTTATAGTGTTATCCGAGTCTCCTTATGGAGTTGGATACTAGCGTGAGATTGTTTAGATAGTACTTGACCTAGACAGCGTTCTACCGCCGATGCTGCGGCGTAGGCTGGACGTACCCACGTACTCGTGCCCCTAAACCGGGTGCGGGTCGTGACACGTTTTAGTGGTGGCCCATGCAGGTCAGACTTCGCTAGTTGTGCGATGTCGTAGTAGTGCGACGTCATAGTTGTACTACTGCGTACCTGCTATTGAATATAGGACATAGGATACTAGGATGAGAGAGGATACTCAATCACAAATTCTTGAGAGATTCCTGGGACGACCCCTTGAGAATCTTATTATAACTTCTAATTTTGAATCTTTCGTTTTGTTTCCGTCCGTCCTTACTCATTGATATTGAATTTGATTATTGTTGATCAATTATTAAAAATTTGAATCTTGGTATCATTGTTGAGTTTGATTCTTGTTGACCAGTTGTTAAATTTAATTCTTGGTATCGTTGTTGAATTGATTTCATATCGAGATGAATTTTACGGGCTAAAATTTACGGTATCATCTGATGACATATGTTGATGAGGACAGTGAGAAAGGTAAAACGTCTACTTTGATTATGGAACCTAGAGTTTATCGCAGTCATATTAGCTCTCGTGACGAGAACGTAGGAACCTGACTTGGATGTACATACTTTAGTTATGAAATTTAGAATTTCTCGCAGCGATACCGGTTGGCGTGGCGAAGATTCTAGATGATGTGATTATAAGGTTGCATACTTTAGTTACGGAACCTGTCGTTTATCGCATCTATGCTTACTGGCGTGGCGAGGATTCTGTGTGTCATGATTTCTGACAGACGTGTATGATTATCAGGTTGTATCTTAAATTGGTTCTTAAAGTATCATCTCAAGACTTACCTATTTATGTTATTCCAG
The DNA here is from genome assembly GCA_036927795.1 of Iris macrosiphon. NCBI lineage: Eukaryota > Viridiplantae > Streptophyta > Magnoliopsida > Asparagales > Iridaceae > Iris > Iris macrosiphon. The sequence goes on from JAYESA010000007.1 coordinate 53,578,538, forward strand.
GACTTTGTTCCATCGCTTCTTTTCTTTACTAGCAGTAAAGATACCTTCCGTCCTTGATCCAGTTCCTTTTGAGCTTATTTTTCCTTGAGGATTCCTTATTAAAGTATGATAATTAGTGACTTGTAATTATGGCTGTGTCTTGAGTGTTAGTATTGGTTGAGTGTTGTTAGTCAGTTATAAGTGTTTCCTAGTTGGACATGTGAGCAGTGGACTTTAATCTAGAGTTAGCCCTTAGCATAGTACCTTATACCAATGGTTCTAGGATAAGTGTCATTATAGTACTATAAGTGGAAGGAGAGTATAGAGTATCAGTGATAGTTCTTAGAGTTAGTATCAGAGCCAATTACCCGTCCTGGATAATCATGATTATGTAATTGAGTGATCTATGTAAACAATTAAGTATCCAGGAATTGTGTTAAGGATTAATGGAGCATAACGTTCAATTTGATGATTGATATCGGGCGTGTTAAAGGTAAAGAAATATATATATGCATAAAGAGTTATAATGAGGTGTCATGAGTAGAGAAATATCGGAATCGGTAATGAAGATGGTAAAGCGTATCACAGATTAATGTAACAGGCTAAAAAGGATTAAGAGAAATACCTATACATCAATCAAGATGAAGAACCATATACATGCCCACGAGGGTAAAGAAACATGAGTATTATAGAAGGTACAGGTAAACATGAGTTCTAATGAGCTTGATGAGATGATCCATTAATGAAGCTAGTGATATAATACCAAGAGTACTAATGGTTCTATTTCGAGAGTTAGTCGAGAACGACGCTCAAAACAGTAAGCACTCTGCGTGATGATAATCGGATGATATACCAGTTAATATAGATTGAAAATCATGAAAGAAATTACAGGTGATGATAACTTTGATCAATGGAGATAATGGTACAAGTGATTCAGGCAGTACAATTTTAGTACACAGTTATAGACACTAGATGCATTGAGTGCACCTTGAGTATCAGAGACCGCGAGCACTGATGTGTACATTTGTGGAGTTATAAATTAAAAGGTGGAAATAACATTTTATTTTTAATAATTGAGGAGTTGAGATTACGTCATTAAATTTTGAGGATTCAAATATGAATTCAATAAACATGGTTAAGGCTACCAAGATTTTTGGAGGGATTAAATTTTTATTTCGATGTTGAGTATCTGATTTTGAGGAAGTATATACAATTTATTTTAAGTTGATCGAGAAATTAAACCTTGACGATTATTTTGAGGATTAATTTTTATTGTAGGTGAGAGATATGAATATTAAAATATGAGTAGATGATATACATGTGTAAGGATCTGGTAATTTGAGCATGTTTGAGATGGCACCGCAGACTGACTTGGGTGTCCATCTAAAGTTGTATTGGAAAGAGCAGCACTTAGTATGGTGTTACACTTGGTGTGCACTGGAGTGATGAGAACAAATAGTATGGACAATTGTAGTAGGAACGGGAACTGACAGAGGGTATGGTACTAAGGAGATAGAGGTATCAACTTGGATGCATTATTGAATCATGGTTATATTAGAGATTCTTGGCTTCAGATTTAGGTGTTAATAGACGTGTGTGTGCAATATGGATATATTCATGGATCTTGTGGATAAATGATTAGTTGATATGGGTACCAGTGTACAGGAATAGGAATTAGTTAGTGAATTTGCTAGAGTTAAGTGTATGTTAGAGATAGGAAATACTGCAGGTAATGTGTTAGCAGGTTCTGTTTTTCTCTTCATTCTGTTCCTATCTATTTGATTGATGGACTGATACCTTAGTACCGTAGCTTGTATGCATGATTCTTGTTATAAAGTAGTTCGTAGCACACCCTGATACAGAGACTGCAATACCATGACAAAAGACACTATGACCGTACATATCCCCTTAGGTTGCATGTTGTATGACTGTGGGTAAAATTTTTCTTAGACTATGATCGTTGGGGTTTTGACCATAGCAAGGATCTATGACAAGGTTATGACTTGACAAATGGGACAAGGTGATTAGAAATTCAAGGATAAGCATTCATGAGTTGATATAACAGAATTGCAAGGATAAGCATTCTTGAATACTGTCGTGAGTTCACTGTTGCTTGAATACAGCATCACGTGTGCACGTAGATAGTGTGTACCCATATTCTGTCTTCGGTTAACATGTGTCTCGAGGCAATAATTTATCTAGTTATGGGTTGACTATGATTTCTGTTCTGTGCGAACACCTGTCTCTAGTTTCCATGTTCAAACATACTAGGATTTATATCCTGGTATTTCTAGTGAATTACCTGTCCCTGATAACTGGTCATTAATTTAGAATAATTATTTATTAATTAATATCTAATTAGCAATCACTTCCATGCATAAAATACTAACTAGGTTTAAAAGCTATTAATATATTTTCATATCGACACGGCGACACGAAGGAGAAGTATAGGACACACGAGAGAAGGGTTCAATGAACGAGTATCTGATTGGCCGAGCGAGGGGGTCTGCTCGATGGTCGACTGTCTTCTCCGGCGTGGGTGAACACCGGTCGTCGTGTGGACGGATCCGGCCTGCCGGCGTTCAGTCGACTGTGATGGCTGCAGTCTCGGTTACAGTGGCCTGACACGGTGACAGCGGCTGAGTCGACGTCGGGTACGGTGGTCAGGTCGCTCGGGTGGTCAGGGTCAGCCTCTCGGGGCTGGTTGCTGGCGCTGGAGGGTGGTGGGGAGCAGTCGGGATCGGCCGGGGTCTAATGGGGGGCTGTGATGGTCGGGATGGTGCAGTGGGGGTCCGACGAGTCGGTGATGGTGAAGTGGGGGTCCGGCGAGTCGGGCGGAGGCGTCTGGCGGCGTCAGGCGGAGTGGAGGGCGGTGGTTTTGGAAGTCGGGGAGGGGATAGCGGGCTCTGGGTTCGGGTTTGAATGGGTTGGTGATGGTGGCTGGATGGGTGTGGAGTTCCGGCAGAGAGGCGGCGGTTTGAGGGGTGGTTGGTGACACCGGAGATGGCGAGGGGGCGGTGGTCCGGTGAGGCTGAGCGGGGATGGGTCGACAAGGGTATTCGGCTAGGGTTGAGAGGATGGGTGATGTTAGGGTTTCAATAGTAGTAGGAAGAGTTGTTTATATAGGAGGGGTTTATGGCCTGGGGCCTTGGGCTTGTCTGGGCTCCTTGGGGTGGGGTCTAGTCCTCATGATAGGTATGCAGGGCTTGGTTATGTCCTATTTTGGGGGTGATATTGGCCTCAATTAATTTAGGTTACAAGCAATTGCATCAAGCATTTAGGAGAAGGGTCGGTTTAATAAAATAATACTTGGGCGTTTTCAATGACTGTTGTGCAAGTAGATTTAAGCACCATAGTAGGAATCTAATCGTTGCACAAAGTGCAGGTGGGTAGTCTGGCATCTCTAGGAGATGAGTACTTAATTGGTTTAGGGGTACCAACTAGTATAGTGCTCCAAACATCAAGGCAACCGTAAGGCGTATTAAGTTACAATATTGCTGCGCATTAAATCTAATTATAATCAATTTAACCCTAGTTTCTTAATTTAAATCCTAATAGCTCTGATTTGGTCGAGGGGGTTTACACTTTCCATCTGTATTATTCCGATCTCGTCCATCTCTCAATTCCAATGATACTTCCATTTGCTTAAGTCCGTTCTTGAGTTCTTAAGTCTAATGTATCGAAGAATACCTGAGTCAAATTCCATTTGTACTATATACCACTTAGAAACATAGTTGCCCTCGTGCTTACTCTGCGTCAACCAGCGTCTATCCCAAACCGACTATTCTGGGGTGATTCTATCGAATCATAACTCAATACTCGCTTGCTCCATGTTCTATTCTTTCCAACTCAGCCGATGTGCACCAACCAACTTGTATTCCCGTTACCCGAGTCCATTGAGGCAATTTCCATTGATGTCTATTCAAAATATTTCAATGCCTTGCTCACTATGTGGTATCCCATATACCACTCCAAATCAAGTCACTACTAATTGCACTGATCCAAGATCCGTTCGAACCATCCCTTATGCGTGATCCTGCCTTTCCCAACTCAAGTCTGACACAAAACTCAGCCAATGCCTAAATCATCCAACTCTTTCCATAAATTTTGCGATGCAACTCGTGCCATATCCCCTTCTCAATGCTTCCAACTATTCTCAAACCATCTAATACTTTCGCTACACGAGCAATCCCGTGCATCGAGCTCTCTTCCAAGTAATCCAACCCAATACCCAACTGTTCCACACATTTGTTGTATGAGCAACTCGTGCAACACTATCCTGATATTCTCATGCCAAACACAAACTTGCTCAACCGATGCTCTATGTGATATACCCAGCCAAAAAATCAAACTTCGTCCAACAATTTTGCTACCCGAGCAACTCGTGCAATGATCCATTCTCATCAAATGCTTCTACTCACAACATGCCGTATAACCAATTTCGTATCCCAACCAGATTGAAGAGTCCTTCCAGTATTCGCAATCCATCCCATCACCACGTCCGGTTCTGCTCGTCCGTTGAACGTTGGTGGATGCATTTTAGTGAACTCTGCTGCTCGGCAGGTATTCCTAGCTGGAGGCTGAGTTTCTTCTGGTTCATCCTCTACCGCCACAGCCGCCGGCGTGACAGGCATTACTGTAGCTCCCCCGTTGCTAGGTACCATGGATGCAATCAATTGCATCATGGTATCCATCTGCTTTTGTTGAGCAGTAAACTGCGCCTGAATATGCGCCTGTTGAGTAACGGCTCGTTGTTGCTGCACCTCCATGAGATGCATAAGCCGTTTGGACATATCGATTGAACCCGCTCCTCCGGATTCTCCATAACTTGCTGGATCGCTCTGAATGGGATGAGCACTGCTTGCAGCGGCAGTATTTTTCTTAGCCATTGCTACAAAAGAGAGTAGCTTGTCAACACTCCAAAAATAATAGATTTTATATTTATGGGCTCATTGTATAGGTGACTCATCTCATGCAGCGGACGCCGAACGCAACTCAATTGAGGGGCGCATCAAACTCCTATATTATATTTTGAAATCCCAAGGAAGTAAAGCCGTGCTCTGATACCAATATGTCACACCCCGATCCCGAAAGGGTCAATCGTCCTCGCTGGATCCCTTACGGAACCAATCGTCCTCGCTGGGGCGTGATGCCGTGCGAGCCTGGAGTTGCGCTCGCACAAGGCAAGGACGTGCAGTGATAGGAACCCATTTTGAAACACAATTTAGAAAACACATTCATAGAAGATTGAACACAAGTGCAGAAAGAAACATGCTTTTTTATTGATAATTCAGAGTAATTTACATAGAGTTTACATTGATTCGCCTCCTCGGCTACTTGAATTGTATTACAAAAGATAACTCAAAATGCATGGCGCACTCCATCAGATGGTCCACGTTGTTCATACATTACGCCCTTGTATAGATTAAAAATCTAAGCCTCCAAAATGAACCGACTCCTACTATACTTCAAAATAGAGGTGCTTCTAACGCCTCCCTTACTTTCCACTAGCGTTGTACCGCCTGAGTGCCTGAAATAGTTGCCCACAACGTGGGTCAGTACTCAACTTGTACTGGTGAGCGGGGTGAACCCACTCGACTAAATTGACACTAGCTTATTAGGGACGAGCATGCATTAAGATGATCTTTCTATAGAAAAGCAAGTGAATTCAATTCATATCAGTTGCATGTTTTGATAGGATTGAAAATAACATCATATCCAACAAGTACATCGGTTGCTTACTCAACCGACGCATGCCTTCCCTGCAACAAAACACAAGTATGCTTACCATCTGCACAAGACAATAAATTAGCATGTGTTCTATTCTATGCGATCACTGGTGTGATCAACACCTTAGGGACTTAATCCAAGCATTAGCGGCGCGCCCTATCAGCCCGGGTAGCAAGTCCTGTTGGAGGTCCCGCAATGCATCGCGACTAGCACGAGGACTTATTCCAAGCATTTGCGGTGAGCCCTATCAGCCCGGGTAGCAAGCCCTACTGGAGGTCCCGCAATGCATCGCGACTAGACCGAATCAAATATTTCCCTCCGGATCGATACGGTTCCAGTGCCCCAGAATGCCGTTTCGAGGAAATGCTGAACCTTGTGCACAAGTTATCCCAGACCATGCGAATGCATGAACAATTTATATATTATACATTGCATCGAAATAAATAAAAGAAGTAAAGCAGCAACATATATCTTTTGCACAGTTCATATTTTCTCAAGCAGTGTTCCGATTTTGGTATCCCATAGGTCCAAACTCTATCCGAGGCACCAGGCCGCAACCAACAACCAATTTCCTTTACAAACAACTCAATTTCATAAGGTGTGCAAGCATATAGTAAAACTAGTCTACAATTCACATGTTTCTTTCTTAGTGACTGGCATGCATTGTGACTAAGGATTTCCTAGGCATCCAACCCGGCATTATCGAGTGAACGTTTGAAACATTAGAGATGTGGGCATGAAGAAGTAGAAAAGAAGGGTCCAAACCACTCACAATGTTTGATTACATTAAGCATCTTGTCCTGCCGATACGGCCGATTCCTTGAACCCGTGGTCCGATGCAAAGCGCGATCTACTCAACTGGTATGACCGTGCGAGCAGGTCGTGCTTTCTGAATCATCCGACCGATCGAACTAAGGAAGATAACATTATTGCTCCAAATCTAGCTATCTCAGTCTTGCTCTGAATGAACACCTTTTTCACCGAACTCCGCTAGGCATCTGCACATGAAACCAACTCAATCAATACTTCTTCCCAAAATCCACAAATCAAATGTAACCATCTATTGTTTTATTCAACCTGACTCAGCGTAACGCATTGTGCGGTTGTGGGGCGTTACAATAATCTGCTAGGGTTTGCTTCACCCACAAAAATTTGAGCACAACTACGTCCTGCAGCTATATATTCAGCTTCAGTAGTAGAAAGCGCAACAAAATTTTGTTTCTTGCTAAACCAATAGACTAGAGCCTTACCTAAGAGATGACACGTGCTGCTGGTACTTTTATGTTCGACTTTGTATCTGACAAAATCAGCATCCGAATAACTGAATAGGTCAAATGACGTGGTTTTGGGATACCACAAGCCCACTGTTAAAGTTCCCATAAGGTATCAAAAGATACGCTTAACTGCGCTCATGTGTGATTCCTTAGGGTTAGCTTGATAACGAGCACACAAGCAAACATAAACATTATATTGGAACGACTAGCAGTTAAATAAAGTAAACTACCAATCATACCTCGATACTTATGCTGGTCCACTGGTTTGCCGCTTTCATCAAGATTCAGTTTAGTTGAAGTAGCCATCGGAATGCCGATTGATTTGACGTTTTCTAGGTCAAATTTCTTCAGCCAGGTCCTTTGTATACTTTGACTGGTTTATGAAAACTCCTTGTGAGTTCTATCTGATTTGTAATCCGAGGAAGAAATTCAATTCCCCCATCATGCTCATTTTGAACTTACTTTGTATACACTTAGCAAATTATTGGCATAATACCTCATTAGTAGACCCAAATATAATGTCATCAACATAAATTTGCCCCAATAAAATTGTCATCAATTAATTTTATGAAAAGTGTAGTGTCAATCTTTCCTTTTGAAAATCTCTTTCAAGTAAGAAAGATCTTAGACGCTCATACCAAGCGCGAGGGACTTGTTTAAGGCCATAAAGAGCTTTCTTAAGCTTGAAAACATGAACATGATATTTATAATTTTCAAAACCAGGTGTCTGTTTTATAAAAACTCCTTCTTTAATAAAACCATTAATAAAAACACTTTTTATATCCATTTGGAAAAGTTTAAAATTTTGAAAGTTTGCAAATGCACAAAGCATACAGATCGATTCAAGTCTCGCAACAGGAGCGTATGTATCATCGTAGTCAATATCTTCCTTTTGGTTGTATCCTTGAGCTACGAGACGTGCTTTGTTATGTATGACAAAACCTTCCTCATTAAGTTTGTTACGAAAAATCCATTTAGTACCAATGATCGGTTGATCATTTGGTTTAGGAACAAGTTCCCAAACCCGATTTAGTTCAAATTGGTTGAGTTCTTCTTGCATTGCAGACATCCAAAATTCATCAAAAAATGCTTCTATAATATTCTTAGGTACAATTTATGATATAAAAGCTATGTTGGCTATAGAATATTTATTTGCTGAACTAGTATTTACATCTTTTGATACTTTACCTATTACCAAGTTCTCTGGATGGTCAGGCGTGAATCACATCTTCTTTGGCAAGCTTTCTAGATAACTTGTTCCAGATATTGTATCATCAGGGGTAGAGGATATTGGTTGGACGTGTTCATCATCATCATCATCATCATCATTGGGAGCTGCTACTTGACTGTTATACTCATCAAAAGTGTCATTAATAGATTTTTCAACAATTAATGAGCGTTTGTTGAACAATATGTATCCCTTAATCTTGGACGCATATCTAAGAAAAATGCCTTCGTCAGCTTTGGCATCAAACTTGCCTAAGCTGTCTTTGGTATTCAGGATAAAGCAACGACAACCGAACACTCAAAAATAAGATATAGTTGGAGTCCTACAAAACCAAAGCTCATAGGGAGTCTTCTTCGATATAGGTCGAATTAGAACCCTATTCAAAATATGGCATACTGTATTTACAGCTTCTATCCAAAAGTATTTCGGAAGTAAAAACTGATTTAACATTACTCTAGCTATATTGTCAAGAGTCCTATTCTTCCGCTCCACAACATCATTTTGTTGGGGAGTTCTTGGACAAGAAAACTCATGATCAAAACCATTCAAATCACAAAAGTTTTTAAAATCAGTGTTTTCGAATTCACCGCCATGATCACTTAGGATTCGAGTAATCATGAAGCCTTTTTCGTTTTATACCATTTTAGCAAAAATCTATATAAAGAAGTTGCAAGGGACTAGATGTACTTACAGCGTTGATGGAGTTAAAAGTTTTTTTTTTGCTTTGTTCTTCTCACACTCGGCACATACCGTATCCTTTTTGAAAGTGATTTCTGATAACCCTCTTACCAACTTCTTGGTTGAAAGTCTTGATATGGTATCCATGTTTGCTTATCCTAGACGCATATGCCATAATAATCTTTCGTTCATGTGAGCCTAGAGGCATTTACCTGCATGGTTAGTGTCTTTCGAAAGATAAAAATATACATGTTATCTTCCCTTATTCCTTCAAAAATGATGTCTCCAGATGATCTATCATATATATAGAGCATTTATTTTTCAAAAAGTATCACCCTCACTTTTTTAAATAGGGATAATTTGGTAATTTTGCCTAGTTATTTAAATTTAGGAATTTAATATTAATATTAGTGTTCTATAAATATTTATTTGATGCTTGCATTCATTATTTATTTATTAGTAAGCTATACATTTATTTAGAGACTAGTATTATTTATTTATAGATAGTAGGCTAGCCTATTAGTTAGACTTGACATTTATGAGCCCAATTAGACTTGTCATGACAACTAGAGAGTCCAACATAGACCAAGCCCAATAATTCCCATCCCTACTACTTAATTAGGAGGTTAGACTTAATTAGAATTAGTTAGAAGCCTTCCAAAATAGACCTTCCTGAATCCCATTCATAATTGGATGGAGAGGGGCAACTTGGAATTTTTTAATAACTTAGAGAGGGAGAACATAGGGCCGACCACATATAGTCCTTCCCTCATTCTCTCTCCTCCTCATTTGCATCCATTTAGATCTCAAACTCTAGATCCCCAATTTTCTATAATTCTCTTCATCAAATTTTCTCTTAATTTACTTCAATTCCCTCTCATTTTCTTTCCTCAAGGAGCTTTAGATCTTGGAGAAGTAAGGAGCACAAGGAGGAGGAGCATAGGTGAAGAGATCACGTCCGGATCGTGTCTGTGGGAACAATTCATTGGAAAACCATCTCCCAATTGGTAATTTCTGAATTTTTTCTCATTGTAGTTTCTAAATCATGCATTTTACTATTAGGAACCACCTCATGGCATATGGCTACATATAGGAACAAGTTCTAGGCTAATTAGTTGAGTATTGTGGTCTCTACATTGGTTTTTATGTATATTTTGGAAGAATTATGAGATAGACACATCAAGTGTGTACCATGAGCCTAATTTAGTCATATTGGACTTAGATCAGGGATGTGATACTAGTCACATATCCACAATTAGACACGGATTGGCCGTATCAGGATACGATGTGATACCGTATGATATAGAGCCCTTTTGAGTGATTTTGAACAATTCTCTATAATTTCTAGTGTAACTAGTTCTAATAATTGTATTTATGAATATTTGATATGAGAAAATAGTTATTATGATGAATTGGTGAATTTGGACATTAGGTTGGGTATGTATCATGACATTCCTAAATACACACTCTAGGTGTTTGTTTTAATAACTTCAATATATATATATATATATATATATATATATATATATATATATATATATATATATATATATATATAGAAGTATATGAGTGATTATTTTTATTATGTGTACTGATAACTGTGTGAGTGTCTTTATATGTATTACTTGTGTGTGTGTGAGTAGGGTGACTGTGGTCATGTGACTGAGTTAGTGTGGTGATATGGGTACAATTACTGATTACAATATTGAGTGTGTGTACCTCCAGGTCAAGAGGAATTGAAGTGTTTGTGTTAAACCTGGCACCATGTTCAAGTGATTGTGAGTGAGGGAGTTCAAGGGGTGGTGACTGTGAGAAATCACAGTGTTTGTGGATATGTATATATTTGTGAGTATTGATTGTGGATTGTGTGGATTACCTCTGTATGGTGCTGTTATCATGTGCAGTTAGTGTAACAGCAGTTTAGGGGTCAGTATAGGCTATCAAAAATGTTGTAGATACTTGTGTATTAGGTATTGCAGTTTAGAACTTGGTCAATTAAAGGTATATATGAGGGGAGAGTTGATAGCTTTCAAGGGGGACATGCACCAGGTATGCAAGCAGTAAGTATCAGACCTGTAGGTTCGTGTATTAGTAGGTAGGAGGGGTAACAGTTGGGTAGTTTAGAATTAACATTTGAAGTGTATCAGTGGTAACTGATAAAGATGGGGGTTTAGTCTGTATTGTGCATCAATTGAAGATGGGTTATTTAGTAACCAAGTAAGGGAGTGCATGGTTGTGCAGTGTAGGGGTGTATATCACCGGGTTGCAGCAACTAGGGCAATGTGTTAGCGTAACTACAGATAGTGTGTGTCAATGTGAGCATAAGGAAGTTAGGAGTTTCAGTATATTATGAACCTGATACCAAGTTTTTGAGTATCAACCATTAGTTAGTATACTTAGTGTAGTATCGGTTAATTAATTAGTTAGTCAGTTAGTTTGAGGTATTAGTGTCCAGGTGCTAGAGTATTAGATGACAATTAGTTTAGATTATATTAGTTAATGTATCAATTAGTAGTTAATAGTATAAAAGCTATATGCCAGTTAGTATTTATGTGCAGAAGTAAGTAGGTATTAAATACCATTAGTTAATGTATCCGTGTCTTTAGTAAGTCCATGTATCAGTTATATATATATATATATATATATATATATATATATATATATATATATATATATATATATATATATATATATATGATAGAAGTTAGTATATGTATACAGTTAGTGTAGTGTACTTGAGGTATTAGCTAGTGTTAGACCTAGTATGACTCAGTTGAGCTGGAATAACCTAAAATATGACCTAGTATAGTTAGATACTGAACCAAAAAAACCTAGTTTGACCTAAAAAGTCAACCCTTGGCCTAGTTTGACTAGCACGACATAGGAAGGGCCTAGAAAGCATTTATTAACTTATTTTAGCTTATTTATCCCTTTATTACACCAATTAACATGACAACTTGTATATAGGTCAGTGCGACACCAAGACAGACACTGTTTGATATCCATTGCTTTAGACCATATGCAAGTACATTCTCTGACAATTTTCTTACTTGATAGTTATTATAATGCATGTATTTAGTGATATCTTATTTGATTCCTGACACGATGGTTACACAGACTGGTATATAGTAGATCATTATTATGAGATGTTACTCTATCTTGATTACCTTGTATATCTCATTGATTATATAGACCGTGATTATCGTGCTCGTATTATAGACCTAGCATCGTGATTATCGTGTCGTGACGTATCGTGACTTGGATCCATCATACTAGTCGAGGCAGGGGAGTGCTAAGTAGATATGTGATCAACCATTTTTAGACATTATAGATATTACAGACATTGTATGATAGCTAATCACTTATGTGATTGAGCCATACCATCACGGACATTGTTTGATAGCTGATCATACCTTATCAGTATGATTGAGCCGTACTATTATAGACATGGTATAATATCGTGGATGATCGATCATATATTGAAGGTAGTACTTCAAAGACATAGTCAGTCTAGTTCAGTCTTCCCATTATTGTTTAACATTTTTGTCTATTACCACATTGTATCTGTCTAATTACTTTTCCCATATTATTGTTCATTACCTATTGTATCTGCCAATTTATTTTCTACTGCTTATTCTGTTATGATATTGTATGTTTATCTTATCATGTAGTTTATTGCTATTTACAGTATTATAGTTTCTACCATGTATTAGAACTGATGATAGGGTTGTACTCATTCCTTCCTGACTGGATATATTTTTCAGATGATTGGCTAGAGGCGATATGTCCTACCTATTACGGGCCATATGATGGCGAGGCCATAGAGCATGTTGAGTAGTACCATCAGTTGGAGAAATTTAGATTATTCTTTGTGATATTGTATTGCTCTAGTTATTAGACTTTATGGCAAGTAATATATTTGAGATTCTGTGTTGAGATTAGATTTTGAGACTTGGTGTTTTGATGTATGGGAACTCTTGTTCTCTTCTTCTATTTCATATCGTGCCTTTTTCTTCCGTTAGTTGTTATTGTGATTGAGTATTGATTACCAAATTATCATATAGCATATTTTCCTCTAATTGGAGTTGAGATATCATGACATGCACCTTATATATATTGTGAGAGATGTTTAGATAGTATTATTGACCTAGACAGCGTTCTACCGCCGATGCTGCGGCGTAGGCTAGACGTGCCCACGTGCTCGTGCCCCTACACCGGGTGCGGATCGTGACACATTTTTGTGGTGGCTCATGCATGTCCATCTTCGTAATCGTGTGATATCGTGGTAGTGCAACGTCTTAGTTGTACTACTGTGAGCCTGCGATATGATAATAGCGAATACTCAATCTCAACTAGGAACAATTCCAATCTATTGATTCTTGTTATCTTTATTCATTATGAATATTATTTCTTCGAATATTACGGTCTTTTTTTGATAATATCATATCTTGCTCAATATTGATACCTTTATTTTTAATCTATATTCAGGATGTGGCCGAAGACACGATCCCAGCCCTCGGGTGCAGTATCATCGAGGACGGTCACGTCGCCACCTCCAAGGTGGGCAGAAGTAGCTACTACTCCACCAGCTCATCTCCGAGGGTCGCTTCGCCTATTCAGGTTGGAGTGTCAGCAGCAGCTTTCGGAGGTGCTCCACCTCCAGTTCAGAGGACAGTGCCTGTAGTACAAAGGAAGCTTCCACCACCACCACCAGTGGATCTAGCGCAGGTATTTACGCTCTTTTAGCAGATGATGGAGTCACAAAGGACACAGGCGGAAGTCCAGCAGCGCCAGTCTAAGGTCATGAGGCAGGACATTGAGAATGCCCACCAGTTTAACCACAGATCGTACCGATAGTTCAGCCACAGGTCGTACCAACTTAGCCCAATCCATAGCAAACGAGGCCGGAGACTATTATTGACTTCAATATGATGGGGCCCAAGGACTTTAAGGGCACCGAGGTGATTTTGTATGAGGATGACTGGATCAAGGATATAGAGAGGAACCTGCGGTTAGTGCAAATTTCAGATAGCTTGCATGTGCAGGCAGTAGGGAGCATGATGTTTGATATTGCTTTGACATGGTTCAGGATATATCCGAGGATCACAATACCAGCACTGACTTGGAAGACTTTCAAAAAGCTTTTCAAGGCGAAGTTCTTTCCGAATGTGGCCCATAGTACCTTGGAGAGCCAATTTCAGGACCTCGTCCAGGGGAGTATGACAGTGGACGAGTACGTCGCAGAGTTTTGTAGACTAGGCAGATTTATGGAGGGGCAGAATCCTCTAGGGAGAGCCAGGAAGTTCAGAAAGGGTTTGATCAAGGAGGTTAAATCCCTTACCAGGGGGCACCGTACCGCGACATTCGAGGAGATGTTAGCGGATGCACATCAGGGGGAGGATGCCTTGGAGCTCATGTCTAAGAGGGCGAGGGACACTTCAGGAGGATCTAGCAGTAGTGTGGGTCCAGCTAAGCACCCCACTTCCAGCAACCGGGAGCATATCAGCACCAGTAGTATCCTGTGCCAGTTAAGGCACCAACTCAGCAGACACATCAATTTCAGAGGCCAGTTCATCAGGCCCCATAATAGTCTTATGGGAAGATACAACGCACTCCCACATGTGCTTATTGCGAAAGGGCCGAACATATTTGGGATGATTGTAGGAAGAGGATCGGGGCATGCATGTACTGTAGGTCTACTGAGCATCAGGTGAAGGATTGTATTTTAACCCCAAACCGGAGAGGTGGAGTTAGGCCATCTGTGACACCGCAGATTGCTCAGCACCCGCAGAGGGAGTCATCCCAGCAGGGCGGAGCATTCGGGATGACGGTCGAGAAGGCCGATGCTACAGGTGATGGGTTAGCAAGTTCTATTTTTATTCCTTTGATTTAATTGATTTCTTAGTACCTTATAGTTGCTTGTGATATAATTAGTATAGTTAGTAGTATAACCCTGACGGAGACTGCAATAATGTTACAGAAGCAGATTAACACCATGCAAGTTGACCATAATTAGTGATTTCTTTTATTTGTATGCTTGTATGACATTAGATTATGTGGGGGTTAGTCCTAGAGGGGGTACGATCATCTTCAAATTTTGAGTACAAAATTTTTCTAAGGTGGGTATGATTGTCACTGTCACTACCACATTTTCTAGAGAAGGATATTTTGGTCATTTTATTATTAATTAAATATTGTGCATGTTGTATAATTAATTAGTATTATTTAGTTATTGTTAGATGTTAGTTTATTGTTTTGAACTTGTGTTAGTAGACCTAACTAGTTTAGATTAGATCCATGGACCAACATTTATATTTGGTTAAATTTGAGCCCAATTAGAAGCTCATTCATTAGGAGGGTGATTAATTTAATTAAATCCATTAGACTAGAACCTTCCCTCCTTAATTATTTTTTCTTGAGAGGCCCCAAGGTGTATATTGGTTATTGCATAGTAGCTTAAGAAAGGGGTCAAGGGAGACCGGCCTATTTAAAATGAGGGAAAAAATTTCTCTCTCCTCTTTTAATTTTAAATCTAGATCTAGAATTTTTCTCAACCAAATTCCTTCATTCCCACATCAAATCCATACCAAATTTTTTTCCAATTCCTTCCCAAATCACCATTAGAGGCTAGTAGAGTAAGGATCTATAAGAAAGAAGTAAGGATCTATAAAGAGGAACAAGGATCTACAAGTTGAAGACTTATATCATCAATTTTGGAGGTTGTATTGGAAATCCATCTCCCAATAGGTATAATTTAGTTGTTTTCCTTTAATTAGGTTCAAAATATATATTTTAATCATTAGGAACTACCCCACATGATGAGGCTACCCATAGGAATTGGAATTAGGTTCATAGGAGGCTTATGGAGGAAGTTATAGTATATTTTGTGTCAATTTTATAAGAATTTCGAGATTGACACATGTTGTGTTTGTCAATTGGTCAATTAGACCAAATTGACATGTATTTGATTATGTGTGGCTAGTGTCGTATCCACAATTAGATACATGTAGGCCATATCCCAACAATTTGGTGATACATGTTGATTTGGGGGTCTTTCTACCGACACGGGGCTTTGTGCATGTCACATTTTGACACGGACACGTAGATATATAATTGACTCTTCGTATTGTTCATATATACTATTTTAGACTTGCTCGTGTCCTTCGGGTACGTTTGGTTGTTTGGTGGACTCATATTGCAAGCGTATCATAGATCTAGTATGATACGGGTGCGATGCACTCCGCGTATTTGTTTGATTTTATTCCTAGATTCAATTTGCTTTGTTCATAGCTATTGGTAATATATATATATATATATATATATATATATATATATATATATATATATATATATATATATGAAGGTGTATGTATAGTTATAGCTATATATATCTACTATATATATTAGTGTTATGTTTATATGTATGTAAGTGGTTATATATATATATATATATATATGATACTTCTACTTGACTATAGGTATTTTAGTGTGTGTGTTCATAGGTGTTTAGATGGCTGTTTGGGTATGGTTGTGTGGGAGGGAAAATGATTATATATATATATATAAATGTATATAAGTATATATGTATGTATATAGATATATATAAGTATATGTGTTGCTTGTGTGTGTATGTGTGTGATAAGGGGGGTGGGGGCTGAGCATTCAGCATTGCACAGTACAGTGAGACAAGCAGCAACAACATTAATATTTTCTCAAGAACGGCAAGATTCAACTGAACCATTGCAGCAACACCTAAGCACAGCAGCAGCAGCAGATACAAGCACCACAGCAGTAACAAATGCAGTAGCTGCTGCAACAACTACACTAGCACGAGTAGCAGCAACTTAGCATCGTGTACAATCTCCAGCAACAACAGCAACATTCCAGTGCAGTAAGCACAACAACATCAAGCAGCAGCAGCTATGAGCAGCATGCATCAACAACAGTTTCAGCAAGGGGGCAGTAGATAAGTTCCTAGTTTAGTTGGTTAGTTACTTATAGTTTAGTAAGTTAGATATAAATACTTGTATCTCTACTAGTTAGTAATATATATATATATATATATATATATATATATATATATATATATATATATATATATATATATATATATATAGGTAGTATGTATGCTTGTGTATCTTTAGTTATGTATGTATGTATGTATGTATGTGTATTTGTATATATATATACACATTAGTAGTTGGTAGTTGGTATAACTAGTAAATTTGTATTAGATATTGGTTGTTAGTTATAATTGAGTTGGGTAGTTAGCTATATGTTAAGTTTGGCATTACCTTGAGATATCAAGGAAAATGTTAAGGTATCGGGTTGATAATCAAGGTATTCAGATTTGAGTATCAAGATGAGGGTTTAGTGGTGCGATATCGCTTTGGTTCAAAGCCAAGGTATCCAATTAGCATTAGATTAGTTAGGATTGTAATATTTTATGATTGTATATGCATAATATGATATTCCATATCTATTGTTTGCGTATCTTGAGATACGATATCTTAGTGATTTCATAGTATCCTAGTTTAGCTAGTGTGGCCTAGTTTCATAGTGTATGGACCCAATATCCTAGAGATAGACTCATGCAACCTAGAAATAGGTAGTTTGACCAGTTTGACTTATGGTTGACCTAGTTTGACTATTTTGACTTAGAAATGGCTCTTTGACCGAGATGTTGACTAGTTTAACTTATTTTTATTCCAAAATCTTGTATTGATGTTATATTCCCTATCTAGGTCTTCGAGGCACCATACTGGACATCTGTGATACTGTTCACCGGATTTCAGGCGAGTACATTCTCTGATAGTTTCTCATTTATGATACCCTCTATGTTCCTTGTATCTAGTGTAGATATCCTTGATTTCTTGACACGATGGTTATACAGATTGGTATATCTGAATCTCGTCATGAGATGTTATTCCTTGGTATTTATAGTGTATCTTGTGCAAACATTGTTTTATTGTTCTTTTTGTATATGTACATACATTGGTTCATGAGGAGAGTAGCACCCTTCTTGTGGAAACCCGTATCATAACGTAACATGGTTGGATCTACTATACCAGTCGAGGGTTGGAGAGTATGTAGTGTAGATATGTGATCATACCCTCCTTGTATCAAGTCTTGTTCATTAAATAGTGTTAATCATACACCGCAAGTATGATTAGCCAGGCCATTAATCTTGTATCAAGTTCCCAAGTCGATCATATGTTAAAGATGATACTCACTCACTTAGTCATTAGTATTCTTGTTTATTGCCATATTGTTCATTCTTGTATTTATTTCCAGTATTTTCTTTATTGTATATCTCTTGTATCTATGTTGCATCTTGTATATTTCACATCTATTACTGTTACATAGCTTATATCATTTATTAGAACTGCTGTTAGAGATGTATTCTACTCCTTTCCTGACTGGGTATATTTTTCCCAGATGACAGTGAGGAGTGGTACCCCACTTATTACATGCCTCAGGATGTTGTGGGCTTAGAGCCAGAGACCTTGGCTCGTGAGGGTCTCATCCCGACTGAGACAGACGACCCGGGACTTGTAGCATCTTAGTTATTCCTTTTGTACTAGATTTGTCTCCAGCTTAATTTTATTAGTTTCTTTAACTCATTGATGTTATTATTTGACTCATGAGTTGTATTATGACTATTATATTCTTTTATCATATTCGTGCTATTCTCTATCTTAAATCTGTGATTGAGTACATTTATATTGATAGTGGCATTGTTATGTCTTGTTTATAGATAGATGGTTTATCCAATCAATGTTCTACCGCTGATGCTGCAGCGTAGGCTGGGCGTTATTCCCGACTTGCATCCTTACACCGGGTGCGGGTCGTGACAGTCACCCTTACTTTTCCAAATAGGGGTAATTTGGTAATTTGGCCTAGTTATTTAATTTTAGAAATTTAATATTAATATTAGTGTGCTATAAATATTTATTTGATGCTTGCATTAATTATTTATTTTATTAGTGAGCGATACATTTATTTATTTAGAGACTGGTAGTATTTATTTATAGATATTGGACTAGCATATTAGTTAGACTTGACATTTGTGAGACCATTTAGACTTGTTATGACAACTAGAAAGTCCAACATGGACCAAGCCTAATAAGATCCATCTCCACTAATTAATTAGGAGGTTAGACTTAATTAGAATTAGTTAGAAGCCTTCTAAAATAGCCCTTCCTTAATCCCATTCATAATTGGATGGAGAGTGGCAAATTGGACTTTTGCAATGACTTGGAGAGGGGGAAACATAGGGCCGGCCGCATATAGTCCTTCCCTCCTTCTCCCTCCTCCTTATTTGTATCCATTTAGATCTCAAACTCTAGATCCCCAATTTCTCATCACTTCCTTCATCAAATTCTTTCTCAATTCACTTTTATTCCCTCTTATTTTCTTTCCTCAAGGAGCTTTGGAGCTTGGAGAAGTAAGGAGAATAAGAATGTAGAGCATAGGTGAAGAGATCGCGTCCGAATCGTGTCCGTGGAAACAATTTATTGGAAAACTATCTCCCAATTAGTTATTTCTAAATTCCTTCTCATTGTAGTTTATAAGTCATGTATTTGACCATTAGAAACCACCTCATGGCATAGGGCTACCTATAAGAACATGTTCTAGGCTAATTGGTTGAGTATTGTGGCCTCTACATAGATTTTTATGTATATTTTGGGAGAATTATGAGGTGGACACATCAAGTATGTACCACGAGCCTAATTTAGTTATATTAGACTTTGATCGGGGATGTGATACTAGTCATGTGTCCACAATTGGATATGGGTAGGCCGTATCACGATACGATGTGATACCGTGTGATACAAAGCCATTTTGAGTAATTTTGTATAATTCTCTATAATTCCTAGTGTAACTAGTTCTAATAATTATATTTATGAATATTTGACATGAGGAAATAGTTATTATGATGAATTGGTGAATTTGGATATTAGGTTGGGTTTGTATCATGACTTTCCTAAATACACACTCTAGGTGTTTGTTTTAATAACTTCAATATATATATATATAGAAGTGTGTGTATGTGATTATTTCTATTACGTGTACTGATAACTGTGTGGGTGTCTTTATATGTATTACTTGTGTTTGTGTGTGAATAGGGTGATTGTGGTCGTGTGACTGAGTTAGTGTGGTGATATGGTGCAATTACTGATTGCAGTATTGAGTGTGTGTACCTGCCGGTCAAGAGGAATGGCAGTGTGTGTTGAACCTAGCACCGTGTTAAAGTGACTGTGACTGAGGGAGTTCAACGGGTGGTGACTGTGAGCAAACACAGTATCTGTGGATATATAAATATTTATGAGTATTTATTGTGGATTGTGTGGATTGCCTCTGTGTGGTGCCGTTATCATGTGCAGTCAGTGTAATAGCAATTTAGGGGTCAGTATAGGCTATCAGAAATATTGTAGATACTTGTGTATTGGGTATTACAGTTTAGAACTTGGTCAATTAAGAGTATATGTGAGGGGAGAGTTGATTGCTTTCAATTGGCACATGCACTAGGTATGCAAGCAGTAAGTATCAGACCTGTAGGTTCATGTATCAGTAAGTAGGAGGGGTAATATTTAGGTAGTTTAGAATTAACTTTTGAAGTGTATCAGTGGTAACTAATAAAGATAGGGGTTTAGTCTGTATTGTGTAGCAATTGAAGATGGGTTATTTAGTAAATAAGTAAGGGAGTGCAGGGTTGTGCAGTGTAGGGGTGTATGTCATTAGGTTGCAGCAGTAAGGGGAATGTGTTAGCGTAACTATAGATAGTGTGTGTCCATATGATCATAAGGAAGTTAGGTGTTTCAATATATTATGATCCTGATACCAAGTTATTGAGTATCAACCATCAATTAGTATACTTATTGTAGTATTAGTTAATTAATTAGTTAGTCAGTTAGTTTGAGGTATTAGTCTCCAGGTGCTGGAGTATTAGATGACAATTAGTTCAGATTAGATTAGTTAATGTATCAATTAGTAGTTATTAGTATAAAAGCTATATGCCAGTTAGTATTTATGTGCAGAAGTTAGTATGTATTAAATACCATTAGTTAATGTATCAGTGTCTTTAGTAAGTCCATGTATCAGTTAGTTTAAGTATATATATATATATATATATATATATATATATATATATATATATATATATATATTGTAGTTAGTATATGTATACCTGTTAGTGTAGTGTACTTGAGGTATTAACTAGTGTTAGACCTAGTATGACTCAGTTGAGCTGGAAAGACCTAGAATATGACCTAGTATAGTTAGATATTGAACCAAGAAACATAGTTTGACCCAAAAGTCAACCCTTGGCCTAGTTTGACCTAGTTTGACTAGTATGACATAAGAAGGGCCTAGAAAGCATCATATCATAAGTTGATAGACATATAACTATACATATAGAAGTAAACTACATTCTGAGAAAAATAGTAATGGCAAGATAAGTGTCTTTAATACATGCATATGAAACAGAAATATGTGTTATCAATTTAACATGTCCAGAATGATGACATAGGATTCTCAAGAAGATTAAATTAATATAGCTTCAGGAGACAAATGCAACAAGCATATACACTATGCTACCAATTTACTTCAAGATTGCCAAACCATGGTTAAAATTTCATGAACAAAACACAGAACAAATAACTCATATATTTATTATGAAATGTCTTAATACAGGTTTTAGGATATACATAGAATATTGTGTAGAAACTAGAGATACTGTTGCAGTTTGCAGCATTTGCAACTGCATTTGTAGTTTGTGTAATTTAGGGGAAGAACATTAGCAACAACAGCTACAACTATGCATTTAGCTACATATGCTGAACTATTGAGTTCAGGAATATGGGAACTATTATAAGTATAAGATATACTTGAGTGTCTAGATATGACTATCAGTTAGCATGTATCATATTATCCAATAAAAGTAGTAGTAGCAACAACATTATCCAATAAAGGTACACATAAAAGCTAATCTATCATATCTTCAATTATCAAATAAAGACGGCATAACCATCCAAATAAATATGTCAAATAGGCTATAGGTAGCAGTATATAGGGGATAAAATCTCATTACAGGAATCACCTCTTTAGGCAACAAAAATTGAAAAATATGTCTCAAGCATTCACCACCACAATAATAGAGAAATAGATTTTTTTACTATGCACCAACTCTCAAATAAAGGTAGCAATAACAATATTATCCAATAAATACACATATGAAACCCAATGTATCATACCTCCAATTCTCAAATGAAGGCATCATAACCCATCCAAAATAAATCTGTCAAATAGATTTTAGGTAGCAGTACATAAGGAATCACCTCTTTAGGTAGCAAAAGAATAAAAAAAAACATACCTCAAGCATGCACAAACAACAACAGAGAAATTGCCTATTTGACACGTTAGGACCTTCCTTTGGTACCAATAAGTATCATGATACCCATACTACTATCCCAAACTGATAACCCTAATACCATAGTTATGAAATAATACTTAGCCTATTCTCCATGACATAGTATCTTAGATTACCCCTTACTATGATACCTAGCCTATTGTATACTCATTTACCTCTGTACTTCAACTACCTGAACTCAGATCTGATATCCATTAACCTCACCTTTGAATACTTACCAACACATAGCCCTAACTACCAACACCTTTACATACCTGATACATAGTCACTTCACTGGTGCACAATAACTGACACCACTTCAACTGGAGTATCACTGAAACTTGTGTGGTGACTGTGTGGGGAGTGGTGAGAACCTATGTGTCTATACACAAGTGACCTGCATCAGCAAAAGCATTAATGTGTGCCTAATGGAAGTGAGTATCAGTTAGTGAGTGAGTGTCAAGAGGAGTGATTAGTAAGTGTATGTGTTTGAGGGTGTTAGTTGTGTAGAGGGGTACACTCGGGTGTAAACATCTGTGATGGGAATAAGCAAATAACAACAACAATATTGTGAGGAGTATTATTTTGTATAAGGGGGAAAAGGGTAGGGTGTGTACCATTTTGTATAAGTGAGGAGTATTATCTGTGTTCAGAATTGAGGGAATGTTACATGCTATGATTCAGTATGGGAGTTGGGTTCCATTTCACCCACAGTTGCAGCAGCAACACATATATACTATTGGGGAGATATGGGTGCTGGGTGATGGTGCAAGCTCGGGTATGGCAATGTGGGGGCTAGGAGGATTCAGTTAGTGATGTATTAGGGTGTGTTTGAAATGTGTTGCTTGGTGAGGAGTGTAGGAAGTGTTCAAGAGGAGTATGCGTGAGATGGTAGAGTGGTTGAGTGTGTTTTAGGTGTGTATCAAGTATAGTGAGCTAGAATGTTAGAGTATCAGTTAAGGGTAAGTGGTGGTTGGGTAATTGAGGTGCAAAACTTACACAAAGGGAGATCAACAACTAAATTTAGAGTATAGTGTTTAGATGGCAGTGGTGGTAGCAAATTGGCATAAGAATGGGATAAGGGTTCAGTGCAGGCAGAGGGAGTTGGCTCGGGTTAATGTGCAACCATGTGTTCCTCTGCAATAGAGATAAAAAAGGCTCGGGTCTGCAGTTCCTAGAGTCCTTGTACAGGTGATGGATACTGGGGTTGAGTTGGTTCCAACCATGAACAATGGGTGTATCCGTCTAGAGGCACAACTGCAGAACAAAATGGAAGTTAGGTGCTGCCTTAATTACAAAACAGAGGGGTTAGCAGTGAAGTCAGGCAACCAAGTAAGAAGCAGTAGCAGTAGAGTGAAGGTGGTGGTTTGGTGATGATGTTGGTAGTGATGGTGTAGGCTGTGTACATAGGTAAGGGTGTAGCTAAGTGTATCCAAGTTTGGAAGTGTAGGTGTCAAGCAAGAGTTAGATACTAAGTAGCAAGTGCATATGTCTTAGTGTCGAGTTAGGTCTGATACTAAGTTATTGGTATTTAGTTAGGTGTAAGTTAGGGGTGATGGTCAAGGTAGTAGGTAATACTAAGTTAAGTATTAAGACACTAATATATCTAGCTAAAGTGTATATATGATACCAATAAGTAGAAGTGTTAGTGTTAAGGTTTGGTCTAGATATCAATGTGATACCAAGATATTATGCTTGAGGTCAAGGTAATACCAAGGTATTGATACTAAGATATGGGGTATCTCAGGTGAGACCTGTGATTATGTGGTTGAGTGTGTTGAGTGTCTTGGGTATTTCGTGTGTGTGTGTGTGTGTTTGTGTTATGTGTTGTGTGGTGGTGGTGTTGTGATAGGTAAGGGGAAACTGGAAGAGGATGTGGACTGTTGGTGTTCAGGTGATTAGGTATGTTTTGGCTAATATTAGTTAAAGTTAAGATGATGTGATAAATCTTGGAATAAGTTAAAGTTTAGAATAAAGAATAAGAAAGCAACAACATTGAGACAACCTATCGACAATACTGATATTAGCCATATCAAGCGACTACTTGTGACTTTAATTGAATGATGTAAAGCTTGTTGAGATGACTTGCTCCCCAACAATGTTGAAATCAGAGAAGCAAAAAATCCATACCCGACACTGACCAGAAGGCTCCCAAGAATGCCGAACACCGGCCATAACAACAATGGCAACGAAAGAAGTATCCAATATGGCAATCTTCACTTGCAGTCTAAGACTCTTTGTTCTACCAAAAAGAATAAATAATTATATTTTATTTCTTAGCGTAAGACTAGATGGAGAAGGGAACATTGTAAACACCCCAATTTTTTTAGAATTAAATTTTAATTTTATTATTTGTAATTATTGAGATTATGGAAGATTTTTCTGTATTTTTAGCTAATTAGAATAAATGTCAGTTCATAGATTAATATTTATTTGTATTTAATTAATTTTTAATATAGTGCAAAAAATATATTTTTGGGTGTAAAACTATTAATAGAGTATTGTAGAATTTGAAATTTATTGAGGTCCAAAACTATTTTTAGATGGCCATATATATATATATATATATATATATATATTGATTTACTATTTAAACCCAAACCAAACCAACCCAACCTAGACCCGTACCCTAAACCCGCTCATCCGATAACTCACTAACCCGCCCAGCTACAGTAACCCCCCTGCAGCCCGACCGCGTCCTGTAAATCCCCTCACCCAAAATTAGGGCTACTTGGATTATATAGTGGAATTAGGGCTAGATTGAACCAATTAGAACTAGAACACGGTATTTAATTTAATTACTAAATAGTTATGACACGTAGCGCACCCTACCGTTGCTACGATAATTGGAGACACAATCTTGCCCGTCTTGTGCATCTCAAATTTTATTAATATTCTACACTGTGCCCTCTACGCCCTGACACTTGTGCCCCACCTAAATCTAATCCCATGTACTCCTAATTAATTCTGGAACATCGTGCGCGTTTCGATTTAAGTAATTAAATCCAATTTCTGCCTTTGTGCAATTTTTCAATTGTTGGGGGGGCTTCTATGCAAAAGTACATTTAGGTGTCCTCACCATTGGAAAATTCATAAAGAAACTCAATTTTCCCTTCACGTGTATTTTTCGTAATTTTTGGGATGTACATCGCGCGCATCGCCCCGTATATCACACCTACCCTTGCAATTAAATAATTATAATTTATAGCCCAACACCCTCATGCAAGCCCAAGGCCCACTCCAAGAAGAGTGACCAAGCCCACATTGCCCTAGGTCAACCCAAACCAAGTTTACATGTATATAAATACAATATTTTCTCTTTCTTTTGATCTCTAAACCTAAACCCAATGCCATACACTCAGCCGACTTTCTCCCCAAACTTCCTATTCATCACCTCTTCCCCGAGCCCTCCTTCTCGGCCGGAGCAGCTCCTCCTCGCCGAGCCGCTGCAACCGCCGACCGCTGTTCCCGACTCCTTCCTGGCCAACTCCTCTGACGAACACAACTCACCGCCGGATCACCTCCCTGCTCTCCCTTCTCCGTCTCCTCTCCGGCCACCCTCTCGAATAGTCGCCACCACCAGCACAATCATCACCCCCACTTCATCATCTTCATCATCCTCCTTTTCATCATCTTCATCATCCCCCTCTTCATCATCCTCTTCTCAACTTTTCCTCTATCAAGAAACCATTCAAGAACTCCGATCATCCAAAGCCGACGGTTTTCTCAGGTGATCAACCACCACCCTACGCCGTTGCAACCGCCGAGCTCTATGTCGACAAGATCCTTCTGATGAGTTTTCGCCGCTGTGAGTGGATCAAGATCGACTGATTATCGGCTATCGACTCAAGCGCGAGCATGAATCAGTGCATCAACCCATCCGTCGTACCATCAAGGACCACTGCGAGCATTCCCGAGTCCTGATGCGTCTTCAACGAGCTTTTCTCTGGTGAAGTTTGATTTCTTCCCTCAGCCTCCGCGTAAGCGAACGAACTGTTGCAACCTGAGTTCGACTCTTAGAAGCGGACGTGTCGGGAGCATCGCAGCAATGATTCTCATGGAGCTCAGTTGATTCAAAAGATCGAACTCGAGATCCTCGATCCCGCTGAGTCATCCGAGGTTATCTTCTTGATTTTGATCTTTCTTTTCGAATTCGATCATTAGAGATCAAAATGGATGTTTACCAACTGGGATCACCGGGATCAGTTCTAATGGGTCTAAACCTACTCTTGTGCTTTGCTTACCAACTGTTCGTCATAATTCCTCAGAGAAGTTCTTGTTCTCTGTTGCAGGAGCTTTACATCGCCACTGGCACCCGCAATGGCTCTGATTCCTGTTAGTGATCAGTTCGACAACAACAATCGTTCTCAACATGAGACACTCTTGAATTTCGATTGGTTGGTTCAACGGTGATCATGGTCGATTTGAGTCGAGTTCGCACGGGTTTCCAATCCTTGGCATCATCGTCATCTCATCATCATCACTTCATCGTCAACCTCTCTTCGTCGACGTCCAGCCGATCCCGTGCACGTATTCCGAGGTATGAACCTGTCCCGTCTTCTCCTCGATTATGAGAGTTTGTGCGTGTGTGCCAGTAGAATATTAGTATTGCTTATTGACTGCTAGCTGTTATTTGACCCTGAGTCGGTGAACCCAGTACTGCGTACACAAACTTGTACACGTACGCGTATACTATTTAGTTTGATATATCTATATATATATTTAGTATATGCATACTATTCAACTTGGAATACATATAATTATTGGATGACATATATGTACACATATATATATATAGATGGTATATATGTATATTGTAATTAAATCATATGTTAATAATAATTAGGACTATATATCCAGACTGTACGACCCTAGGACACCATGGACTGTCCCGTACTCACCTTGACCATGTTGACCCTAAACACTTGGAAATTGTCCGCCTTGCTTACATTAACGGACTGGCGTAGACACCTGTCAGTTGACTGTCTGATTTTGTGTACAACACTTGAAGATATGACCCCGCGTAATTCAACGCATAATTGACCATGTTAGATAACTAGTGCCACCCCTAGTATACCCCCTGAGTCCAGTATAAATGTGGTTGTGTAATGACTAATGATTTTATTGTATTATATCATATGTACATAGGATGTTGGATTTATTCTGCGCGACTTTTTGGAGCAGGTTATTGGTACATTGCAGCTTCCTTGCCAGGCAAGTATACCTTGCCATTGTACTGTTATTTTTATTCCATATGTTGCATGCATCTTTATTTTCTGTCTTTTCATATATTTTAACTGTTATATAAAAATGCGCGCGACGGTGTCGTCGCGGTATATTTTTATTTATGTATTTGCATTGACCTTGTTTATGAGACTACCCCATCATCATGTAGCATCTTTAGGTTCATTGGCCGTGACACAGTTGTTACACGAGTTGTGAGTCTCATGTAGATCACGGACTTGCGTGCAGGTTGGCCTCCTGTACGTGTGGGCCGTGCGTTAGGAATAACTGATGTTAGAAACTTTGCATGCTAGTGGACTTGGCAGTTATTAGAGTGTTATCATGTCATGGATGTGACATGCTTAGAGCATGGGGTGGGAAGAACAACAAGTAAGACATTTGGGCTCCGTTGTACTTTCCTTGTGTAACCCGTACGCTCCGCCGGAGATGCGCGGTCATGATGACACCTATACTACTTGGCGGGCCTCCGCCGTTCAAAAGACGACGTGCCTTTGTAGGCCCCTGGATCTCCAAGAGAACCATGCCAATCCTATTTATGGCCAGATAGTCCACTTGGTAGAAAGTTGTTCTCAAACTGCATTCACATAGATGGTTAGGCAACCCCAATGGATGTTTATTTTTAGTACTTTATTGGCATGTGTTTAAGTATCTTGTTATGTCCCTCTGAGGACCTGGTCCGCTGCCAGGTATATCTGTTCTTGAGTATTTGTAGGAGCGCAAATTTGGATGGTTGTAGATGTTTTGTGGACGTCTTCTCTTTGAGCCGTGATCGATAGCTGGTATACTTATATATTGATTGATTTCTTGTACTTATATTGTATTTACTTTTCCCATTCGAGTTGGTAGTGGATTTGTTTCCATCCAACAATCATCCTTAGATACTTCTTATTGAGATCTAGTTACATAGATACTGTTTATTTATTTCTATATGATTTTGGTGGATGAGATCTAGATTATACCCTGTGACTTGTGACATATGTTTATACCACTTGTGGATTGATATTCATATTACAGCGTACGTGTGGATTTGGTTTCCATATATTAGAGTTGCCATATCCATGCGGCTGGCATGCTTACGTGTCCTAGTCCTACGTATTTTTGGGACTGGGGCGTGACATGTTTTTGTGGTGGCCCATGCAGGTCAAGAGCATATTGTCTCGGTTATGTTATTGTATCGAACAAGCCTGCACCTAGGACTAGAGTATAGGATTTTATCCACATTGACTATGATTCATCTTTCTCCTATCTGTTCTATTTGAACAATTGCATCATGCTTGATTCATGTGCTTCCCTAATAGTTCTTTAAGTATAGCCTTCTCCTAGAATATAGAAGTTCCTGTTGTTAGATAATAATTAGAGTAGCACACCTATTAAGAATACAACGAGAATATAGACACACCACTAAGTTTAGAATATCTAGTGAACTCTAGAATTCCTTATCTTTAGATTGGTTTACCATTACCCCTTGATGTATTATGAAGACTTGAGAGTAGTATAGACACTACTAGAGTTAGCTAGAAGTTTTACCATAATGTTTGCCATTAGCATTGAGGAACCAATAGAAAACCAAAATTGAATATTAGGACTGAACCTAACCTTCACAGTTAGATAAGTATTGGAGAGATATAAATTTAGATTCTTGTCTTGAGATAAGCAGACAGTACCTTAGAAAGCCAAGAGCAATGCATAGAATATTTGCCTAATCATACCTCAAACACAGAGACTAGCATACCCCTTAGAAAACCATGATGCTATCTAGAGTCCTCCATTTAATTTCATATAATTGTTCCTCTGAAACCCTAGTACTTGCTATTTGTACGACGACTAATCATGTTTCTCTTCTTCATCTTTTAAAACTCGTGCCACCTGCCACCTCTGATCATAGACCAAGTGATTATACTCTACGATAGGATATATAGTTTGCTATAGTCATAGTTGTAATCTTGAATTTTGAACTGTGTACCTCGTAGCTAGAACCTGATAGTTGAGTTGTTCAATTAGATTGTGATGATTACCCCTAGTTGTAGACCACATAATTTGTACCCCACCTCGATACAAGTTAGATCCCTTTTCCCTTAACGACTAGTAACACTTCTATCCCCATGATTGACACCTGTTCTATGAGCACTATGATTAAGACATAAGGTGACCCTTACCTATATAATGCAATAGGAGACCCTAATAAGTACCAAAAACCTTTTCTCATATACCCTAATAAGAGTTTATGTTCTATGTACATGTGCAAGGTTATTTTTTGTAGGATCCTCTTAAGACTGTCATAGTACTAGTTTAATTCTTTTAAGTTTGGTAGTATATCTCACAACCTAGTATCACATAGTCCACTTGACCCATCGAGGCAGTGTAACTGAATAACATTAATTGTATGCTAGCATTAGACGACAACGTTTACTCAGACGATAGAATTTAGAGGTCCATGACCTATTTGGACGACTAGCGACTTAGACAAGGAGGTTGTATGATAACTGTAGAGATTGTAGAGTCTTTATTATTATTGCATATTTTGTTTTGTTTTGTGAACTTGAATTGACTTGTACCTCCTTTCATCATCATCTAGCGTACTTATATTTGTTGTACCCCCTTGACTTATGCTGCTATTATAGCCTAGTTTTTGCAAGCTTATTCTTTATCGAGCTTGTTCATGACATATGTATTAGTAGGTCGACACACTAATACATTTCAGAATCAGTGTATTACGGTCTGATCAACCATAGTGTGCTTGATTCGTCCTTCGCAATAATACCTTACGTGGATTGAAATATATAATTGACTAGTAGACACCTGTACTTGCCCTCTAGATATGTTTGAGCGGGTCGTATCGGTTACATAACTATACTAATATGAGCATACGAATATGGATTTACCAAATAGGATTTCAGTCCACAACTGCCTTGACAATTCCCATTGGATTCCTTGAAACGCCTTGATCCTATACTTGCATTCTATTACTTCTCCCTTGAACTCTTATTTATTGATCTACGTCTTTCCTTATTTTGAAAAGATGAAACATCTTGCTTGGTATAAGATTGATATATAAATAGTACTAGATATCCCCCATAGGCCAATCATATTGTTTGGTGAGTACCTTTTATAAGTGATTAAGGGCATATCATAGAGGATATATTTGGTGTTAAAAGACTTTGAGGATTAAATAACATGATCAAATAAATTTGGGACTTAGCCTTCTTAGGTGTATAGCCTTAGATGATAGATGGGTAAATTCTAAGTTGGGTAGAAACTACCATGTTAACTTAAGGAGAATTCTTATACTGCAATCAAGTGAGGTTAGATAGAGAAACCCTACCCTAGTTTAATTTCGAGGATGAAATTATTTTAAGTTGGGTAGATTGTAAACCCCCTCACCCAAAATTAGGGCTACTTGGATTATATAGTGGAATTAGGGCTAGATTGAACCAATTAGAACTAGAACACGGTATTTAATTTAATTACTAAATAGTTATGACACGTAGCGCACCCTACCGTTGCTACGATAATTGGAGACACAATCTTGCCCGTCTTGTGCATTTCAAATTTTATTAATATTCTATACTGTCTCCTCTACGCCCTGACACTTGTGCCCCACCTAAATCTAATCCCATGTACTCCTAATTAATTCTGGAACATCGTGCGCGTTTCGATTTAAGTAATTAAATTCAATTTTCGTCTTTGTGCAATTTTTCAATTGTTGGGGGGGCTTCTATGCAAAAGTACATTTAGGTGTCCTCACCATTGGAAAATTCATAAAGAAACTAAATTTTCCCTTCACGTGTATTTTCTATAATTTTCGAGATGTACATCGCGCGCATCGCCCCGTATATCACACCTACCCTTGCAATTAAATAATTATAATTTATAGCCCAACACCCTCATGCAAGCCCAAGGCCCACTCCAAGAAGAGTGACCAAGCCCACATTGCCCTAGGTCAACCCAAACCAAGTTTACATGTATATAAATACAATATTTTCTCTTTCTTTTGATCTCTAAACCTAAACCCAATGCCATACACTCAGCCGACTTTCTCCCCAAACTTCCTATTCATCACCTCTTCCCCGAGCCCTCCTTCTCGGCCGGAGCAGCTCCTCCTCGCCGAGCCGCTGCAACCGACGACCGCTGTTCCCGACTCCTTCCTGGCCAACTCCTCCGACAAACACAACTCACCGTCGGATCACCTCCCTGCTCTCCCTTCTCCGTCTCCTCTCCGGCCACCCTCTCGAATAGTCGCCACCACCAGCACAATCATCACCCCCACTTCATCATCTTCATCATCCTCCTTTTCATCATCTTCATCATCCCCCTCTTCATCATCCTCTTCTCAACTTTTGCTCTATCAAGAAACCATTCAAGAACTCCGATCATCCAAAGCCGACGATTTTCTCAGGTGATCAACCACCACCCTACGCCGTTGCAACCGCCGAGCTCTATGTCGACAAGATCCTTCTGATGAGTCTTCGCCGCTGTGAGTGGATCAAGATCGACTGATTATCGGCTATCAACTCAAGCGCGAGCATGAATCAGTGCATCAACCCATCCGTCGTACCATCAAGGACCACTGCGAGCATTCCCGAGTCCTGACGCGTCTTCAACGAGCTTTTCTCTGGTGAAGTTTGATTTCTTCCCTCAGCCTCCGCGTAAGCGAACGAACTGTTGCAACCTGAGTTCGACTCTTCGAAGCGGACGTGTCGGGAGCATCGCAGCAATGATTCTCATGGAGCTCAGTTGATTCAAAAGATCAAACTCGAGATCCTCGATCCCGCTGAGTCATCCGAGGTTATCTTCTTGATTTTGATCTTTCTTTTCGAATTCGATCATTAGAGATCAAAATGGATGTTTACCAACTGGGATCACCGGGATCAGTTCTAATGGGTCTAAACCTACTCTTGTGCTTTGCTTACCAACTGTTCGTCATAATTCCTCAGAGAAGTTCTTGTTCTCTGTTGTAGGAGCTTTACATTGCCACTGGCACCCGCAATGGCTCTGATTCCTGTTAGTGATCAGTTCGACAACAACAATCGTTCTCAACATGAGACACTCTTGAACTTCGATTGGTTGGTTCAACGGTGATCATGGTCGATTTGAGTCGAGTTCGCACGGGTTTCCAATCCTTGGCATCATCGTCATCTCATCATCATCACTTCATCGTCAACCTCTCTTCGTCGACTTCCAGCCGATCCCGTGCACGTATTCCGAGGTATGAACCTGTCCCGTCTTCTCCTCGATTATGAGAGTTTGTGCGTGTGTGCCAGTAGAATATTAGTATTGCTTATTGACTGCTAGCTGTTATTTGACCCTGAGTCGGTGAACCCAGTACTACGTACACAAACTTGTACACGTACGCGTATACTATTTAGTTTGATATATCTATATATATATTTAGTATATGCATACTATTCAACTTGGAATACATATAATTATTGGATGACATATATGTACACATATATATATATAGATGGTATATATGTATATTGTAATTAAATCATATATTAATAATAATTAGGACTATATATCCAGACTGTACGACCCTAGGACACCATGGACTGTCCCGTACTCACCTTGACCATGTTGACCCTAAACACTTGGAAATTGTCCGCCTTGCGTACATTAACAGACTGGCGTAGACACCTGTCAGTTGACTGTCTAATTTTGTGTACAACACTTGAAGATATGACCCCGCGTAATTTAACGCATAATTGACCGTGTTAGATAACTAGTGCCACCCCTAGTATACCCCCTGAGTCCAGTATAAATGTGGTTCTGTAATGACTAATGATTTTATTGTATTATATCATATATACATAGGATGTTGGATTTATTCTGCGCGGCTTTTTGGAGCAGGTTATTGGTACATTGCAGCTTCCTTGCCAGGCAAGTATACCTTGCCATTGTACTGTTATTTTTATTCCTTATGTTGCATGCATCTTTATTTTCTGTCTTTTCATATATTTTAACTGTTATATAAAAATACGCGCGACGGTGTCGTCGCGGTATGTTTTTATTTATGTATTTGCATTGACCTTGTTTATGAGACTACCCTATCATCATGTAGCATCTTTAGGTTCATTGGCCGTGACACAGTTGTTACACGAGTTGTGAGTCTCATGTAGATCACGGACTTGCGTGCAGGTTGGCCTCTTGTACGTGTGGGCCGTGCGTTAGGAATAACTGATGTTAGAAACTTTGTATGCTAGTGGACTTGGCAGTTATTAGAGTGTTATCGTGTCATGGATGTGACATGCTTAGAGCATGGGGTGGGAAGAACAACAAGTAAGACATTTGGGCTCCGTTGTACTTTCTTTGTGTAACCCGTACACTCCGCCGGAGATGCGCGGTCATGATGACACCTATACTACTTGGCGGGCCTCCGCCGTTCAAAAGACGACGTGCCTTTGTAGGCCCCTGGATCTCCAAGAGAACCATGCCAATCCTATTTATGGCCAGATAGTCCACTTGTTAGAAAGTTGTTCTCAAACTGCATTCACATAGATGGTTAGGCAACCCCAATGGATGTTTATTTTCAGAACTTTATTGGCATGTGTTTAAGTTTCTTGTTATGTCCCTCTGAGGACCTGGTCCGCTGCCAGGTGTATCTGTTCTTGAGTATTTGCAGGAGCGCAGATTTGGATGGTTGTAGATGTTTTGTGGACGTCTTCTCTTCGAGCCGTGATCGATAGCTGGTATACTTATATATTGATTGATTTCTTGTACTTATATTGTATTGACTTTTCCCATTCGAGTTGGTAGTGGATTTGTTTTCATCCAACTATCATCCTTAGATACTTCTTATTGAGATCTAGTTACATAGATACTGTTTATTTATTTCTATATGATTTTGGTGGATGAGATCTAGATTATACCCTGTGACTTATGACATATGTTTATACCACTTGTGGATTGATATTCATATTACAGCGTACGTGTGGATTTGGTTTCCATATATTAGAGTTGCCATATCCATGCGGCTGGCATGCTTACGTGTCCTAGTCCTACGTATTTTTGAGACTGGGGCGTGACATGTTTTTGTGGTGGCCCATGCAGGTCAAGAGCATATTGTCTCGGTTATGTTATTGTACCGAACAAGCCTGCACCTAGGACTAGAGTATAGGATTTTATCCACATTGACTATGATTCATCTTCCTCCTATCTGTTCTATTTGAACAATTGCATCATGCTTGATTCATGTGCTTCCCTAATAGTTCTTTAAGTATAGCCTTCTCCTAGAATATAGAAGTTCCTATTGTTAGATAATAATTAGAGTAGCACACCTATTAAGAATACAACGAGAATATAGACACACCACTAAGTTTAGAATATCTAGTGAACTCTAGAATTCCTTATCTTTAGATTGGTTTACCATTACCCCTTGATGTATTATGAAGACTTGAGAGTAGTATAGACACTACTAGAGTTAGCTAGAAGTTTTACCATAATGTTTGCCATTAGCATTGAGGAACCAATAGAAAACCAAAATTGAATATTAGGACTGAACCTAACCTTCACAGTTAGATAAGTATTGGAGAGATATAAATTTAGATTCTTGTCTTGAGATAAGCAGACAGTACCTTAGAAAGCCAAGAGCAATGCATAGAATATTTACCTAATCATACCTCAAACACAGAGACTAGCATACCCCTTGGAAAACCATGATGCTATCTAGAGTCCTCCATTTAATTTCATATAATTGTTCCTCTGAAACCCTAGTACTTGCTATTTGTACGACGACTAATCATGTTTCTCTTCTTCATCTTTTAAAACTCGTGCCACCTGCCACCTCTGATCATAGACCAAGTGATTATACTCTACGATAGGATATATAGTTTGCTATAGTCATAGTTGTAATCTTGAATTTTGAACTGTGTACCTCGTAGCTAGAACCTGATAGTTGAGTTGTTCAATTAGATTGTGATGATTACCCCTAGTTGTAGACCACATAATTTGTACCCCACCTCGATACAAGTTAGATCCCTTTTTCTTTAACGACTAGTAACACTTCTATCCCCATGATTGACACCTGTTCTATGAGCACTATGATTAAGACATAAGGTGACCCTTACCTATATAATGCAATAGGAGACCCTAATAAGTACCAAAAACCTTTTCTCATATACCCTAATAAGAGTTTATGTTCTATGTACATGTGCAAGGTTATTTTTTGTAGGATCCTCTTAAGACTGTCATAGTACTAGTTTAATTCTTTTAAGTTTGGTAGTATATCTCACAACCTAGTATCACATAGTCCACTTGACCCATCGAGGCAGTGTAACTGAATAACATTAATTGTATGCTAGCATTAGACGATAACGTTTACTCAGACGATAGAATTTAGAGGTCCATGACCTATTTGGACGACTAGCGACTTAGACAAGGAGGTTGTATGATAACTGTAGAGATTGTAGAGTCTTTATTATTATTGCATATTTTGTTTTGTTTTGTGAACTTGAATTGACTTGTACCTCCTTTCATCATCATCTAGCGTACTTATATTTGTTGTACCCCCTTGACTTATGCTGCTATTATAGCCTAGTTTTTGCAAGCTTATTCTTTATCGAGCTTGTTCATGACATATGTATTAGTAGGTCGACACACTAATACATTTCAGAATCAGTGTATTACGGTCTGATCAACTATAGTGCGCTTGATTCTTTCTTCGCAATAATACCTTACGTGGATTGAAATATATAATTGACTAGTAGACACCTGTACTTGCCCTCTAGATATGTCTGAGCGGGTCGTATCGGTTACATAACTATACTAATATGAGCATACGAATATGGATTTACCAAATAGGATTTCAGTCCACAACTGCCTTGACAATTCCCATTGGATTCCTTGAAATGCCTTGATCCCTATACTTGCATTCTATTACTTCTCCCTTGAACTCTTATTTATTGATCTACGTCTTTCCTTATTTTGAAAAGACGAAACATCTTGCTTGGTATAAGATTGATATATAAATAGTACTAGATATCTCCCATAGGCCAATCACATTGTTTGGTGAGTACCTTTTATAAGTGATTAAGGGCATATCATAGAGGATATATTTGGTGTTAAAAGACTTTGAGGATTAAATAACATGATCAAATAAATTTGGGACTTAGCCTTCTTAGGTGTATAGCCTTAGATGATAGATGGGTAAATTCTAAGTTGGGTAGAAACTACCATGTTAACTTAAGGAGAATTCTTATACTGCAATCAAGTGAGGTTAGATAGAGAAACCCTACCCTAGTTTAATTTCGAGGACGAAATTATTTTAAGTTGGGTAGATTGTAAACCCCCTCACCCAAAATTAGGGCTACTTGGATTATATAGTGGAATTAGGGCTAGATTGAACCAATTAGAACTAGAACACGGTATTTAATTTAATTACTAAATAGTTATGACACGTAGCGCACCCTACCGTTGCTATAATAATTGGAGACACAATCTTGCCCGTCTTGTTATGTCCCTCTGAGGACCTGGTCCGCTGCCAGGTGTATCTGTTCTTGAGTATTTGCAGGAGCGCAGATTTGGATGGTTGTAGATGTTTTGTGGACGTCTTCTCTTCGAGCTGTGATCGATAGCTGGTATACTTATATATTGATTGATTGTCTTGTACTTATATTGTATTTACTTTTCCCATTCGAGTTGGTAGTGGATTTGTTTCCATCCAACTATCATCCTTAGATACTTCTTATTGAGATCTAGTTTCATAGATAATGTTTATTTATTTCTATATGATTTTGGTGGATGGGATCTAGATTATACCTTGTGACTTGTGACATATGTTTATACCACTTGTAGATTGATATTCATATTACAGCGTACGTGTGGATTTGATTTCCATATATTGGAGTTGCCATATCCATGCGGCTGGCAAGCTTACGTGTCCTAGTCCTACGTATTTTTGGGACTGGGGCGTGACACGTCCCCACCGATTCCCCTCCCCAACCGACGACGGAACCTCTCCTTTCCCATTCTGTAACCTCTCTCCCCTTTACCCTATATAAACCCTAGCCTTACCGACCACCATCACCATCATCTCCCCTTCCATTTTCGACGAGCCGCCACCGCTGACGACCGCCGGACCGCCGCAGCAAGCCGCCGAAAGAAGGCCGTCCAATTTCACGATCAACAACACATAGCGAGATACCCATATTCTCTCCCCTATATCTTCCTGCACATTAGACCTAACAGTGAACCGTCGAGTCCTATACGAAGACCACATGACCCCCTTGAACCCTATATAATTAGTTTAGTGTATCGTGTCCTGTGTCAATCGTAAATCGTGACGCAAAACAGAAAAAAACTTATTTTTAGGAACAAAAACTGTCCCAGGTGCGCATGTTTGAGTTCCGTTATCTTCATAACGACACACAATTTTTAAATTCTGCTTGAACAATAATTTAGATAACATAAACAAGTTTTAATCTTTTCAATTAGTTTATTTTAATTCGATGTATGCTATATTTTATTTGCTATTGAAATCTGTCAAAAACTTGGTTTCTTAAATCCAAAATTTTCCAAAACAGGATACGTTTCGCTAAACGAGACGACTTCGTCATATGCGAATTTCACTGAAAGGCGCATTCGTCAACACGAACATGTGATATTTTGCGGAAGTTGATTTGGATGTGAGTGCACACCAATATTAACGCATATCCGTAAAAAAATACCGTATCGGCCTGTTCTGACACTCGTCATAATTTCCTGTATGCTTGTCATTTCATAATAAAACTTGTGCCATCGAATTCGCAGCATTATGCTGGTCCTGTGACCCAAGTTTGGTTTGATTCTGAGAACGTTGACTAAACACCATTTCGTGGGCCCCATGGTTCCACTAGACGGACGATTTTGTGACCGGCTCATCAGAATCCAGTTTTGGATATTCCGTTGGTTTCATATCATCGTTCTGGATACGTAGACACTAAGTTTGACGAATTTGGAGAACTTTCTCTGGCATAATTTTTGGTGCGAAGTGGGCCACATGTGGACTCCGCTTTGACCAGAAACTGTCAATTCTGCTCCTGTGTCAAAATTAGACTTATGGATAGTCAATTATAGCTATTTTAAGTATTCTGAGAACAATGGTGATGTTTATTTTAGCATCCGGTAACGTACCTGGAGATTGTACTATTATAGGAGCAATTGACGGAGCTCAGAACCCTGGCAAGTGTACCTTGCCAACTTGCAGAAGATCATGTGCTATTATTTGCTTGTATTATTTCCATATACTTGTGTGATGTACCTGGTCAACCTAGAACCGTGAGATATTGTTTAATGTCCGAATAAGATTCGGGTGTCAATGCCGTATGCGGAGTCGTGTAACGTCACTTAGAGAGTTGATACCACGATCCTATATATTTTTACGTGTTTGCTTTACCAAGTACGTCATACCATATGACACTTGTCATGACCCACACCCGAAAAATTGGGCATGAGTCATGGGTACGTCCAGCCTACGCCGCAGTATCGGCGGTAGAACGCTGTCTAGGTCTATTATCTGGCTAACAATCTCACACAACAATATAAGTACATGTCAAGATCTCAACTCCAAACGGAGGAACAATATGATAAAGATAACACAAGTACTCAATCACGATCTAAGCACGATGTCACGCCCCAGTCCCAAAATATCGAGGGACCAGACACGTGGCAATGGCCAGCAGCACACACCGATAGACAAACCCAA
Organism: Iris macrosiphon; assembly: GCA_036927795.1. Lineage (NCBI taxonomy): Eukaryota > Viridiplantae > Streptophyta > Magnoliopsida > Asparagales > Iridaceae > Iris > Iris macrosiphon. The sequence goes on from JAYESA010000007.1 coordinate 53,617,762, forward strand.
TTTAATGGATCAATCAGGGCGTACTTAAGCTGTAGTACAACAATAAGGGTCTAAATATACTAATCTCATCCACAGAACGGAATATAACAATATCAGAATCATAAAGCAAGATCAATCTCAATAAAATATAAACTCGGGAAATAACCTGATAATGATTCTGATTCATCTGTCGAGATACAAGAATAAAGATAACCACAGCAAATACTGTGTATGGATAAAGCCTATACTCAGAAGATACCCTTAGGGATCACTCGTCTACTAGATCTGGTACTGCTCCAGTGCCTGCTCCTGCTCCTGCTAATGCTCCTGTCCCGTATAACTCGGGATAGATCTCGTCTGCTAATCCTGGGGACATAATCCGGATCCAGGTCCTCAGGGGACATAGCAAGGTACAAAATAACTCAAGCCAAAATAAATCAGTGCAGCAATAAATGAACAATGGGGTAAATATATAACCAGCTAAGTGATATGCAAGTTGAGAGTTTTAGTCATACTGGGGCGAGACTACCACAGGATCAGTGTCGGAGAAACCCATAGCAGTATTCTCTCGAAGGGCCAGTACGGAACCAAAGCTCTGTTGCCAGAGTCTAAGGCACTTCCATTAAATTATTATATATATATAATCAGCCTTTTGTATGGTAATTCTTTCCCCACCCAATGTAATCTTACGTCTCATGTCCATGACACGCAGGATCAAAACTAATGCAGCAAGTCATATAATGTCTATGAATAAAATATCTATATCATAAAACCTGTATCCTATACAGAATTACCATGAACATCTCAGGAAGATTCTGTCTCATGAATAGTGTCAAGTGTCCTGGGTCTATGTACTTGATAAGACAAGTACGAGAATGTAAAGGGTCACGAATGTCCATCTCTAGGTGACGTTACACAACTCTGCGTACAGTATTGGCACCCGACTATTAATCGGACGCTAAGTAAGTCACACTGTCCTAGGTCAAGCATGCACAACAATATAAATGAATCAAGAAAAATATGTAGCAAAACTGCAAAGTTGGCAATGTACACTTGCCTGGGATTTGAATACCAACAGCGTCCCTGTATCAGTTGATTCTGCAGGTACTCCTTCCAAAGCTAAAATAAACATCACCATCATATTCAGAAAATATCAAATAGCTAGAAACGCCTGTCCTTAAGTCCAATTTGGATACAAGGGCAAAAATGACAGTTTTTGGTCAAAGCGGGGTCCACATGTGGCCCGCTTCGCACCGAAAAATGTGTCAGGGTCAAAGGTCTCCAAATTCGTCAAACTTAGTGTCAACAAGTCCAGAACGATGATACGAACCCAACGAAACTTTCAGAATTGGATTCCGATGAGCCGATCACAAAATTGCCCGTCAAGTGGAGCCGCGGGGCCCACGATACGCGATTTTGTTAACGTTCTCAGAATCGAACCAAACTTGGGTCACTGGACCAGCGTATTGCTACGAGTCCGATGGCGTAAGTTTTGTCTCGATCCGACGTGTGTACACGAAGTTACGACGTATTCCAGAACAGGCAAATACGGGGCGTTGTCGGCGGATACGCGTTGATTTCGGTATGCACGCACATCCAAATCAACTTCTGCGAAATTCCGCACGTCCGTATCAATGGCGCGCACATTTTAGTGAAGACCGCGCGCGACCAAGTCGTCCCGTTTGGCGGGGCGCACTCAGTTCCAGGGTAAAATAGGGCGTTGTTTTTCCTGTTTTTGGATTGGATCGCGGTTCGCGATCGCCACAGGACGCGACGCACCGAGCGGGTTGCACGGGTATCGAGAGGGTCATGCAGTCTACTCGTCACAACTGACGGAACCGAAAATGGGTCAACGAGGAGAGAGAACGGGTTACCTGAACAGGGCTCCGTGGAACGGGTTTCTCGTGTCCGGGTTCTGTGTCCGGGTGCTGTGTTGTGTCCGTGTATCGCTGTGTCCGGGTCTGAGAGCTGCTGTCCCGTGTCAGCCGTATCCGGGGCTAGGGCTACGCTGGGTTGAGGCGGCGAGGTTGACGCGTCGCGGGGGTCGACAAGGTCGGGGCTGGGGCTGCGGGAAGTCAGGCGGAGGATCGGGGGCGGCTCGGCTGTGGTGACTGGTGACAGTGCGGCAAGATGGTCGACTAGGGGCTGCTCGGAATAGAAAGGGCGGGTAGGGCTTCGGTCCAGCACGGTTGCTCCCGGGTCGGGCTCCGGTCAGGGAGGTCAGGCGAGGTTGAGTTGAGAAGGGAGGAAGGAGAAGGGGTTCGACGAGGGAGAGGTGGCTCGGTGGTGAGCGGAGATGTTCTGGGGAGGAGGGGACGGCGGAGAAGGACACTGTCGTCGTCGGGGAAGGGATGAACAGGAGACGACGGTAGTGGTGTAGCCGTCTTCTCCGGTGACTTGGGACAGTCGGCAGGGACGATGAAGGGGTGGCGTGTGGAGGAGTCTCGAGGGTTGCTAGGGCATCGAGGCAGAGGGGAGGCCGAGGTCGGGGGTGGCCGACTGTGGCAGTGGCAATAAGTCTGAAGAGACGGAGGGGATCATGACAGAGCGGGGCAGAGATGGGGTGGTGGAGCTCGGGGGCTGGCCGGGGACGAAGGCGGTGGAGCGGGGAGAGGGAGACGGAGGCGAGCGGCGGAGTTCAGGGCGGTCGAGGGGTTAGGGTTAGGGCTTCGACAGGCGGTCGAGGGGTTAAATAGGTGGTCGCCGGCGGTCGGGATAGGAGTCGAATTAGGATTAGGGTTTTGGTCCGATCGGGTATGGGTTCGGGTCAGAGGGTCGGGCGGCGGATCCGACCCGATTCACCTAACTTAGGTGCGGGTACGGGTCGTCGGGTTTCGGGTCGGGTTTAGATCCGACCCGACCCGATAAGGCTGGGTTCGGTTCAGCTGAACCGGGTCTGGGTTGGTTTGGGTTGGTTTGGTTCAATTGAACCGGGTTTATTTTTAGGGTTTAATTACGACTTGGTTTTTAGGGCTTTAAAAATGCTTCCGGGGTCCAATAAATTCCCAAAAAATTACCCTATGTCTAGTTTTCCATTTTACATTATAAAATATTATTTTCATAATATTTTAATATTAATTAACATTATTTAAAAAATTATTTAAATATAAAATACCTTAGTTTTAATTCCAAAAAATTATGAAAAAAATTGTTTTAAAATTTAGAAAAAAATCAGGGGGGTTACATTCTACCAAACTTATAAAAATTTTGTCCTCAAAATTAAACTAGGGTAGGGTCTCTCTATCACATCTCACTTGGTTACAGGCTAAATAATTCCTCTAAAGTGAACATTGCGGTCTCTACCGAACTTAGAATTTACCCATCTATCATCTAAGGCTATACATCTAAGAAAGCTATGCCCCAAATTATTTAATCATGTTATTGAATCCTCAAGTCTTTAACACCAAACATATCACCTATGATATTCCCTTAATCATTTATAAAAGGGTCATCAACAATGCGACCGGCCTGTGGGGTATATCTAGTACTGTCTATATATCATACTTATACCAAGCACGAGGTTTCGTCTTTCCGAAATAAGGGAAGACGAAGATCAATAATAAAGAGTTCAAGGGTGAGATAATAGAATAGAAGTATCGGGATCAAGGCGTTTAAAGAATTCAAATGGAAATTGTTAAGCAGTTGTGGATTGAAATCCTATTCTGGTAATTCTTCGTTCGCATGCTCGTATTAGTATAGTTATGTAACTGATACGATATGTCAGACATGTCCAGGGCAAATATATTCGTCTACTAATTACTACATATCTCAATCCACGTAAAGTAGTATTACGAGAGGCGAATCCAGTGCACTAAGGTTAGCTAGACCTTAATATACTGATTCTGAAATGTATTAGTGTGTTAATCCACTAATACATATATCATGATCAAGCTCGGTAGAAGGGTAAGCTTGCAAAACTAGGCTATATTAGCAGCATAAGTCAAGGTAGTACAACAAATATAAGTTCGCTAGATGATGATGAAAGGAGGTACAAATTAATTCAAGTTCACAAAAGGCAAAAACAAAATAAGCAATAATAATAAAGACTCTACAATCTCTATAGTTATCATACAACCTCCTTGTCTATGTCGCTAGTCGACCAAATGGGGGCAAGGACCTCTAAATTCTGTTGTCTGAACAAACACTATCGTCTTATGCTAGTCTAAAGTTGTGTCATCCTAGTTCACTTCATCAATGGGTCAATAGGGCTAGGTGGTACTATGTTGTGAGGCATACTACCCAACTTATAACAATAAACTAATATTGAAATCGTCTTAAGGATACCGTGAAAACTCTTGTTAAAGTCTACGAGAAGGGGTCTTGGTACCTATTAGGGTTTCCTCCTATATTACATAGGTCATGGTCGTCTTAAGCCTTAGTCTTAATGCTTATAGAACAAGTGTCGATAGTGAGGATAGAAGGGTTACTGGCTGTTAAGGGGAAAGGGATCTAACTTGTATCGAGGTGGGGGTACTAATTACACGATTTAAAGCTAAGGGGTAATCATTAGGTCATAATCTACAATAATAACTTAAACTGTCAAGTTCTAATTACCAATCACATAGTAAAAAAATTTTAGAGTAACAACCAAAATAAACAATAAGAGGCGCACAGGAATCAAGGCAGGATGCAAGTCAAGAAATTAATTCGAATCCGATATAAATGTCAAGAACGATTCAAGCAAGTGGATGAGATCTAAAAACTTATCCTATTCTTATTGCAGGCTTGCTCGGTCCCTAAGTTGAAACCGAACAATTTAGTCGTTGACCTGCATGGGCCACCACAAAAACCATCTCATGACCCAGTCCCAAAATATCGAGGGACCAGACACGTGGCAATGGACAGCAGCACACACCGATGGACAAATCCAATTTAATGGATCCATCGGGGCATACTTAAGCTGTAGTACAACAATAAGGGTCTAAATATACTAATCTCATCCACATAACGGAATATAACAATATCAGAATCATAAAGCAAGATCAATCTCAATAAAATATAAACTCGAGAAATAACCCGATAATGAGTCTGATACATCTGTCGAGATACAAGAATAAAGATAACCACAGCAAATACTGTGTATGGATAAAGCCTATACTCAGAAGATACCCTCAGGGATCACTCGTCTACTGGATCTGGTACTGCTCCAGTGCCTGCTCCTGCTCCTGCTCCTGCTAATGCTCCTGTCCCGTATACCTCGGATAGATCTCGTCTGCTAATCCTGGGGACATAATCCAGATCCAGGTCCTCAGGGGACATAGCAAGGTACAAAATAACTTAAGCCAAAATAAATCAGTACAGCAATAAATAAACAATGGGGTAAATATATAACCAGCTAAGTGATATGCAAGTTGAGAGTTTTAGTCATACTCGGGCTGAGACTACTACAGGATCAGTGTCGGAGAAACCCATAGCAGTATTCTCTCGAAGGGCCAGTACGGTACCAAAGCTCTGTTGCCAGAGTCTAAGACACTTCCATTAAATTATTATATATATATAATCAGCCTTTTGTATGGTAATTCTCTCCCCATCCAATGTAATCTCACGTCTCATGTCCATGACACGCAGGATCAAAACTAATGCAGCAAGTCATATAATGTTTATGAATAAAATGTCTATGTCATAAAACCTGTATCCTATACATAATCACCATGAATATCTCAGAAAGATTCTGTCTCATGAATAGTGTCAATTGTCCTGGGTCTATGTACTTGGTAAGACAAGTACGAGAATGTAAAGGATCACGAATGTCCATCTCTAGGTGACGTTACACAACTCTGCGTACAGTATTGGCACCCGACTATTAATCGGACGCTAAGTAAGTCACACGGTCCTAGGTCAAGCAAGCACAATAATATGAATGAATCAAGAAAAATATGTAGCAATACTGCAAAGTTGGCAAGGTACACTTGCTTGGGGTTTGAATACCAACAGTTGTCCCTGTATCAGTGGATTCTGCAGGTACTCCTCCAAAAGCTGAAATAAACATCCCAATCATATTCAAAAAATATTAAATAGCTAGAAACGCATGTCCTTAAGTCCAATTTGGACACAAGGGCAAAAATGACAGTTTCTGGTCAAAGCGGGGTCCACATGTGGCCCGCTTCGCACCAAAAAATGTGTCAGGGTCAAAGGTCTCCAAATTCGTCAAACTTAGTGTCAACAAGTCCAGAACGATGATACGAACCCAATAGAACTTCCAGAATTGATTTCGATGAGCCGATCACAAAATTGCCCGTCAAGTGGAGCCGCGGGGCCCACGATACGCGATTTTATCAACGTTCTCAGAATCGAACCAAACTTGGGTCATAGGACCAGCATATTGCTACGAGTCCGATGGCGCAAGTTTCATCTCGATCCGACGTGTGTACACGAAGTTACGACGTATTCTAGAACAAGCGGATACGAGGTGTTGTCGGCGGATACGCGTTGATTTCGGTGTGCACGCATATCCAAATCAACTTCTGCGAAATCCTGCACGTCCGTATCAACGGCGCGCATGTTTTCGTGAAGACCGCGTGCGACCAAGTCGTCCCGTTTGGCGGGGCGCACTCAGTTCCGGGGTAAAATAGGGCATTATTTTTCCTGTTTTGGATTGCGGTTCACGATTGCCACAGGACGCGACGCACCGAGTGGGTTGCACGGGCATTGTGAGGGTCTTCCAGTCTACGTGTCACAACTAACAAAATCGAAAATGGGTCAACGAGGAGAGAGAACGGGTTACCTGAACAGGGCTCCGTGGAATGGGTTTCGCGTGTCCGGGTTCTATGTCCGGGTGCTGTGCTGTGTCCGTGTATTGCTGTATCCGGGTCTGAGATCTGCTGTGGGCTAGGGCTACGCTGGATTGAGGCGGCGAGTTTGACGCACCGCGGGGGTCGACGAGGTCGGGGCTGGGGCTGCGGGAAGTCAGGCGGAGGATCGGGGGTGGCTCGGCTGTGGTGACTGGTGATATTGCGGCAATATGGTCGACTAGGGGCTGCTCAAAATAGAAAGGACAGGAGGGGCTCCGGTCCAGCACGGTTGCTCCGGGGTCAGGCTCTGGTCAGGGAGGTCAGGCGAGGTTGAGTCGAGAAGGGAGGAAGGAGAATGGGTTCGACGAGGGAGAGGTGGCTCGGTGGTGAGCGAAGATGTTTTGGGGAGGAGGGGACGGCGGACGAGGACAGTATCATCGTCGGGGAAGGGCTGAACAGGAGACGACAGTAGTGGTGTAGCCGTCTTCTCCGGTGACTTGGGACAGTCGGCAGGGACGATGAAGGGGTGGCGTGTGGAGGAGTCTCGAGGGTTGCTAGGGCATCGAGGCGGAGGGAAGGCCGAGGTCGGGGGTGGCCGACTGTGGCAGTGGCGATAAGGCTGAGGAGAAGAAGGGGATCGTGACAGAGCGGGGCGGAGATGGGGTGGTGGAGCACGGGGGCTGGCCGGGGACGAAGGCGGTAGAGCGGGGAGAGGGAGACTGAGGCGAGCGACAGAGTTCTGGGCGGTTGAGGGGGTTAGGATTAGGGCTCCGGCAGGCGGTCGAGGGGTTAAATAGAGGGTCGTCGGCGGTCGGGATAGGAGTTGAATTAGGATTAGGGTTTTGGTCTGATCGGGTATGGGTTCGGGTCAGCGGGTCGGGCGGCGGATCCGACCCGATTCACCTAACTTATGTGCGGGTACGGGTCGTCGAGTTTCGGGTCGGGTTTAGATCCGACCCGACCCGATAAGGCTGGGTTCGGTTCAGCTGAACCGGGTCTGGGTTGGTTTGGGTTGGTTTGGTTCAATTGAACCGGGTTTATTTCTAGGGTTTAATTACGACTTGGTTTTTAGGGTTTTAAAAATGCTTCCGGGGTCCAATAAATTCCCGGAAAATTACCCTATGTCTAGTTTTCTATTTTTCACCATAAAATAATATTTTCATAATATTTTAATATTAATTAATATTATTTAAAAATTATTTAAATACAAAATACCTTAGTTTTAATTCCAAAAAATTACAAAAAATTGTGACAAAAATTGTTTTAAAATTTAGAAAAAATCAGGTGGTTTACACACGATAAGATAACAAAGAAGTCTAACAACTACAAAGTCTAAACAACAACTACTACTAAAAACAACAACAACAACAACAATAATAATACAACAATATCTAGAATCAAATACAATACAAGTCTCCAACCAAAAGCCGGGGACAAATCCAGTACCAAAAGCTAATAAATACAACTGAGGTCCTAGTGATCTCGGCTACCAACCCGAAAATCACTCCTGAACTAGGGGGTCCCTGTCTGCACCATCGACAGGCTGGGGTCCATAAAAGGTCGGACACCAATCTTTCAGATCCTCTGAAAATATATCCAGTCAAGATTGGAGCAAGCACACCTCTAACAACAGTTTTAGTTAAATGATAAAAACTATAAAGCAGTTGTAGCAAGTAGAACAAGATAAAGAAAATGAAGTATGAACAAAGAAATATACATATATATCAACTGGTGCATAAAGGTAAGGATGCATGGAAATCAGAAGCAAGATAGTAATGACTGCATGATACAAGAAATCTAAACTAAGATCAAGTGTGTGCACAATAACGTGAAGTGAGTCCAGCAAGAGTAAATATAATTGTTTGGATAAACAAATATTTGTACGAAACTTTTGCTTACAAACGAGAAAAGAGTACAATTAATCCTATACGAGGATATTAAGTACAATAAAAATGATTATGGGAAAATATTGCTATAGAAGTATGATCTGCGGTCGATCACTTTGTTCCTTGGACCACACGATAATAAAGAAGTGTTGTAGAAGAAGCTTCAAAATTTCTCTGAACTGAAGGCAAAATCCAGTCAAAGGAAAGTTGCTGGTAGCAATTAGTTAAACATATCTATTCAGAGGTAATATGAACATGATAGAATATGATTCAACTCATTCCCCTTCCTCCTTTTTCTGTCCTTCAAATTAGTTAAACATATCTATTCAGAGGTAATATGAACATGATAGAATATGATTCAACTAACTCTCTCCCCTTTTATCCTGTGACCAGTGGCCTCTATTTATAGAGATCAATCAAGTAACTGTCTGGTTGGCGTAAAAGGCAAAACTGTGAAGAAGGTTGCTACCCACGTTCAAATAATCTTCTGAATCTGCGTGTGACACGTATCCCTTTATAAGGTAACGCGTATAACTTCTTCTCGAAGATCATGGCATGCAAGCCACGTAGGTAACTGCCCCTGCGTAAAGATGGTTGGCGTAAAAGCCAAGTAACCGTCTTGTTGGCGTAAAAGCCAGATGACCATCTTGTTGGCATAAAAGCCAAATGATCGTCTTTTTGGCGTAAAAGCCAAATGACCGTTCACGACTGAGGTCTTGAGTGTATTCTGGGCTAAATAGCCTTATCACGTACCTTTACAAATATAGCCGAGTTGGCGTATTTCGAGGAGATGGCATACGGCGTACTCCTATAGTTAAAAATAGCCTGGTTGGCATAAAATGCAAGGATGGTGATGTAAGCGAATTAGTCACAGTCTTAGCTTCCCCCAGTCATGAAAAATTTTGAAAATAGAACAAAAATCTCGTGCATTAAATGCAGAGATATGCCTCAATCTCTGTACAAGAAGCAGCTTTTAATGTGGCGTCTGATTTTGTCTTATCTTGGGCGTAAAAACTCATTTCTGCCAATATAGAATAGGCAGCGTATTCAGAAGACTCCATCTTCCTTTGAATGCGTAAAAACGACTTGTATCAAAAGTATATCACAAAATGACAACCTGGGTTTCTGTGCAAAATTATCATCACAGCCGCAGTACTTTTGTCAGATATCAGGTTCACTGATTCGACTAAAAAATTCATCCGAGGAATACGAAGAGTTTTACGCTGCATTAAAAACAAAACTTTACGCAGGAAGGTATAGCAATATTTTATGCCAAACAGTCTTGAAGCGTAAACTTTTACGCGTACAGCTCTGAAGCCATATTTTACGCCAAACAGTCCTGAAGCGTAAACTTTTACGCGTACAGCTCTGAAGACTTATTTTACGCCAGGAAGGGACTTCATGTAAAATATGCGGACAATTCCCAGCATTTTTCATGCTTCTACAAGACCCCCTTCAAAGTTTTTAAAACTTGAACAAGTTTTGAAATACTTTGAAAAAGAAGCATAGAAAAAGTCTTTGATATGGGAATGAATATCCTGTTAGAGATGATATGTACGGGGTAGTACATTCCATTCTCTTGGAGAATTTTAGTAGACTTATTACCCAAGGCATACCTAAGACTAGGTACAGATAACAAGTTGAAATGACTGACACTATCAGGGGTTATATGAACGTGATAGTAGAAAGTCGAAGAGAAGAACTTTACTCAGAGGTAATATAGACATGGAAAAGTTTTGATAATATCTTACTCAGAGGTAATATGGATGTGGTAAGATATCATAGTTTTTTTTAGGATATTCCGCTAGAGGATCTTTGGTGGACCTATTACCTTTTGCGCACTGAAGTGCAAGTAATAAGTTTAAAACAAGCCAGCTACAGGTAATATGGACGTGGTAGGTTTTGTGGACTTAACACCGCTGGCGTACTTAGAATTAAGTACGGGTGATAAGTTTAGACGACGACTGATGATAGTCGTAGGGAGAGTTTGCTCAGAGATAATATGGACATGGCAAACTCTCAAAAGAAATATTAGGACGGTAGTTCCGAGGTAATATGGACATAAACTAATATCAGGAACACTCACTGGGGAGTTGTTTGCTGAGTGTGGTCTATCCGAGAATGAAGATAGACCTGAGGGTTGATCCGCTGGGAAGATTGGTAGGACGATAGCTCAGAGATAATGTGAACATGGCTAGCGTCTAACGAGATTGGTTTTAGTGGTCACTGCGAGAATGTGCAAGTGGACGTGAGGGCTAATCCGCTGAGGAGATTGATAGGACGATAGCTCAAAGGTAATAGGTACATGGCTTGCGTCTAACGAGATTGGTTTTTGAGTGGCCACTGCGGCAGTGTGCGAGTAGACCTGAGGAATGCTCCGTTGGGGAGATTTTGGTAGAACTTATTACCCATGACGTACCTAAGACTGGGTACGGATAATAAGTTGAAATGAGTGACACTATCAGGGGTTATACGAACATGATAGCAGACTGTTTGGAGGGATGTTTGCTCAGAGGTAATATGGACATGGCAAACTCTTGAGTTATGGACTTATTATCCATGGCGTACCTTAAGTACGGATAATAAGCTTAAACGTCTAGCACTTTCAGGGGTTATGCGAACATGATAGTAGAAAGTCAAAGAGGAGAACTTTACTCAGAGGTAATATGGACATAGAAAAGTTTTGATAATATCTTACTTAGAGGTAATGTGGACATGGTAAGATATGACTTTGTGGGGATAAAAAAAAATAGGACAGAGGCGACCATTCTCTTGCAGTGATAGATTCACTCTGCTGGAGAAAGTGGAGAGACGTAGTTCAGAGGTAGTATGGACGTGAACTATTCGATAGTCATACCGAGAGGTTAGATATGATCTCTATATTTTTGGTGGAAGAAAAAGGAAACAAGCCAGAGGTAATATGGACGTGGTTGTTTTCTTTGGATTGAGGACATCCTGCTGGAGGATCTTTGGTGGACTTATTACTTCTTGCACACGAGAGTGTAAGTAATAAGTTCGAAACAGGTCTTGCCAGAGGTAGCAAGTTTGGTGGACTTAACACCATTGGTGCACTTAAATTTAAGTACAGGTAATAAGTTTAGACGACAATCGATATCAGAGGTACTGTGGACGTAATGATCGACAGCCAAACCCGGAAGGTTTGCTCAGAGGTGCGAAGGACATGGCAAACTCTCAGGAAGGAAGTGAGAATGATAACTCAGAGGTGACGTAGACGTGAGCTGATCAATAGCCATACCGAGAGGTTAGGTATGACCATGAGGATATCCCATTGGAGGATTTTTGGTGGACTTATTACTTCTTGCGTGCGAGAGTGCAACTAATAAGTTTGAAATATGCCTTGCCAGAGGTGGCAAGTTTGGTGGACTTAATACCATTGGCGTACTTAAATTTAAGTACAGGTGATAAGTTTAGACGACGATCAAGGTATTATGGACGTGATGATCGATAGCCAATCCAAAAGGTTTGCTCAGAGGTATGAAGGACATGGCAAACTTTTATGAACTTAACACCACTGGCGTACTTAGAATTAAGTACGGGTGCTAAGTTGAGATAACAACCGATATCAGAGGTAATATGGACATGATAATCGATAGCCAAAACCTGAGAAATTTGCTCAGAGGTAATATGGACATGACAAACTTTTGTGAACTTAAGACCACTGGCGTACTTAGAATTAAGTACGGGTGCTAAGTTGAGATGACAACCGATATCAGAGGTAATATGGACATGATAATTGATAGCCGAACCTGGAAGGTTTGCTCAGAGGTAATATGGACATGGCCAACTTTTGTGAACTTAACACCATTGGCGTACTTAGAATTAAGTACGGGTGCTAAGTTGAGATGATAACCGATATCAGAGGTAATATGGACATAATAATCGATAGCCGAACCTGGAAGGTTTGCGTAGAGGTAATATGGACATGGCAAACTTTTGTGAACTTAACACCACTGGCGTACTTAGAATTAAGTACGGGTGCTAAGTTGAGATGACAACCGATATCAGAGGTAATATGGACGTGATAATCGATAGCCGAACCTGGAAGATTTGCTCAGAGGTAATATGGACATGGCAAACTTTTGTGAACTTAACACCACTGGCGTACTTAGAATTAAGTACGGGTGCTAAGTTGAGATGACAACCGATATCAGAGGTAATATGGACATGATAATCGATAGCCGAACCAGGAAGGTTTGCTCAGAGGTCACTTGAACATGGCAAACTCAGCCGGGAAAAAATGTTTGGACAACAGTTCAGAGGTAATATGGACGTGAACCCATGTCCGAAAAACTCATTGGGGAGTAACTTGCTATGTTTGGTCTATCCGAAAATGAGGATAGACCTGAAGGTTGCTCCGCTGGGGAGACTTTGGGGACTCATCATCCGGTCCTTCTTGAGGGGAAAAATTGTCAAATTGAAGTGAGATCATATATACAAAGTGATGACTTTGGAGTCGATCAACTCCTAAATTTTACTTTTTAGTACATAGCATGCCTTTGTGGGGTGATGAATGTACCGATGAAAGAGACAATATTTTGGGTCATCGACCTTGTCAGCCTTTTCCGGGTATCTGATGTTGGGTAGCCGAAGTTTGTTTTTTTAACAATATATTGAAGATTTCAATGATGTCATCATCATTGAAGGAGAAAGTCCCCTTTGGATTTGGGGCTTTCGATACCTGAGTCGTACGGTCCTCAGGGAAGACGGTCATAGTTGCATCATCTTCGGACTCAAAGGGAATTCTACCCCCAGCTTTGGATGCTGCTTTGTCTTGTCGAGGGAGACTACCCCTAGACATGTCATTGTCTGGTTCTTGGGAATCACCGTCCTCACGGCATGACTGGTTGGTGTGGATCACCTGAA
>JAYESA010000007.1:53631341-53638841 GCA_036927795.1 Iris macrosiphon
ATGTATTCAACATATATATTAGTATATACGTATTCATAATATATATCTTAGTATGTATTTTGGTAATGTATATATATATGTCTTTCATATATATATTTGTATTGGTATATATATATGTACTTGTATACAAGTGTATAGTATATGTTATTTTTTATTGGTATATATATATATATTATATATAATATATATATATATTATATATATATATTATACTGTATATTATATATATAATATATATATGTGTATTTTTCAAACTGGTATATATATATATATATATATGTGTACGTATGTACGTGCATCCCTAGTACCCTTTTTAATATATGTATTATACTTATACATAGTATAATTTGATTAGTATGTATATGTGTACATATATATAATAGTGTAAATTCATTAAGTATATATATATATATATATTATGTATGTATTATAATTGGTAAATATTATGAGTGTACTATATATATTTAAAATATATACGCTTCTACTAGGGAACCCGAGTGTAAACACGGATACCCCGTAACTACACATGACCATGTGACCCTGTGAACTGTTAGCAGACTGCCATATGTACATCGACGTACTGGCAAGACCCGTATCACGACTGTCTGATTGCACAACAATTACAGACGTGACACCAGCGCAATTAGACACGCACTTGACCCTAGTTGACCAGTGTAATACCTAGCATAGCCCCTGAGTTCAATATATTATGATTGTGTGTTAGTGTAGCATCTGATGCAAATATTTTTCTGATGATATGTCTATAGGACTGTTGGATCATCCAGACGATACTCTGGAACAGGACATTGGTATTACCAGCTAAGGACCGAAGGCGAGTACATTCTCTGATAATTTTCAATTATTTGATAATATCTATAATTCCAGTATCTAGAAATATTACATCTGATTCTTAACACTGTGCTATACGGACTAGTATATAGATTGATCTGCAATCATGAGATAATTACATTGATTATCGTATTAACATTGTACATGACATGGATATTTAGACTTGTACATGATATATTAGATATTGCTCGTGTATCGTGAACGTGTCGTGATTGGATCCACTGTACTAGTTGGGAACGGAGGGAAATATTAGTAGATTATGTGATCATACCCAACTCTACATGCATCATAGCTCACCCCCACATCTCACGTCGGGTGCGGCCTTGACCATTACATGCCTCATAGCTGTTATATATGATTAGCCTGACCACTACTTGCATCATAGCTAACCAAATGGTTAGCCAGACCTTACATGAATCATAGCTAATCATATGTAACTAGCCTGATCTTGTCCCAAGCCGATCACATGATAGACTGATATTTCAAACACTTAGAATAGTTACAGTTCTCTATTTTTGATTATATACTACATCACCCGTATATGATATTGTATCTCGTTCTCTTCATTTTATATATGCACTGATTGTTTTATATTGTCTATACTGCCTGTCTATTTACATTGCCTGTCTCTTATTTTTTTATTTTATTTATTCACTGTCTTCTCTCAGTATACAGCATTATCTGTTTATTGTTTTATAGCCCTTATCAATTAAATAGAAATGTTATTTAAGATGTACTTTGCTCCTTCTTGACCGAAAAATATTCTTCCAGACTATGCCTTAGAGGACTGGTGTCCGACATGTATGGTCCACAGGGTGAGTAGCTGCAGACTTGGACTTGGTAGTTCAGTTGTGATTTCGGAAGGTCTAGCCGAAAATACTAGCTAACTAGTTAGTTATTTTAGCAGATTTTTGGTACCGGATTTGTCTCCGACGTACTTGTTGAGACTTGGTTTATATTGTTGAGTTAGATTATTCTATTTAGACTTGTGTTGCATTTATTTTATTCTTCGATATCTTATCGTGTTGTAGTTATGTGATTGAGTATGTTATTCATATTATATTGTGATTATTCGTGCCTCCTTATGGAGTTGGATATCCATGTGAGATTGATTAGATAGTATCATGACCTAGACAGCGTTCTACCGCCGTTGATGTGGCATAGGCTGGACATACCCACGCTCCCGTGCCCCTATACCGGGTGCAGGTTATGACAAAACCCGTATATGAGAGATGCCCCAATCTCTTGTATTCCTATGACACATTTACAACATGGAGGGTTTCATGTATGGACGCAGACTCTTGTACTAGCTGATCACTGGTACAATCGAGATACGTTACAGCAGCATTTATATACTATGATCTTGACTCAGGAATAGGAGCTGGACATGACATGATGCACGACAGATATAACGACATTGGATGGGGAGGACATTCATTAGACGTATGGGCTATGTACACATTTCCTTTGTAACATGCCGTCTCCACCAGAGAACCAGGTATGATGACCATGGATATATATATTAGTATTAAATTTTAGCCTCTAGCGTCCATGATGCTATGCTATAGTAGGCCTCTGTTTTCCCCTAAGAATAATGCCGATGACATTTGGCCTACAGCGCTTGCGTCGAACGTGGTTCTTATTGCATTTACACTTAGTTTGGTACAACCTTATTTATTGCATTATTTCATATCATTAGTGGCATATTTTTATGTGTCTTTTTACATCCCTTTGAGGACCTGGTTCCTTTCCAGGCTTAGCCGAGCAGGTGTACGAGTAGATTTACGGGCCGTGTCCTGACGCTATTTTCGAGGACAATGAGGTATACCCAGGAGTGTACATATGATCTTGGTACGATAACATCTTGGTTGCAGGCTTCTACTTAAAGTTTGTAACTATCTATCTTTCTTTTAGAACTGTACTTCAGCATATATATATATATATATATATATATATATATATATATATATATATATATATATATATATTTGTCTCCACCAGCTCTAGACTTATTTGATTTTGTATGACATATTCTGAGTACTTGACTTATATCATATTTAGACTAGTTTATTTTTTGTGGATACGATTTAGTATGCATGTGACTATATTATTCTTTAGGTACAGCGATATACGTAACCGAGTATTCCATTAAATTAGAAAAAATATTTGATTACGTATTGGCTAGCCATCAAAAAATATTTGATTACGTATTGGCTAGCCATTGTCGCATAGCTTAGTTCATATATTTTGTTACCGGGGCATGACAGGTGGGGGGAAAGGGTCGGTGGTGTAATTTGCCAGATAACTCTGTTGGGTTTTTTTATTTATAAAGCACTAGATTTAGTCCCACATCGGTTGGAACCCCTATGGGTATTTCAATATAGGGCTTTGCCTTGTATTGACATATGCACAAGGGGTGTGGGGTCACCCATGTGGGTGTCTTGATGGTGGAACTTTTTATAGTGATGCAATGTTAAATCCTCAATAAGACATTTATGTTTGTCACTCTCTTTGGGATTTTTCTTAGGAGCTTAGTGAATCAGACTCGGACTTGAAGGACCTAAAGGCAACTATAGAGGGGGGTGAATAGAGTATATGCCAATATATATACCAACTAAAAATGAAGGCAGATAACCAACTAGCAATAATGTAACACAATATCAAGTAAATGCACAAGTAAAGTTTAGAGATCAAATACAAATACCGAGAATTTTATCCTTGTTTTCCTCTTGAAGGACTAGTCCAGGCTCGAATACTCTTGCTCGGTGTTAATCTACTATTTCTGAAATAGCGTATAACACAAGTTTTAATCCGATGACTTGCAACTTCTTACATACACGTACTTTGCTGCGAAGATGAAGACTTTAAGAGAGAGGTAAAGTGACTTCTTAAAACAAGCTTTTACAACTCGAACTCAAACTTCTAATTGAAGCTCACTGGCACTTAAAAGACTAGGGAGTTATCTTGGAAATAGAGAAGTATAAGGCTTAGGATATTGTTCAAGAGAAGATAGGAATATTAATTATGAATGAGTGAATAGAAATGAAATAATGAGACTCTATTTATAAGGATCTAGAGAGACCGAGTTTGGGCTTAGTTCCATCTCCCAACGTTCGTAAATTTGAATGTTGAGCTCCGATTAGTGTGTTGATCAAGTCAATCTCAAAAATCGAAGCTACTGGGTCCAAGGGGACCGAGTTCGGCCCGAGTTAAATCTCCTAAATTCTATAATATTTCAGTTCAAGATATGTGGTTTGGCATTAGGTTAATTTGAACTGGTTTGGGTTTATATGGGTTGTTTGAACTGAATTATGGGTTGGAAATGGGTTAGTCATCGAGTTGCCAAATGTGACTCAATGTACAACATTTCCTAGACTCAAATAAATATAAAAATTACAGACTCGATAAACCATAACTTAACCAATGTAGCCGCTTTGACTTCAGCGATTCACGGAGATGTGTCAAGCTTTAGTTTATGTGTCATTTTGAGTCATATCAAATCCTAGTTAGGTGATTATCAAAATTAGGTTGACTATGACCAGTTTGGGTCAACAATCTTTTCTATTTTAATAATTGACAAAATATGATTGATATGACAATATTCATACCTGGACATAATTTAGAGATTGGAATGAAGCTCCCTCGCAATCAGGTGTCGTACGGTATCGATCGTTGTTTTATCACCCTTTGTCATTTGGCAAAATGGTATAGCTCCCCTAGAATATAGGGTAGCAACACAATAAACATACAAAGTTAAAGAATAACATAGAGATGTCACAGAATATAGACATAAGCACAATTAAAATATCATTGCCATTGAACATCTTTTTAAGTACTTAAATAGAGATGTCCATAATGAAACTACTATATGACATAGAAAATAAACTAGTGCATACATAAATTAAGGAAATAAAAGTAGTGCTAACATCAAACTAGGGCATCATAGTAAACTAGAACATCAGCTCTCAGCAGCAATACAAAATCCAAGTCCAGAAGTGTCGCCAAAACTACTGATCAGCACCAGCAGGAGGTCTAGAACCAGAGGGATCACTAATAGATTATCGTGGATCATAGAATGCAGTACCTGGATCCAAGTAGCATAAGACGTAGGGATCATCAACCCGATACCCTTGACGCGATGGGTAACGATCAAATAAAAATGGTCGAGGTGGGTGGAGAGATAAGTTGTACTGAATGTTTGCCAAGGAGTTGGAGATAGCAGACGCCTGAAGGGTAGTACGATAATCCATCTGTCGATAACGGTCATCTTCCAATTGAAAATGATCATGAACCATGGTTTGAATGGAATCAAGTATGGTCGGTGGTCTAGGAGGAGGTTGGGTCTGATCCTCTGAGTCAGACGAGGAGTAAGTAGAAGGGGCTGGTAGAGTGACATGAGGTATAGGTGGAGGTTCAATTATGAAGAAAAGCAGGTACATCAATGAATGGACAGTCAGTGTAAGGAATATTAAAGTATGAGAAGATCATGGGCAAGTACATAGGATAAAGAAGATTTTACCCTTTACTCCTTGACGGATCATGGCGTTCATTATAGTTTTAGGAAAGTTAAAAAGAATATTGAAATGCAAATGATATAAAGCTTAAATCTCTAAGTAAGTAATTTAATCAGAAGAGCCTAACTTTGGCAGAATGGCTGAAAAGACTATGCATTGTAATTCATAGAAATATTGGTTAAGATATCTCGCATCAATTTTGACAGGAAAACGAGAAAAAGTAGCACACTTAGAAGTTTTGAAAGATTCAAGTGTTATGTTGCCTATAAATTGAAATTGACGAACATCGACTAAGGCTTCGCACTCAATAGGAGCCAGGAGTTGTAAAATCTCCGCCAACTCGTGTCGTTAAATTCAATTTGTTTGCCACAAACACTTGAATAAATTTAGTCATCATCGTGTGTGAGATTACAATAAAACATAATAATAATAATAGCATTGTAGTATATACAAGTTTGGATAGAAACAAGGTCTTCCAAACAAAGATCTTTAAAACTAGGCAAAAACTCATCAAAAATAGTAAAATTTATGGGATTGCCATGAAGAATCTTTCGAGCACAAAAATCACTAAACCATTCATTGGAAGCATCTAAGGAAATAAAAAGACTACCATCAAATTCACCCTCATTAGTGTATGGTGGACTAAACATAGAATAAGATAGGTTATCTAGTAAAGGATTAGAAGATAAGGCTTCATCTATATTTCTCTTTTTCTTACCACCCCTAGAAAATAACCTAGGAGCCATAGAATAAAAATGGAAAAGAAAAGAGATTATACCTCACAAAAGATGGATAATATTGAAGAGTCTCTCTAAATAGATAGACTATTTGGAAATAGATCACCAAAATCACCAAGATTTGAGAGAATAGAAATTAGTGTTTGAGTTTTAGGGTTTTGGAAGGAGGAAGAAGATGATGTAGGCAGTTTTAAGGTGGCAAAAAATAACAACCAACGAGGTTTATAAAGGGGTCCACAAGTTAAGATGGACAGCCAAATTTGCTCTCCCATTCTGGAACCATGGGGACCGAGTTTGGTCTCAGACTGAGTTCAGCCTAAATTCAGTTTCCTATGTTCCATGATGGTTTAGCAAAGGAAACTTTTTACGACAACAAAGAAAATTCTAATGAGGATCTATATTTTGGATAATAGGTTGCATAAAATTATCTTGATAAATCTTGATTCAAAAAAGTTTAATCAATTTTGGGTTAGCTGTAGGGACCGGATCTCAGCTAGCGGTGATCCAAAAATACCTAAATAACTGTGTCACTTAAGGTTGTTTACACCTTTGTGACAGGAGGGCCCTTTCGACTTATTCCCAAAATGATTTTACTCTAACGAATATATATTTGTAAGAAATTTTAGCATCTTGCATCCTCATATAGCGTCGACATCCAGAATCCCCAATTCTCGACGAATAAAGTTAAAGTGATCCTCGGATAGGGGTTTTGTAAAGATGTTTGCGACTTGATGTTCAATATCAAAAAAATTCTAAACAAATGTTCCCGTGTAATTGATGATCCCGTAGAAAATGATGACGTATTTTTATGTGTTTAGTGTGTGAGTGACATACTGTGTTCTTTGTGAGATTAATAGTGCTAGTGTTATCATAGTAAATGGGATAATTTTTATAGTGTAGATTATAGTCTTATAGGGTTTGTTTCATCCACAAATTTGTGCATAGGAACGTGCTACAGCTATGTACTCAGCTTCAATAATTGTTAGTGCAAAGAATTTTGTTTCTTACTAAACCAAGAGACTAGAGCATTACCTAAGAAATGACAAGTGCCGCTAGTACTTTTTTTATCAAATTTGCATCCAACAAAATCAGCATCCGAGTAACCCATAAGGTCAAACAATATGGTTTTGGGATAACATAAGCCTATCGTCAAAGTACCTTTAAGATATTAGAAAAAATGCTTAACCACAAACAAATGTGATTTCTTAGGGTTAGCCTGATATCTAGCACATAGAACAACACTAAACATGATATCATGATGACTAGAAATTAAATACAATAAGCTACCAATCTTACCCTGTAACCACCTATGATTAGAGGAGGGGAATTTACGTCTTTTAATAATTATTTAGTAATTATAGTGGTAGCAATAATATTCATTATTGTTATTAGTATTATTA
>JAYESA010000007.1:53643841-53748841 GCA_036927795.1 Iris macrosiphon
CACTACGGGCCTCAGGATGTGGTTGGCTTAGAGCCAGAGACCTTGTCTCAGGAGGGTCTCATCCCGACTGAGACAGACGACCCAAGACTCATAGTTTAGTTGTTAGTTTCTTTTTGTACTGGATTTGTCTCCAGCTTTGTTATTAATATTTCTTGACTAATTAGATATTATTTTGTCTCATGAGTTATATTTGTGACTCTTCTATTCTTTTATCATATTCGTGCTTATCCCATCTATAGATCTGTGATTGAGTATATTCATATTACGGTGGCATTGCTATATCTTGAATATTAGATAGATAGTTTACCCAAATAGCGTTATACCACCGATACTACGGCGTAGGCTGGGCGTTGTTCACTACTTGCATCGCCACACCGGGTGTGGGTCATGACACATTTTTAGTGGTGGCCCATGCAGGTCTTCGAGGTCATAATTAGTACGATTCGTGGTGGTACTCTGAATTGAGTGCTATTACGAGCCTGTTTCAGGATATAGGATATAGGCTATAGGCTGAGAATACTCAATCATATCTAGGAAAAACTTTTTTGATTCATTTTAACTGTTCTTCCTTGATATTGATATTTGATCATTAACTGTCCTTCCTTGAATGCCTTATATCATGTGCCATATTGATTTTTTTCTTTCACTTTGCCTCAGGATGTCGCCTAAGACTATATCACAGCAGGGAGGAGCCATTTCTGAGAGATCTACGACTTTCCGAGGGCATGTACTAGTCAGTTCTCCAGTGATTAGTATATCAGCTATGTCCGGGGGTCTACCTTCAACTCAGAGAATTATTCCAGCTGTATCTGAGGGACTTCCACCTCCACCTTCCATGCTGACAGATGTGACTCGGGTGTTCATACTGTTTCGCGAGATATTGGAGGCTTAGAGGGCTCAGTCCGAGGCACACCAAAAGCAGACTGACATATTACGGAAGGGTATTGAGAGTGCTCATCAGGTTGCCCTTGCCGAAGTAGAGAGGAGAGCTTCGATCCAGCAGCAGGTTGCTCTGCAGGTTGTCCAGCTTCGGTCAGGCAAAATTAAGGACTTCAAGAAGCTGGAACCTCGGGTCTTCAAGGGGACGGAGGGCATCGTTTATGCTGATGATTGGATCGAAGATATTGAGAATCTCATGAGGGTGTCACGTCTTGTTGAGGATCTAAAGGTTGAGGCAGTAGGACTTCAGTTGTTCGATATCGTCCGCACTTGGTTCAGGAATGAGCCACTTCTTGCTGATGTTGGACGGTCTTGGGAGGTATTCAAGGACCTCTTCAAGAGAAAGTTCTTTGCTCGGGAAGACAGGTTAGACTTGGGGAGACAGTTTGAGAGCCTTATTCAGTGGAGCATATCTGTGGAGGAATACATCGCAGAGTTTGGTAGGTTGAGCCATTTTATGGAGTATTTGGTGAGGGAACCGGAGGTTCGAGCTATCCATTTTCGCGAGGGTCTAAACTGAAGTAAAGATCCTCATTTCGTCTTTTTATGAGACCTATTCGGAGATACTTGCGAAGACATGCAAGGTTGAGCGGGAGTTAATTTTGAAGCCCAAGAGAGATTGCGATTCTTTTCTGGGGGCTAACAGCAGCACAGTGACTGCTAAGTATCCTCATTTCTAGTTTAGGCCTTTTCAGCAGTCGCAGCAGCACCAGACTCCTGCTAGGGTTCTATTTTACCAGGAACTGAAACAATAGAGACAGTCACAGCAAGCTTCCTGCCACTACTACAAGAAGCCCGACCATATCTGGGAAGTTTACAGGAAAAGGTTGGAGGTTTGTCTGTATTGTGGTACCGAAGAAAA
The DNA here is from genome assembly GCA_036927795.1 of Iris macrosiphon. NCBI lineage: Eukaryota > Viridiplantae > Streptophyta > Magnoliopsida > Asparagales > Iridaceae > Iris > Iris macrosiphon. The sequence goes on from JAYESA010000007.1 coordinate 53,645,643, forward strand.
TCAGCTGAGAGAGTGTCATTCCAATCCTCGTCGTACAGTTCAGGGAGAAGCTCCAGCTCCGAGGACACAGACGAGGCCACCTGCAGTACAGCCAAGGGGACCGCCGCTTTCAACCCAACAGCAGCATTATGCCCAGCACCAACATCAGGGAGGTGCACGTCAGGGATGAGCGTTTGCTACGACAGTCGAGGAGGTCGAGCCCAAAAGAAATGTTATCGCAGGTTCTGTTCTTCTTGATTCTATTACAGCTTTAGCTTTATTTGATAGTGGTGCTTTTTATAGTTTTGTATCTTTTTTTTTTGCTCTGAAGCATCGTTTAGTAGCTGAGTCTTTGCTTAGGACTTACAAGAATATGACCGGGGGAGGCATTATCCTAGTTAGTGATATTTACAAGGATCGGAGAGTTACTCTGGGAGGCCGGGAGCTGAGTACGTGTCTACTTGTAATGCCACTTCTGAGCTACGATATTGTACTCGGATGGATTGGTTGAGTAGGCACCATGCTAGTATAGATTGTAGAGGAGGTAGAGTTTTGTTTAGCCCGCCAGGAGAGCCAGAGTTTGAGTTTGCTAGAGAAGCTGCAAAGCAGAGAAAAGGCATTATTTGTGGAGCTATGGTGGAAGACAAGGAGTTATTGCAATCGTTGATAGCAGAGTTCTTGGATGTGTTTTGTGAGGAATTGCCAGGATTGTCGCCAGATTGAGATATTGAATTCTCTATAGCCTTGGTGCCAAGTGCAGAACCAATTTTATAGCATATCTATAAAGTGAACAACAGCGAGCTGGTCGAGCTGAAGAAGCAAGTGGATGAGCTACAGGATAAGGGTTTTATCATATCCAGTTCTTCACCGTGGGGAGCCCCGGTATTGTTTGTACCAAAGAATAATTTATCGGTGCACATCTGCATCGATTACAAGGCATTAAATAATCTCACTATCAAGAATAAATATCCGTTACAACGGATTGATGACCTTTTCGATCAGTTAAGTGGTGCCAAGGTATTTTTCAAGATAGACTTGAGATCAGGCTACCACCAGATGAAAGTGAAGCCGGAGGACATTCCGAAGACTGCTTTTATGACTCGATATGGCCAGTATGAGTTTATGGTAATGCCGTTGAGGTTGAATAATGCCCCATCGGTATTTATAAATTTGATGAACAAGGTATTCCATCAGTACCTGGATAAGTTCATGGTGGTGTTCATCGATGACATACTCATATACTTGAAGACACCGGAGGAGCACAAGAAGCATTTGCAGATTGTGTTGGATGTGGTGAGAAAGGAGAAGGTGTATGGAAAGTTGTCCAAGTGTGAGTTCTTCCTGGACAAGGTAGAGTTCTTAGGACATATTTTGACTGGTGATGGAATTTCAGTGGATCCAAAGAAGAACGCAGTAGTGGAGTCTTGGAAGACCCCGAGTTCAGTTGCAGAGATCACGAGTTTCTTGGGTCTAGTAGGCTATAACAGAAAGTTTGTGCAAGATTTTTTAAGGATTGTCGAGCCAATGACCATACTCACTAGGAAGGATGTAGAGTTTGTTTGGACAGAGGAGTGCGAGGTTGCTTTTGATGAATTGAAGACGAGGTTGACGTCTGCTCCTATTTTAACGTTGTCATCAGGGTCTGGAGGTTTCACTATTTATAGTGATGCATCGGGAAAAGGTCTGGGTTGTGTTCTTCAGCAGAATGGAAAAGTGATTGCCTATGCATCAAGGCAATTACGTTCTCATGAGAAGAACTATCATACCTATAATTTGGAGTTGGCAGCAGTCATCTTTGCCCTAAAGTTATGGAAATACTATTTGTATGGAGAGCATGTAGAGATCTTCACAGACCATAAGAGCTTGAAGTACATTTTCACTCAGAAGAAGTTGAACATGAGGCAGCGTCGGTGGCTAGAACTGATGAAGGATTTTGACATATCTTTGCAATATCATCCTGGGAAAGCTAATGTAGTTGTCGATGCCTTGAGCAGGTATCCGGTAGCTATGTTGTTGACGCAGGATCAGTATTAATTAGAGGACTTGGAGAGCTTGGGCATTGAGGTGATAGTTCCTGGTTTTGCTATGCAGATGTGGGGTTGCAGATACACTCAGAGTTGACGAACAGGATCAAAGCAGCCCAGTATGAGGATGTATCTCTGAGGAGCATCAGAGCTCAAGTGAGAGCAGGATTGGAGGATGATTTCACCATTACTGAGGATGGTTCTTTGCGGCATGGTATTAGATTGTGTGTGCCTAGTGGGGAGCTGCGTGAGAAGGTATTGCAGGAAGCGCATCACTCTCAGTATTTCATATATCCAGGTGCCAATAAGATGTATCGGGATATGTGAGAGAGTGTGTGGTGGTATGGCATGAAGAGGAAAGTGGCACAGTTTGTATCCAGATGCTTAGTGTGCCAGCAGGTGAAAGTCGAGAGGAAGAGGCCAGGTGGTTTACTTCAGCCATTACCCATTCCAGAGTGGATGTGGGAGCACATTACTATAGATTTTGTGTCCGGGCTTCCACGATCTCCAGGAGAAAAAGACACAATTTTGGTCATCGTTGACAGGTTGACCAAGTTGGCCCACTTTTTGTCTTTCAAGGTGGGTTTGTCTATGGAGAAGCTGGCAAAGATGTATATGAGGCAGATCGTCAGGATACATGGGGTTTCCGTCAACATAGTCTCGGATCGGGATAGTCATTTTACTTCTCATTTCTGGAGGAGTTTGCAGGCGAGTTTGGGCACCCAGCTCAAGTTCAGTACTGCATATCATTCCCAAAAAATGGGCAGTCAGAGAGGACTATTCAGACTCTCGAGGATATGCTGCACACTTTTGTACTATATTTTGGGGGATCTTGGGAGGACCATCTCAATTGAGTAGAGTTTGCTTATAGTAACAGCTACCAGGCTAGTATAGAGATATCACCATTTGAGGCTCTGTACGGTCGGAGATGTTGTACTCCTTTGTCATGGGACGATGTTGGAGAGAAAGTTTTGCTAGGGCCAAAGATGGTTGTGGATGCAGCGGAGAAGGTTAAGTTGATCAGAGACAGACTTCGAGTGGCACAGGACAGACAGTGGCTTTAGACCGATAGCCACCGGAGACCTTTAGAGTTTGAGGTATAATTTTAGATTTTTATTTTGTGCTTGATATTGGTTGTTTGTTATAGATTAAGTTCTTAAGGTTATATTTTTTTCTAGGTTGGGGGTTTGGTATTTCTGAGGATTTTTTCGACACGAGGCACGATTCGCTTCGGTGGAGACGGGAAGCTTAGTCCACGATTCATCGGACCTTTCACTATTCTCGAGAGAGTTGATACCGTTACTTATAGACTAGACTTGCAAACTGCATTAGAGGGAGTGCATAACGTGTTTCATATGTCACAGTTGAGATGGTACATGGTGGATCCTAGTCACGTGTTGGATCACTCAGAGATAGAGGTGGGCCCTACTCTTAGCTATCCAGAGAAGCTAGTTGAGATTCTGGATCGAAGAAAAAAAATGCTGAGGAACCAGACTATTTACTTGGTATGTATCGCATGGAGGCATCACTCTTCGGGGGGAGTCTACCTGGGAAAGAGAGAATAAAATACGAGAGCGTTACCCATATTTGTTTGTGCCTTGAGGTATGTTCTTTCCTAATTCTGTTCTGCTCTGTTTTGTTTTATTTTCTGTGGGTAGTTTCGTCTTTGAATTTCGAGGACGAAATTATTTTAAGGGGGGTAGACTTGTCACTACCATATTTTCTAGAAAATAATATTTTGGTCATTTTATAATTAATTAAATATTGTGCGTATTATAAATTATTTACTGTATTATTTATTTATTGTTCAATATTAGTTTATTATTTTGAACTTGTGTTAGTGGACCTAACTAGTTTAGATTAGATCTATGGGCCAATATTTAAATCTAGTTAGAATTGAGCCCAATTAGAAGCTCATTCATTAGGAGGATGATTAATTAAGTTAAACCCATTAGACTAGAACCTTCTCTCCTTAATTATTTTTTTATGAGAGGCCCCAAGGGGTATTTTAGACTTTACCTAGAAGCTTGGGGAGGGGGTCAAGTGGCCGGCCATATAATTTAGGAGGGAGAAATTTTTCTCTCATCACTTTTTATTTCAAATCTAGATCTAAAAAAAATTCTTCCAAATTTCTTCATTCTCACATCAAATTATACCCAAATTTCTTCCCAATCCCTTCTCTAATTATCATTAGAGGCTACTGAAGAAAGGATCTACAAGAAGGAGCAATGATCTACAAGTTGAAGGCTCTTTTCACCAATTTTGGAAGTTTTATTGGGAATCCATCTCCCAATAGGTACAATTTAATTTTTCTCTCTTTAATTAGACTCTAAATCTATGTTTTAATCATTAGGAACCACCCCATATGATAAGACTACCCATAGGAATTAGAATTAGGTTCATAGGAGGCCTATAGAAAAAATTATGTAATATTTTGTGTCAATTTTGGGGGAATTCCGAGATTGACACACCTTGTGTTTGTCAATTGGTCAATTAGACCAAATTGACATATATTTGATTATGTGTGGCGAGTGTCGTGTCCATAATTGGATATGTGTAGTGTCACTACCATATTTTATATGAAAGGATATTTTAGTAATTTTATAATTAATTAAATATTATGCATGTTAAATAATTATTTGTTGTATTATTTAATTGTTGTTAGATGTTAGTTATTTGTTTTGGACTTATGTTAGTGGACCTAACTAGTTTAGTTTAGACTCATGGACCAACATGTATTAATTGTTAGAATTGAGCCCATTTAGAAAGCCCATTGATTAGGAGGATGATTAATTTAATTAACCATTAGACTAGAAGCTTACCTCCTTAATTATTTCTTTATGAGAGGCCCCAAGGGGTATAATGGACATTACATAGTGACTTGAGGAAGGGATAAGGGGGGCTGACCTATTAAAGAAGAGGGGGAAAGTTTCTCTCTCCTTTTTTCATTTGAAAACTAGATCTAGAATTTTTCTTAACCAAATTCCTTTATTTCACATCATTTTTGCTACCAAATTTTACCCTAATTCCTTCCCAAATCACCATTGGAGACTAGTAGAGCAAGAATCTAGAAGGAGGAAGCAAGGATCTACAAAGAGGAGCAAGGATCTATAAGTTGGAGGCCAATTTCATCATATTTGGAGGTTTCATTAGAAATTTATCTCCCAATAGGTATAATTCAGTTTTTCTCCTTAATTTTTGGTTCTAAATCTGAGATTTAACCATGAGAAATTAACCCATATGTATAGGATACCCATAGGATTTGGTTTTGTGTTCATAGGAGGCCTATTGAGAAAGTTATAGTACTTTTTGTGTCAATTTTGGGAAAATTCTGAGATTGACATTTGTTGTGTGTGTCAATTGGTCCTATAGATCAATTTGGCATGTGCTTGTGTGTTTGGGGATTGCGTCGTGTCCATAATTGGATACGTGTAGGTCATATCCCAATAATTTGGTGATACGTGTTGATTTGGGAGTTTTTCCACCGACATGGGACTTTGTGCATGTCATATTTTGACACGGACACGTAGATTTGTGTTTGACTCTTTGTATTATTCATAAATAATATATTAGACTTGCTCGTGTCCTTCGGGGTATTTTTGGATGTGTGGTGGACTCGTGTTGCAAGCGTATCCTAAATCTAGTGGGATACGGGTGTGATACGCTCCATGTGTTTATGTAATTTATTTCTAGATCTACTTTTCTATTATTTTAGTCATTATAATATGTAATTATATGCATGTGTATGTATATATATGTGTATATATATATATATATATATATATATATATATATATATATATATATACATATATATATATATATATATATATACATATATATATATATATATATATATATATTGCTATGTATATATATATTTATGTGTTAGTGTATCATATATCTATGTACCTATGTGTTATGTATATATGTAGCTATATTTCTACATATGTAATAGCTAGTAATTATAGTAGTATATATATATATAGTAGTGTATATATGTATATATTAGTATATATATGTTATCTATATATATACTTGTAGGTTGTGTTATATATATATATATATATATATATATATATATATATATATATATATATATATATATATATATTTGTATGATTATATGTATGTGTACGTATTAGTGATATTATGGATATGTATATATATATGTTACTATATATTATGTATATGCTATACTATAGGTATTATTATGGATGCGTATATATGTATATAGAGGGGTATGTATATATGTATTTATAGTGGTAGTTATATATATGTAAGTATATATATATGTATTAATATATATATATAAGAGTGAGAGAGGGGGAAACAGCAGCTTCAGTGACAGATTTAACAACAGCAGCAGCATTAACAGCAGCATATAGCAACAGCAGCAGCAGCTTCATTAGCGACAGTAGCTTCAGTAACAGCAACAGCAGCGCTTCAGCTACAGCAGCAGCAGCAGTATTAGCGACAGCAGCAGGAACCGTCGCAACAGCAGCAGGAACAGCAGCCGTATCAGCAGCATTAGCGACGGACAGTAGTAGCTTTTAGCGACAGTTTTGCGGTATAGTTATATATGATAGTTATGTATTAATTATAATAATATATATATATATATATATATATATAGTATTAGTGTATATATATATTTCTAATTGGTGTTTATGTTTTAGTATACTGTATTTGTAATAGTTAGTTGTTAGCATATAGTTATTAAGGGGTAGTTAGTATAAATAAGGTTGGCATTTACCTTGAGATACCAAGGTAAGTATCAAGGTATTTTAGGATAACCAAGGTATCGGGTTTGGGTATCAAGATGAAAGTTTAGTATTACGATACCAAGTTGGTTCGAAACCAAGATATCCATATAGCTTTTGGTAATTAGGATTTAATATGTAATATTGTTTGGTATATGTGATATTTTATATCTCCTATTTGCGTATCTTGAGATACGGTATCCTAGTATCCTAAGATATAGCTTGTATGACCTAGATTCATAGTATTTGAACCCAATATCTTTGAGATAGACTCATGCAACCTAGAAATAGGTAGTTTGACCAATTTGACTTAGAGTTGACCAAGTTTGACTTTTTGACTTAGAAATGGCTTGTTGACCTAGAAGTTGACTAGTTTAACTTATTTTTATTCTGAAACCTTGTATTGATATTATATTCCATATCTAGATCTTTGAGGCACCGTATCAGACATGTGAGTGTTGGTCATTATTTTCTGTGATTGTTGGTCATACACCGCACGTATGACTAACCAGGCCATTATTCCTGTGCAAGTTTTCTTTTGCAAGTTCCTAAGCCGATCACATGTTAAAGCTAGTACTTACTCACTTAGTCATTAGTATTCTTGTTCATTGTTATATTTTTTATTATTGTTTATTCCAGTATTTTCTTAGTGTATACCTCTTGTATATATATTGTGCATCTTGTATATTTACATCTATTTACTGTTACATAGTCTTTATCATAGATTATAACTGTTGTTAGAGATGTACTCTGCTCCTTTCCTAACTGGATATATTTTTTCCAAATAACACTGATGAGTGATACCCTACACATTATGGACCTCAGGATGTTATGGGCTTAGAGTCAGAGACCCTGGCTCAGGAGGGACTTATCCCAACTGAGACAGATGACCCGGGACTAGTAGCTTCTTAGTATTCTGTTGTACTGAATTTGTCTCCAGCTTATTTGTTAGTATTCTTTCAGATTCATTGATGTTATTATTTTAGACTCATGAGTTGTATGTGACTATTCTATTCTTTATCATATTCGTGCTCGTTTCTATCTTAGATCTGTGATTGAGTATATTGTTATTGTTGGTCGTTTATTATATTGCTAGAGAGATTACCCAGACAACGTTCTATCGTTGATTCTGCATCATAGGCTGGGCGTTATTCTCGACTTGCATCCCAACATCGGGTGCGGGTCGTGACATATAGGTCGTATCCCGACAATTTGGAAATACGGATTGATTTAGGGGTTTTCTTCCGACACGGGAGTTTGTGTATGCCATATTTTAACACGGACACGTAGATGTGTATTTAACTCTTCATATTGTTCATAATTATTATTTTTGACTTGCTCGTGTTCTTCGGGGTACGTTTGATGTTGTGCTAGACTTGTAACGCAAGCGTATCATAGATCTATTGTGATACGGGTGTGATACACTCCACGTGTTTGCTTTATTATATTTTAAATTTAATTTGTCTTGTTTATAGCTATTAGAATAATATATTTATCATGTTTATATGATATATATGTATATATATATTATGTTGTTTTATGTTTATTCATGGTGATGGGTATATATATATATATATATATATATATATATATATATATATATATATATATATATATATATAGGTAATTTATGGATATATATTTACATAGATATACATATATGATGGGTAAGTGATTATATATATACATAGAGAGGGGTATATGCGTTTATGTGCGTGTATGTTTATATATGTATATATTCATATGTATATTTATGTATAGATAGGTGTTGTATCTCTAGTGTTATGTATATATATATGTGTGTGTGTGTGTGTGTATATATATATATATATATATGTGTGTGTGTGTGTGTGTGTGTGTGTGTGTGTGTGTGTGTTTTGATATGTGTGTGTGTGTGTGTTAGGAAGGGGTCGGGCAGTGTAGTGCAGCCATCATCAACGGCAAGCAGTGCATGTAGCTGTAGAAGCATAAAAAATACGTTGTAGAGTTATACGCAGTATTTCAGTGCTGGGTGGCGTAAGACGTGACTTCAGAGCCAAAGGCGTACAAACAGAGCTTTATCGCTAGTACAACATAAAATATAAGCTCTAGGACAATCCGCGTAATACAGTATTTTCAGGCTGCTTCAGCGTAAAAGGGTTGTTACATCGCCACTTTGGCGTAAAACCTACTCGCTTTTAATGCGGTGAGAAGTTGTACGGGGAACGCTTCGTATTCCTCGAATGAATCTGTCAGATCATGCAGTGAACCTGACTCCTGACAACGAGTACTGCACAGCTATCCAGACGACGGTTGTAATGATGGTGCGGCACACAGACCCAAACCGTCGTTTAGTGACATTTCCCTGATACAAAGCGCTTTTACGCATATAAGGGAATACGCTGCCTAGTTTTATACAGGCAGATATGAGCTTTTACGCTCAGCAGAAGACAAAATAAACTGTCACGTCAAAAGCTACTCTTCGTACAGAGCTCGAGGCACGTCTCTGTATTTAATGCGCAGAATTGGGGCAGATCTCTGTATTTAATGCACGAGATTTGGTTATATCTCCAAAGACTGGGCAAGCCATAATTACGGCTAATACTTCTACACCATCACCTCTGCATATTACGCCATCAGGCTATTTTCAGCTATAGGAGCACGCTGTACGCTATCTTCTTGAAATACACCACCGGGCTATTTTCAGCTATAAGGAGTAAGCCGTATGCTATCTCCTCGGAATACGCCAACTCAGGCTATATTTGTATTTGTGCGTGATAAGGCTATTTGGTCCAGAATATGCTCAAGGCCTCAGTCAAGGAAGGAGGACCGGCTATCTTTTATGCTAGCTACCTATCCACGCAGCATCAGGCTTCTATGCCTACAAGGCTTCTACGCCTATTTGGCTTCTATGCCGACTCGACAACCACTTGGCTTCTACGCCAACCTGACAACTATTTGGCTTCTACGCCATGGTGACAGTTATTGGCTTCTACGCTAACCTTTTCTACGCAAGGGGCAGTTACCTACGTGGCTGGCATGCCGTGATCTTCGCAACAGTTATACGCATTATCTCTTAATGGGACACGCGTCACACGCTTATTCAGAAGATCATCTATACGTGGGTGGCAGTTATTATAATCGTCGCGTAAAAAGTGCCACACTCTCCACTGTCCGGCTTTTACGCCAACTGGACGGTTACTGTCACTAAAACCCTATAAATAGAGACCTCTATTGACAGAGGTTGGAGGTCGAAAGAAGGTCGCAAATTCCAGAGTTGAAGAATTAAGGTCAAAAATTTGGAGAATAGAAGTCAGAGGGTCGAAGCACAGACAGAGAGCAGTGATCAATAATTTTGGCATCGAGCATCCACTCCTTCTTGCAATCCTTGAAGCTTCTTCGTCTTCTACAGCACTTCTTCATCATCGTGTGGTCCAAGCGACAAAGTGATCGACTGCAGATCAGACTCCTATAGTAATATTTATCCAGATTAAATTTTGTACTTAACATCCTCGTATAGGATTAATAGTACTTCTTGTTTTAAACCTAAGAAAGGGTTTTGTATAAACCTAGATTTATTTCTTTCGTTTATTATCAAACACAAGATGGCGACTCTGCTGGGGAACTCTTTCTCATCTGACGAGAAAGCAATTGCTCAACACGATGCAGTATCAGTAGGATCAATGAAGAAGACCTTGGTCGTCCAGTTCGACCAATCTGCCTACGAAGATATGCTTCGAGCAGGGGGTAGCTCTCACTCTCTCTCTGTCCAAGACAACAAGAAATTGTGTAAGGTCTGGATGCCCCGGATATCCCCTACCTTTCCTGCTGACTCTCTGATCTCTCCGACCAACGAGGTTGTAGCATCGCTCCCTCCGCGCCTTGCGCGTAAAACTCAATCTCCTATCGCTGACAGGGCAGACAAAACTTCTGGCAATGCCTTAGCGCCAATCCAGAGATCCACTCCGCGCATTGTGCGTAAAACTCAGTCTCTTATCGCTGACAGGGCAGACAAAACTTCTGGCAATACCTTAGTGCCAATCCAGAAGTCCAGATCGTGCATTGTGCGTAAAAACTCGTCTCTCATCGCTGATGGGACAGACGTAGTTTCTGACAAGGCCTCAGTGCCAAGTCAGAAAATTCAAATAAGCTCCGTGCGTAAAAATATCTCTCTCACTCAAAAGGAGGCAGAGAGTCCCATTAATCCCCACAAAGGAAAACAAGTGACGGACTTCTCAACTTCTTGGCCTTTACGCCAACCAGAAAAGAAGCTGCCCGCTCACCAAATTATGCGAGAAGCTGACAGCCGATTGAGGACTTCCTCATGTTTACGCCAGCCTGAACAAAATCCTAGACTACGCCAGGTCCAGCCCCTCGGCGTAAAGAAGGTTCAGTTTGTGGATAGATACGCTCCTCGGAGATCATGTGCTGCTCATATAGCTGAACTGTTGTATTCTACGGTAGGGAAAGGGTTGGGGTGCCCAATATCCGTATTCTAAATAATGTAAACAGGAGGAACAGGCCTTCCTCCTCTTCTTCTTCTGTTAATATTCCTGACTTGCGTGAATTTTTGATCCAGAAACGCAAAGACAGGAGTCATAACCAGGATTCAGTTCCCCTAACTGTCAAACGTGGGGAGATTATGTGGGAAGATGCGTCAACATATAATGTTGTCATGATATGTGGGCCACATGAAGAATATGTCTTTATTGTTCCCCCAACTCACGACGACCAGCATCCAATAGTCTTCGGTCGTTTACAGAGCAGACCGATTGTACAAGAAGAATCTCGCGAATCTGATGCTGGGAAAATGCAAATCCACAGATATAGCCCACAAGCTTTAAAGATTATACAAAACATGAGTTATGATTTGAAGTTGAAACAAGGCCTCAACTATGGAAAAGGTAGACGAACACCGTTGCATAGTAATCCTTACTGTCAACAAACTTGTTTTGGGTTGGGGTACACTGTATCTTTTGTCAATTCCAAATCTCCAGAGTCTGATCCTGTAATATCAGAGGCAAGTTCTTCTAAATCAACTTCAGTGGACAAATGCCACGACATGTCTGTGGGTAGTCTACCTCGACAAAATAGGGCAGCATCCAAAGCTGGGGGTAGAATTCCCTTTGAATCTGAAGATGATGCAACGATGACGATCTTTCCGGAAGACCGTAAAACTCAAGCATCGGGAGCCCGAAAGCCGAAAGGGACTTTCTCCTTCAATGAAGATGACATCATTAAAATCTTCAATATGTTGATGAAGGAACACAAACTTTGGCTACCCAACATCAGATACCCTGAGAGGGCTGGCAAAGTTGATGACCCTGATTATTGCCTCTTCCATCGGTACATTCATCACCCTACAAAGGCCTGCTATGTACTAAAAAGGAGAATTCAGGAGTTGATCGATGTCAAGGTCATCACTCTGCATCTTTAAACGAGGGGACGATCTCTGCAAATTGATTTCACTTTTTGCTCCATCAAGAAAATATCGGATGATGAGACCCTAAAGTTTCCCCAGTGGATTCTTCAGGTCTATCCCCATTCAAGAAAATCACTCTGCAGTGAATTTTTTGGACATGAGTTCATGTTCATATTACCTCTGAACTATTGTCCAAACATTTCGTTATCTCCCAGATGAGTTTGTCATGTTCATATTAACTCTGAACAAACCATCCTGGTCTAACTATCGATTATCATGTCCATATTACCTCTGATATCGATTGTCATCTCAACTTAACACCCGTACTTAACTCTAAGTATGCCAGTGGTGTTAGGTCCACAAAAACTGCCATGTCCATATTACCTCTGAGCAGATATGTACCTCCATCCCCAATGGAGTCACAACTCAAAAGTTTGTCATGTTCATATTACCTCTGAACAAACTTTTCGAGTTTTTCGGCTATCAATTATCATGTCCATATTACCTCTGATATCGATTGTCATCTCAACTTAACATCCGTACTTAACTCTAAGTACACCAGTGGTGTTGAGTCTACAAAAACTACCATGTCCATATTACCTCTGGCAGGGCTTGTCCTAAAAACTTATTACTTGTACTCTCGTGCGCAAAAAATAATAAGTCCACAAAAATTTCCCTCTGGAATGCCCGCAATGGAAAATGAAATGTTCATATACATATTATCTCTGAACTATCCTTATTTTCCTAGCGAAGAGAGAGTCAGTCTCTATGCATCCCTACAGAGTCGTATTTTATTGCGTCTATATTACCTCTGTCAGGATTTGTCTCAAACCTATTACTTGCACTAATATGTACAAAAAGTAATGGGTCCACTAAAAATCCCCAGTGGGATGTCCTCAACAAATACGGTATCGTACTATGTCCATATTACCTCTAGTACAATATCCGAAATTCGTGTAAACAATTATAAAAGAAATAGGGGATCCCTTATATGATTGCAAATGGCGCTTATAGATTAGCCAAGCCTAATGGAAATTTGGCAATGGCTACTATCAACTACAAAATTCCGAAGAAGTACTATACTTGATCTCCTTCGTTTAACGGAGTATAACGAAGATCTTATTCTGACGATACCATACACAAAGGTTAGCTGGATCATATTCGATCAGGTTCTTGTGACCTCCGAATAGATATTCTTAACTAATTATAAGCCTATCATGTTAATGATACCTCTGATAGTGTTTAGTATACAAATTTAGTTGGATTATATTCTTTCAGGTTCATGTTAACTCTGAATAGATTTACATTCAGCAAAACCTTAACGAAAGAATGTCATGTTAATGATACCTCTGATATCACTTTCACCCTAGCCTATCACATTCTAAAATAATGGGCCTACAAAGTCGGAAAATGTGTCTTTATTATCTCCAAGAAATTACAGAAGAAACAAGAAAGTATATCATTGGGGAGGAGCAGTCAAATCACGGATCTGCTGTGCCAGTGCGGCCATTCTGTCATCCCTGGAGTTCAAGACGTCGGCGCGAGCCTGCTTCAACCTTGTCGCCTCATTGTTCAAAGCAGATAGCTCGGACCGAGCATGTACAAAACCTGCGTGGATGACACCCACATGTGTCAGGTTCTGCTGAACCATCTTCATTCGATCCTTCAACAAGTCGCGAGCTGTTGATAAAGAGAGAGCATTCTCCTTGGCCTTAGTGAGGTCATCTTCCAATTTGTGGACCCTCGCTGCCTCTTTCTCATATTCGGCCTCGCACTGAATCAGCTGGGGAATGACATACTCCAATTCGGCATACTCTTGATCCATCTCCTGCTGCTGTTCCTGGATGGATTTGTTCAGAGATTTTATTTGCCCAGCAAGTTCTGCAGTTAAGGAGTCATACCTAGCTTGAACGAGACCGTCAATGCTGCCTCGAGATAGCTGCAAATAATCGTTAATGGGTTGTACCAAATCATTAACTATCTGCTCCAGTGCATCATCTCTCCCAGTGTCGTTGAAGTCTCTGATCGGCATTATCACAAACTGGGAGGACCTCCGCAGAGCCTCAAAGCCTAGATTCTTCTCCAGCACCATCGATATCAGCGTTCTCAAAGTAGTGTAGAAAATACTAGTATACTGCTCAATCAGCATGGCGAGATCCGAATGGACGCTGGGAGTGGCTGCAATATCGGCGAATTCCCTTCCAGGAACGACTGTAGAGGGTGTCGTCACAGTCGTCACTTCAGCCGATGGCGCAACAAAAGAAGAAGTGCCAACAACGGTCGAAGAAGTTGATGTACTCAAAAGAGACACAGTCGTGATGACAGGCTCATCCTCCTCTCGAGATATAGGAACCATTTCGGGCGAGCCGGCACCCGAAAACGTTTCCTCTTCAAAGTCAGGCATCTCCGTGTCATAGACAGGAGCGAAAACAAAGCCAAAAGTTGCGTCGACGCTACCCTCCCCATAGATGTCTTCCCCTGAAAAGAAGACAAGAGAAAGTTAATATCAACATGATGTTAATTTTTCTAAAAAGAGGCATAAAGACGACATTTACCCATGGCCGATGGTATATATGTCGCGTCTGCAGCCAGTACAGCTAAATTATTTCTTAATGATGCTAATCGAGCTGTCATACCTGGAGAAGGGGGTGTGCCAACTGACACTGGCAGGTATTCTTTTAGGTCTTCACCGAGATCCACTCGAGGCTCATTGGGTGGAATCTCGCTGGGGACACTTGCAGATGAAGAAGGGGCTGAACCCATTATTGGGCTGGATAAAGATATCCTTATTTGGCTTGGCCTCGAAGGCGATCTCGTACCGCTACCTGAAGCGGTAGCAGCGACAGCAGCCTCGAGCAAAGATTCTCCAGCGCTGCCAGCCGGAACTGTGGAGGTTCCCTCTCTAAAAGGCGAGGAACCTCTAATCAAAGGATCGTCCCCAACAGGGGAAATAGCAGGCTCACTTCTAGGAGCCTCATGACTGAAAGTCCTGTCAGGACCACTAACAGTCTTCTTTTTCTTGCGGGGGGAAGTCTCCTTCAGAATATGAGCCCTTCGCTTACCAGGGATAACCAGAGGCTCTACAGGCGGAGGTATTTCGCCTCTTTGTACTGCCAACAAAGGCTCATCTGGATTGACATAATCTTCACCCTCGTCAGAGGAAACTCATGGGATTTCGTCTCTTCCCACGGACTTAGAAGAGGGCATCCTGAAACTTCCACGCATATCAAAATCACGATGGAAGGTATTGATGGCCACGTAAAACTGGGCGTATGAGTGGAGGATGCGCAACTCCATGGAGAGTGAAGTCGCGGGCACAGTAAAAGCTGCTTCAGTGCAACCCATTATGAAGTATCGCCATCCTCTCGCTCCATCAATAAGTCTACCCCAGGACTTGAAGCTGGTGATGGCATTGCCCACGTGCAATTGATCATACCCAAATTGCCTGGCGAACCGACTAGGCAGGTAGGGCTCCAAGAAGCACTGGTCTTCACTTCTGTACAATAAATGGGAAGGTCTAATACAGACCAACCAATTAAAAGCTTCAAGAGAAAGAACGGTCTTCCCTTCACCTGAGTCCTGAAGCCTGCTCCCCTGTTGGTTGAGATGTACAGTGGGGACGGTGCAAAAGAGCTTCCAGCTGTGAGCAAAATTTAACGCTCGCCGATAGTCTAAAACTGTGGTCACGTTCCAGGTGGAATTCTTGTAATTCAACAAAAAATTACTCCCCGAACTACTGCCAGAGCCGGGAGACATCACCCTGGGGTTATGGAGAATTAACCATCCCATCAAATACAGGAACGGTAATTCTACCCTGGGAAAGCTGTCATACCATGTTTTATCAGCAAGCAGCCCATCAGTAATGGCCCTCAGGCCAGCTTGTATGCGGCATACCATGGCAGGGAGCAGGCCCAGTCTTGCCCCGAACACCAGACGCACTGCAGGCCATAAGGTGTTACGGTGAATGCGATCCGAAGATGCAATGCCTGGTACTACCAATCGGCGCAGCCATACAGAGAGAAAGCCAGCCAGTTGAGCTTCCCTTGACAGAGGCCTGCGGCAATGCCTCAAATAACTGTAGGCTTTAGTGCCTGCAGGATATTTCCCTATCCCTTCGTCGAGAATTTGATCTGAAGCCCCAGCGTCTTCAGTAAGGTCATCGACTACTTGAGCACTAAGCACGCTCAGAAAGCTCAAAGGCCAATCCCTGCTATCCACGACTTTGTCTGGCTTAGCAGCCCTGGCCTGATGGAAGAAGAGGTAGGACGCCCATTTGTTGGTATGAGCCAAATCAGAGGGCTCATTATAGAAGGCGGTGCACGCAAGATAATGGCTCATCAGCTCCTTGTACACTGCCACCACCCGAGGGTTCGTATCCTCCAGCTCCCGGTTTGTGGGAACATACTCTTTATAAGGAGTATCCCCCATCGGTAGTCTTGAAATCTCTGCCATTTCGTGAAGGGCCAATCCCAACTCCCCCAATGGAGTGGCAAAAGTCCCAATGAGCGAGATATATCGCTCCATCAAAGCCAAAAATAGATTGGGGTTGAGAGGTAACCCAACACTGGTAGCACTCACAGCCGCGTACAGACCAATGCTCTCCAGCTCAGTCTGAAAATGCTTCAGGGCCCAGGCAGCTAAACGAGCCCATCGAAGATTTGTAGGGGTAACCCACCCATTGGTCCGAGGATTAACCTTGGGGTATACAACTCCATGCCCCATGAAGTCATTACAAAAAGTTGATAATTGGACTTGTTGGAGCAGTGAAGTGTCTTCACTCGGGGCACTGCCCGGATACAATCCCCTGAACGGCATGACCGGGCCAGAAGGGCGGCTTACAAATGACCCTTGGTCGGATCATTTCTGGTAAAATATCTTCCCCGGCTGGCCGTGAAGATTGGGAGTCAGGGTCCACGACATCCTCCTGGGATGCATGGCATGGAAGAATGCCGAGATAGGATAATCTCTCATCATCTTGGGCAGGTACATGACCATGCCCCCAATAGTAAAAACCCAGTCTTCCTTCTTGGGCTTCGTCTGGGATTGTTTATCGATCATATCCCCGAAGAGGAAAGCTAGTTTTATGTATTTTGCCCCGTCTATGTACGCTAGGGGCTCTCTGTTGATCATGCTCAACAGCATTCGCTCTCCTTGAGACGATATCAGGATTCCCCTTCCTTCAGGATATTGTGGTCCAAAAATAGGAAATATCACATGGGACAAATCCTCAAGGTAATTGGAGTGTAGCATCCCAACAGGAGAAACCATCACCTCAGCCAACGGAGATATATGCAAGTTAACTACAAAGTGCAAGAAAAATACGTCAGTTTTTATACTAGACCTCACAATCTTGCAGCTTATGCCAAAGAGCAACAGTCTGTGCTTTTACGCCAAGACTGTAAAAACTTGAGTTTTTACGCTGGAATCTCATTTCAGGGCGTAAAATTCAAGATTGGCAGTATACACAAAAATCTGACAGTCTTTGTTTTACGCCAGATTGCCAAAGTTTGAGTTATTATGCCAGAATTTTCATCCAAAGCGTAATACTCAAAGTTTGTAGTATACGCCAAATTTCGACAGTCAAAGCTTTTACGCCAGACTGCAAAAATATGGAGTTTTTACACTGACACATTAAAAATGTGGGCGTAAAAGATAAAACATCTCTGTGCATCATCTTCCTCGAAGAGGCTATCGGCACAAAAGATGACCTAGCGCGTTCACGTACAACGTGTGCGAAGGATTTTCTTCGTTCTTGTCATCCTAAAAGCTTTACCTATAATGCCCGGTGCACAGCTCGTCGGTGGGATACTTCGTTCAGAGCGGGGTTCGCCCTGCCCGATGGGAGTCGCTCTTGCTTGGGCAGAAGAGCGAGAAGAGGAGGCAGCCTTCTTTCCCTTAGAGGAGGAGATTGGCTTTGGTGCCATTACTAAAAACTCAGAATGCTTAGAGAAGAAACGAAGGAGAATACTCAAAGAGACGAAGGTTTTCTTTTGCAAAAGACAGGTGAAGAGTCTTCTCTCTGAAAGCCTTGGGGTATTTATAGAGTTCAGATGGACTCCTCGAATCCCTAACCAAATCCGATATTTAATATTTTGGTTATGATTGGGGACTACGTCAGCCTATTACTCAGGGAAGGCGGACAGTCAGCGAATTCAAAAAGTTTTCGTGCAGAGCAGATTCGTGATTTTACGCCAAGGAGCTTTTTACGCTCGGGAAGCTACAAATCTACGGTTTTACGCTCAGAGGCTATAAGTCTATGGTTTTACGCCCGGATGCTTTTACGCTCGGTAGCTTTTACGCTCGAGAGGCTATAAACCTATGACTTCACGCTCAGAAGCTACAAATCTATGATTTCACGCTCAGAAGTTTTTTCGCTCAGAGGCGACAAATCTACGACTTCACGCTCGGAAGTTTTCTTTTCAGAGGCTATAAATCTACAGTTCTACGCCCGGATGCTCTTATGCTCAGCAGCTTTTATGCTCGAGAGGCTACAAACTTACGATTTTACGCTCATCTACACTACGGATCTATGACTTTCCGCATATCTTAAAATACGCAGGCCAGAGTATGCGTATATCTGAACAATTCTCATGACGGCAAACTACAAGGGTTCACGTAGAAGATACTCCTTCTTGGCCTCAAAATATCCCAAGTACCCAAAGTATACAGAGTTCAGCATTGAAAATGACTCTTCTTCTTGGGTCGATTGGAAGTTCATCCAAAATCGAGTCTGAATATTTTCTCTACAATTCAAGATGGCGACTCAGTTTAGACAGCCATTTCTTGCCCTATTTCAAAGGATTTTCGGGAAATCATTATTGAAGATGATGGTCTGAACAAGAATTCTTCTTATCAGAGAAGTGACAAGTTCAGAATTCTACGTAATCCCTCGTTCAAAACAGCATGACAGTTCAGATATTCGACTTAAATGCTAAGCAGTTTTCTAGGCGTCCTCAGTTACGCGTAAAAGACAGGACGGGACCAAATACTCTTTTTCAGAGTTGACGTAAAGTTATTTAGACGTGTCAAAGCTATACATATTCAGACTTCATCATAGCAAAGAATATGGCAAAATCATCAGATGCGTAAAAGAAGACAATTTTATTAATCATGATTACATATAAGGGAAATCCAGTCTACAAAGGGTTTTTCATCTTCATGATTACATATGAGGAAAATCCCATCTACAAAGGATTCCCCATCTTCATTTAAAGATCAAACCAAGAGTCTGTTCTGCCAAGTTCTTGCATTGGGGGAGATCTTTATTCGTCTTCTACAGTAGTTCATCAACTTCCACAGTCGATGAACAAGAAAATGATTAATGGCGGGAGGATACACAACTGGGCCTGTATAAATTATTCAAGAGCCCATCCTCCAAACGCCATGACAGATTGAGTTGAGGTGTTAGACCCAACTCAGTACTGGAAGACAAGGCTAGTTTGTCTGCCCTCGTCCATGAACAACGGAAGAAAATACAGCTTGCAAGCTGTGTGGTCTAATGTGAACCTTCCTCTCTCCTGTACGAATCGCCATATGAAGTTGCTGATTATTCCGAGCAAAGAAAGCTATGATATCCTTCCATGATCCATCGTTGCAGAGGATATTTGCTCGAAGATGCCTTCTTTTTCGGCTCCTTACATGCTGGAAGAGCATGATCTTCTTCTTCCTTAAGTTGACCCGACGAACTCCGGCAATCATCTCTGTGTGGTGAAGGGAATATGAGAAGAACAGGTTAACGCATCAGCCTTTATATAGACAAAAGAGAACACACCGAATCCCAATAAATCATCAAAAATCTGCCAAGAAATCAGCCTCAAGGAACGAGTCAGACTTGACCGTTTTATGCTTCATTCAAAGTGTTTCAAATTACGAGAAATTTGAAAACTTTGAAGGGGGTCTTGTAGAAGCATAAAAAATATGTTGTAGAGTTATACGCAGTATTTCAGTGCTGGGTGGCGTAAGACGTGACTTCAGAGCCATTGGTGTACAAACAGAGCTTTATCGCTAGTACAGCATAAAATATAAGCTCTAGGACAATCCGCGTAATACAGTATTTCTAGGCTGCTTCAGCATAAAAGGGTTGTTACATCGCCACTTTGGCGTAAAATCTACTCGCTTTTAATGCGGTGAGAAGTTGTACGGGGAATGCTTCGTATTCCTCGAATGAATCTGTCAGATCATGCAGTGAACCTGACTCCTGACAATGAGTACTGCACAGCTATCCAGACGACAGCTGTAATGATGGTGCGGCACACAGACCCAAACCGTCGTTTAATAACATTTCCCTGATACAAAGCATTTTTACGCATATAAGGGAATACGCTGCCTAGTTTTATACAGGCAGATGTGAGCTTTTACGCTCAGCAGAAGACAAAACAAACTGTCACATCAAAAGCTGCTCTTCGTACAGAGCTCGAGGAACGTCTCTGCATTTAATGCACAGAATGGGGACAGATTTCTGTATTTAATACTAGATTTGGTTATATCTCCAAAGACTGGGCAAGCTATAATTACGGCTAATACTTCTACACCGTCACCTCTGCATATTATGCCATCAGGCTATTTTCAGCTATAGGAGCATGATGTACGCTATCTCCTTGAAATAAGCCACCGGGCTATTTTTAGCTATAAG
Source organism: Iris macrosiphon (assembly GCA_036927795.1). Classification (NCBI taxonomy): domain Eukaryota; kingdom Viridiplantae; phylum Streptophyta; class Magnoliopsida; order Asparagales; family Iridaceae; genus Iris; species Iris macrosiphon. Next base: position 53,666,442 of record JAYESA010000007.1, read on the forward strand.
GAGTAAGTCGTATGCTATCTCCTCGGAATACGCCAACTAAGGTTATATTTGCATTTGTGCGTGATAAGGCTACTTGGTCCAGAATACGCTCAAGGCCTCAGTCAAGGAAGGAGGACCGGCTATCTTTTACGCTAGCTACCTATCCATGCAGCATCAGGCTTCTACGCCTACAAGGCTTCTATGCCTATTTGGCTTCTATGCCGACTCGACAACCACTTGGCTTCTACGCCAACCTGACAACTATTTGGCTTATACGCCATGGTGACAGTTATTGGCTTCTACGATAACCTTTTCTACGCAAGGGGCAGTTACCTACGTGGCTGGCATGCCGTGATCTTCGTAGCAGTTATATGCATTATCTCTTAATGGGACACGCATTACATGCTTATTCAGAAGATCATCTATACGTGGGTGGCAGTTATTATAACCGCCGCATAAAAAGTGCTACACTTTCCACTGTCCGGCTTTTACGCCAACTGGACGGTTACTGTCACTAAAACCCTATAAATAGAGATCTCTATTGACAGAGGTCGGAGGTCGGAAGAAGGTCGCAAATTCCAGAGTTGAAGAATTAAGGTCAAAAATTTGGAGAATAGAAGTCAGAGGGTCGAAGCACAGACAAAGAGCAGTGATCAACAATTTTGGCATCGAGCATCCACTCCTTCTTGCAATCCTTGAAGCTTCCTTGTCTTCTACAACACTTCTTCATCATCGTGTGGTCCAAGGGACAAAGTGATCGACTGCAGATCAGACTCCTATAGCAATATTTACCCAGATTAAATTTTGTACTTAACATCCTCGCATAGGATTAATAGTACTTCTTGTTTGTAAACCTAAGAAAGATTTTGTATAAACCTAGTTTTATTTCTTCCGTTTATTATCAAACAGTAGCACAGCATGGAGAGCAGCTAGCAGCAACCAGTGCAACTGGAGTAGTGAATCATAGACCACGGCAACTTCAGCAGCATCAGCAACATAGTAGTAGCCAGTAGCATACAGCATCCAGAAGCAGCAGTAGCTAGCAACTGCAGCAATGCAGTACTGCAATAGCAGGTAGCAGCAAGGCTAGCACAGCAACAGCAAGGAGCTGCAGCTAGCAGCAATTGCTAGCCAGCATGTTACAGCAGCAGCAAAACAGGTAGCAAGTGCAGCAGCAACAGCAGCAGCACGTAGCAGCAAACTGCAGGGGCAACAGCATGTGCAGCAGCATCTAGTTTCAGCAACACCAACATAGCAGTATCAGTGAGCACAACCACTACAAGAGGACAGCAAGTGGGCAGCAGTGTATCAGCAGTAGGTAGTTTGATAGTTTAGCTAGTTAGTACTTTGTTAGTAGTTATATATATGTATGTATATATATTTTGTTATATATATATACTAGTGATTACTATTAGTGATATGTATGTGTATGTATCTCTAGTAGTGTTATGTGTATATGTATGTATATATATATATATATATATATATATATATATATATATATATATATATATAATGTTAGTAGTTAGTATAGTTAGTAGTATTGTATTAGTTAAATATATGTTAGTTTAGAGTTTAGTATATTGGGTAGTTAGTATATATTAGAATTCACATTACCTTGTGATACCAAGGTAATGTCAAGGTATTGATGGATACTCAAGGTATTGGGTTGATACTCAAGGTATGGGGTTTGAGTATCAAGATGGGTGTGTAGTGGTGCGATACCGTATTGGTTCAAAGCCAAGGTATCCACTTAGCATTGGTTTAGTTAGGAATATTAAATATTATGATTTTATATACATATTATGATATTTTCTATCTAATTATCTGCGTATCTTACGATACGGTATCTTATTGGTTTCTTAGTATCCTAGTATAGCTAGTGTGTCGTAGTTACATTGTGTATGGACCCAATATCTTAGAGATAGACTCATGCAACCTAGAAATAGCTAGTTTGACCAGTTTTACGTAGAGTTGACCTAGATTGACTGTTTTGACTTAGAAATGGCTTTTTGACCTAGAAGTTGAGAAGTTTAACTTATTTTTATTCTAAAATCTTGTATTAATATAATATTCCATATCTAGGTCTTCGAGGCACCATATCGGACATTTATGATACTGTTTACCAGATTTCAGGCGAGTATATTATCTGATAGTTTCTCATTTATGATATTCTTTGTCTCTTGTATCTAGTGTAGATATCCTTGATTTCTTGACACGATGGTTACACGGATTGGTATATCCGAATCTCGTCATGAGATGTTATTCCTTGGTATTTATGGTGTATCTTGTACAGGCCTTATTTTCTTGTTCTTCTTATACAAATACAGACATTGGTTCATCAGAAGAGTAGCGTCCTTCTTATGGAAACTCATGTCATAACGTACCATGGTTGGATCCACTATACCAGTCAGGGACGGAGAGTATGTAGTATAGATATGTGATCATACCCTCCTTGTATGAAGTCTTGTTCATTGAATAGTGTTAATCATACACCGCACGTATGATTAGCCATGCCATTTATCTTGTATCAAGTTTCCAAGCCGATCACATATTAAAGCTGGTACTCACTCACTTAGTCATTAATACTTCTTGTTCTTTTCTATATTGCCTATTCTTGTATTTATTTCTAGTATTTTTTATTGCATATCTCTTGTATCTATATATTATATCTTGTATATTTTATATCTATTTACTGTTACATAGTTTATATCATTTATTAGAACTGTTGTTAGATATGTACTCTGCTCCTTTCCTGACAGGATATATTTTTTCAGATGACACTGAGGAGTGGTACCCTACTCACTATGGGCCTCAAGATATGGTTGGCTTAGAGCCAAAGACCTTGGCTCAGGAGGGTCTCATCCCGACTGAGATAGACGACCCATGACTCATAGTTTAGTTGTTAGTTTCCTTTTGTACTGGATTTGTCTCCAACTTTGTTATTAGTATTTCTTGACGCATTGGATATTATTTTGTCTCATGAGTTGTATTTGTGACTCTTCTATTCTTTTATCATATTCGTTCTTATCCCATCTATAGATCTATATTTGAGTATATTCATATTATATTGGTGATATTGCTATGTCTTGAATATTAGATAGATAGTTTACCCAAATAGCGTTCTACCGCCGATACTGCGGTGTAGGGTGGACGTTGTTCACTACTTGCATCCCTACACCGGGTGCAGATCGTGACATTTAGGAGCTTGGAAAGCACAAGAAGATCAAATTGGAGAGGCGATCGCAAGAAAATCGTGTCTAATCCTCTTCTTCGTGTATATTTGGAGAATTTATTGGGAATCCATCTCCCAATAGGTATAATCCGAAATTTTCTATCAAATTCTTTTCTAGTTGTCATATTAGACCTATATGAACCCTTTTATAGCTAAGGACTATCCATAGGAAGAATAATTATGTTCTAATAGGCCTTATGGTGATAGTTATATAGAGTTTTGTGTCCAAATTAGGAAAATTCTGAATTTGAGACACCAAGTATTTATCATATGGTCAATTGTGTTCAATTAGACTTAGATTGGTCGTATGGGGGTAGCTATATATCCATAATTGGATACGAGTAGGCCGTATCATGATACACCATGATACGGAATGAATTTGGGGTATTTTTCTTTGTAATTGTGTTTCTATATATCAAATTCATATATATGCAATTGTGCTACTTAATTTTATTCAATTCTAATTATATTTTATATATTATTTCTGTTCAACTCTTGTTTATGGTTAATTGGAGGGTTGGGTATGAGTATTATAAGAGTATTACACATAATACTAGTGTGTGTGGTGATACTCACCAAGTGTTTGGTGAATTGCCTAATTAAGAGTGTGTGTGTATGTGTGTGTGTGCGTGTCTATATATATATATATATATATATATATATATATATATATATATATTGTGTGTGTGTGTGTGTCTGTATGTGTGTGTGTGTGTGTGTGTGTGTGTGTTGAAATCCTTTTAGTAAGTGTTGTGCATATGGGGGAGTAAGTCGGAGTGTATCTTTAAGATGTGCATCAGTATATCATATAGGTGATCTGTATTCAGACTCGTAGTTGTGTCTGAGCATGTGTTAAGGTGGGTTTGAACTGATTAGGGAGAAGAGGAGCATGTCTGCAGTGCTATACAGTAGTGTGCAACTGTAGACCTGCTAATTCTGTAGCAATCTGTGTTGGGCTCTGTCAGTGAGGTAAAGTATGGGAAGGAGTATCACCTTGGTGCAGATCAAGCACCAATAAACTGAGGATTAACAGAGGGGAGGGGACTTTGATGACAGTTGTATATTGCACACAGTTACACTATGATACAGTGGGTAAAACAAGTTCAGGCATGTGCCTTGAGAAGAGCTTAAGCATGTGTGCAATACTTGATATTGGGTTATGAAGCCAGTAGTAAGGAGGAAATTCTAAGGAAGGAACTGGAACCCTTTACTGCAAGAAGTATTTGGGAATTGACAGGCTTGTGTTAGGAGCTACTGCCTAGCTCGAGTAGCAAATAGGAAGGTCTGGTATAAGTAAGAGGTAAGTGCATTCTAGTAGATCATCTTGCACTATGGTTTGAATCAAGGAAAGGGAAACTTCGACCAAGCCTCAGTAGCAGTACACTGCAAGGCTAACCACAGTATATCAGTATCCTGATACTGAGCCATGTGTGTCTGCACAATGAATGTGAGATATGCACATGTATGAGGGATTAGAAGATCTGGTATCTAATAGGGTTAATATGGGTTAGATGAGTGGTTGTGGCCAAATACCAGACTTTGGTATTTGTCTATTAAAGTTAAAGTGAGGGTGTAAGAGGTTTGATACCAGTGTATCTGTAAGAAAGGTGCCCGGGTCTGATACTTAGATGCATCAGTCATGTGGATGATTATGGGGATGTCTTGACTGATGAGCGGGCCAACTGATGATAATGCAAGTTAGTTGAGTGCAGGTAAAGTAAGGTTAGTGTGTGTGTGTGTGTGTGTGTGTGCAAATATTCAGACCAATGAAGGACTTGAGGGTTGATATACACAACTGGTGCAAGTTTTGTTGATATCTGTTTGAGTCTAAGTTAAGTATTATCTAAGATTAAAATACTATAAATATTTAGCTAAGGTATTGGTATTACCTCGAAGTAGTATCAAGGTAAATTGGGTATTAGGGTATAGGTAATTAGGCAATAAGGTTATAGACTAGATACTCTAAGTTAGTGTTATCTTAGAGTTATTCATATATTATAGGACATATATAATATAGTGTATTTGCTAGTAATTAGTTAATATTGTTAGTATACCTAGTATTAGCTAATATACCTTACATAATAGTAAGGTACAAGTAGTATGAACCTAGAATCTAGGTATTGACCTAGTACGACCTAGTGTAACCTAGAAATGACTTAGAGATCTAGTGTCAAGTTAGTATAACATGTTTATATTTCTAAAACACTATTTTGACTTGATATTTCATATTTAGGTCATCGGAGCACTGTTACGGATACCGTTTGACATTCTACCCCAGATTTTAAGTGAGTACATTCTCTAATAGTTTCCTATATATGGTAGCTTCTATGTTACATGTATCTAGTATAGTTATATTTAATTCTTGATACGTTGTTACACAGATTGGTATATCCTGGATCCCGTCATGAGATATTATTTTCTGTGGACCATGTGCAGGCCATGTGATTCATGTGCATATATAGACACTGATTCAAGAGAAGAATGAACCTATGCTCTGTTAATCTTGTGTCGTAACGTGTCATGGTTGGTTCCACTATACTAGTCGGGGGCGAAGAGTGTTAGTTAGATATGTGATCATACCCATATCATGTGCATGTTCCTGTGCATGTCCCTGTAGGAGTTAATCATACATTACAAGTATGATTAACCATACCAATCCTTGTGCAAGTTCCCAAGCCGTTCACATGTCAAAGCTAGTACTCGTACACTTAGTTTCTATTTCTGATTCATGTATATAAGATTACATTACCCTGTCTATTTATATTCTCGCATTCCATTATCTATTTCTATTTCTGTTTCCTGCTCTTATTTTATTATCTTATATTTCTTTACTATTTACTATTTCATAGTCTTTATCATTTATTTGGAACTGATGTTAGAGGTGTACTTCACTCCAATCCTGACTGGATAATATTTTTTTAAATAATTTAGAGGATTGGTATCCTACACACTATGGACCTCAGGACGTAGTGGGAGTAGAGTTGGAAGGAGGAGCCGATACCGGTTGAGGAAGATGATCAGCTAGTAGTAGATAGTTAAATATTATTGTACTGGATTTGTTTCCAGCATTTGATACTCTTGATTTGTTATTATTTGATACTTATATTGATGTTGAGGATTATTAGACTCTTAGTATGGTTATTGGTGATGTGAGATGTATATTGCTAGACTTATATTTTGGATTCAATCTCTTTATATCAAATCGTGCGTTTCATCTTCCTTATATTCTTTTGTGATTGAGTATTGATATTACCATTATATTATCATTTTGTCCTTCTTATGGAGTTAAGATTATCATTGACAGGTTATCATATATTATTGTGAGATATTGATAGATAGTATTGTTGACCTAGACAGCATTTTATGTTGTTGTTACGACATAGGCTGGGCATTGCCACGTGCTCGTGTCCAATTATATGAATGCGGGTCGTGACATATTTTTAGCGGTGGCCCATGCAGGTCCTCGAGATCGCAAGTAGTGTGATATCGTAGTAGTCCTCAGACTTAAAGTACTATTACGAGCCTGCTATAGGATATTGGATATAGGCTATATATGAGAGATACTAAATCACAACTAGAAAAATTCCAATCTATTGTTTTCATTGTACCTATTTTTCCGGCATATTTGATTCTTTGAATTTAATTGCCTTCTTTGATAATATCTTATCTTGTGCCATATTACTTCTTCTTGTTTCAATCTATCCTTAGGATGCCGCGGAAAACTAGATCCCGTCATTCCAGAGCCACAGCTTCCGAGAGGTCTGCCACCTCTTGACCTTATACTTGAGCAGCAGGAGTGGTTCCTCCTACTTCACCTCTCCGTGTGGGAGTTTCACACACTTTTAGTGGTCCTCCTCCTTCACCTATTCTGAGGAATGTACCGGCTAGTTCAGAGGGTCTTCCTTCTTTACCTGTTTGGAGGACTGTACCGGCTACTTCAGAGGGTCTTCCTCCTCTACCTCCACCACCAGATGATGCAGCACAGATGTTTGCGTTATTCCGAGAGATAATATAGGCACAGAGGGCCTAGGATGAGGCTCAACAGAGGCAAGTAGAGGTGATGTGTCAGGGCATTGAGAATGTCCACCATCTTGCTTTAGCTGCAGTAGAGAGAGTGGCACTTGCCCAGCCATAGGTTACTCCATATTATCCCACTATGCAGCAGCCTAGGCCAGGTACCATAGTAGACTTTAGGAGGATGTTGCCTCTGGAGTTCAAAGGTGCGAAGGGGATACCCTAAGCAGATGATTAGATGGAGGACATTGAGAGAATCCTTTGGTTGGCTCAGTTTCTAGAGAGTTTACAGATTGAGGCGGCAGATAGTCAGTTATTCGATATCACTCTTACTTGGTACCATACTGAACTGAGGCTTGCCATACCGAGACTGACTTGGGAGGTCTTCAATGAGCTCTTCAAGAAGAATTTTTTTCCTGATGTGGCCTTGGAAGCTTTGGAAAGCCAGTTCCAGAATTTGGTACAGGGAAGCATATTCGTTGATAAGTATGTCGCAGAGTTCTGTCATCTGAGGCATTTTACGGAGTCTATAGTGCAAAACCCAGTGGTCCGAGCTAGGAAATTCAGGAAGGATCTAACCCAGGAGATCCGATCACTCACTTCTGGGCATCGTACCATGACTTTTGAGGACAACTTGGTGGAGGCTAAGATAGCTGAGGAGGGCTTGGACCTTAGGCCCAAGAGAGGCAGACATTTTTGGTGGTGCTAGTAGTAGTATGAGACCAACCAAGTGTACCCAGCTCCAGTAGAGAGCATTTCAGCAGCCGCAATAATTTTAGGCTCTAGTTCGGACACCGGTTTAGCAGGTGCCACAGCAGCAGCGGAGACTGGCCCAGCAGGCTTCCACCTGTCACTTCTTTAAGAAGCTAAGTCATATCTGGGAGGTCTGTAGGAAACGGTTAGGTTTTTTCCTATATCATGGCACAGAGGGACATTATATGAGGGATTGTTTCAAGTTTCCTCGTCGTGCAGCTCAGGGAGTAGCTCCAGCTCAAAGGGTACCTACGAGGCCACGTGCAGTACAGTCGAGGGGACCACTTTTGACCCAGTAGCAACGCTATGCTCAGCACCAGCAACAGAGGGGTACACCTCAGTGCAGGGTATTTTTTATGATGGTCGAGGAGACCGAGCCTGTCGGAGATGTCATTGCAGGTTATATTCTTCTTGATTCTATTCCAGCATTAGCATTGTTTGATAGTGGTGCTTCTCATATATTTGTATCTATTTCTGTAAACCCCCTCGACCAATTTAGGGTTTAATTTGAATTAAAATGAGAGACTAGGATTAATTTGGATTTAATTAGGATTAATGTGCGACAATTATATTTTTTAATACACCGTGCCGTTGTTTCGAGGTTGGAGCACCACACCAGTAGTTATCTTCCACCCAAGGTCACGAACATCTCTTAGACAAGCCAGACTACCCCTCTGACCATTGTGCAACCTTAGATACTCGTCATTGCGTCTCACCTTAGCTACGCAATCTTCATTAATTTTTGCCTTGCGCATTAATTATTAATCTAATTAATTTGAGGCCAATTTCACCTCAAACAGGACCTGGCCCAGCCCATGAACACTTTTATGTGGACCAGCCCCCACCCCAATGAACCCTGGCCAGCCCAAACCTCGAGGCCAGCTCCCAAATTTTATCTCCTATATAAATACATATTTCTTATACTTGAAACCCTAATAATCCTAAGCCATCACCATTCAAACCCTAGCCGACACCTCCCACATCCAAACCGAGCTCCCTCCTTCCTCGGCCGAACACCCACCACCGTGAGCCGCCACCGTCTCCTTCACCCTCACCAACTTCCTCCGTTAAAACCCGACCCCTTAGCCGCTGCCCCGAGCGCCCCCGCCGCCTCAATCACCGCCCACCACCACTTTTAGGCCTACCCCGACCTTCTCCCGTGACCTGTCAGCCACACCGCACTATCCTCAGCCCATACCACCGCTGCCAAGGCTGCTGCCGCTGCTGTTGCATCTGTTGCAGAGCTGCCACTGCCGTTGCTGCCTTACCCGCCGGCCGACGCCGGAGCGCCGCCACTCACCGGAGGACGACCAGGCTGAGGAGACTTTCGTCCAGCCTAATAGGTAAACGCCTATATACTCCTCGTACCGTGTTTATTTATAATCGTCGTGTCGTCGTGTCGAGAATTGTGGTCTTGGACACAAACTGAATTAACCCTAATTATATACATGCTGGTATGATGATTAACAAGATTTAGAATTTGTTTAATAACTAGCAAACACCTAAATTATGAGACTGTCATCAAGAACTAATATTTCACCTGAACACCTGGACATAAACCAAGTATGTTGAACCTAGAAACCAAGGACATGTATTCGCACAGATCAGAAATAGTTGTCAACCCATAACTCGATAAGCTATTGTCTCAAGGCACACGAACCGAGGACAGAACACATGTACACCCTAGCTACATACACACGTGATGCTGTATTCGATCAGTCGTGAACTTGCGACAGTACCCAAGAGTAGCGTCGTAGTCGTGTGTATATATTACTTAGTGTTTGATGCTAGATTGCTATATTATATTTTGTGTTTAGGATCATTGGACCAGCCAGGAGACACTGTAGGAACCGGCTTCTGGCATTCACAGCTTGAGGACCCAGGCAAGATACCTTGTCATATTTACTGTTTAAATTAAATGCTGTAAATGTTGTATGATATCTTGTTGCTTTAGTATACTTGACCTAGTCACTAGCAGACTCACCCCAGTGGGAGGATACTCTGATATCTTTCGAGACCGACACTCTTACACGTTTCACAGTGACAAATTCATATTGGGATACGGGTTCGCATACTCGACTAGCTATCGGTGCGTGTAAAATGTATCACGGTTGGTACGTAATTCAGGATTATTTTATTTGTAGAGACTTGGCATATAGATACGTGGTATGCACGTCGAGTATTCGACTTGTGTATCTACATTGGGCGGGGGAGGACAACTAGTAGGCATATGGGATACACACATTGGAATCCGTAGTATCCGGAGGAGCCACGGATCTAATGACTCCCTTATGCAGATTCCCCATTCTTCGGAGCGGTATGGACGTTATATATTATGCAAATTTCCCGTTCTTTGGAGCTGTATAGACGTTATACTATTCAGATTCCTCGTTCTTTGGAGCGGTATGGACGTTATATACTTACAGATTTTCTATTCTTTCGAGCGGTATGGACGTTATGCCTATGCCTACCCATACGTAGCAATGTTGTCCTCACATTGTATTTACTTATATGGTTAGCACACCCTTTATTGTATTTATTTTATTCAGTATTCATATATATGGCATGCTTCTATGTATCTTGTTACGTCCCTCTGAGGACCTGGTACCTTTCTAAATTTGGAATAGGCATATTATCCCACAGTGTATGGACCAGGACAGGAGACTAGGTACACTACAGCTGAGGAGCTAGAGGTGCTACCGTCAGAGTTTCCGTGATCAGATGGTAGGACTTCTGCCTAGGATTGGGAGCATCATTATCTAGTCCACCGATGCCCTAGTCATTACTCTTTTATCTATCATTTCAGTACTTTTATTTCGTCATAGTAGTGGGTTTGTCCCCACCAGACATTCTTGGTTGTACTATGATATTTTAAGACTTGCGTTTATCTTCCAGCATTTATTATTAGTACATTCTTGCTGTTTATATTATGGATGAGATTAGATTACCTGTTGTTGATTGATATTGGACTTGTTAGTTATTTAGGACATCGTAGCACTCTTCGTTGGATCCATTAAATTGGGATATCTTCGGAGACGTGACAGCTGGCTATTGCCACGTGGCCTAGTTCTATATATTTTTGGGACTAGGGCATGACAGTTTCGTTTGCTCTCAAGCATCATATTATAGCTGAACCTTTGGATAGGACTTGCAAGATTACGACTAGAGGAGGCATTATCCTGGTCAGTAACGTTTGCAAGGAGCGGAGAGTTACACTGGGAGGCCGGGAACCGAGTATGTGTTTACTCGTAATGCCACTTTCGAGCAACGATATTATACTCGGGAAGGATTGGTTGAGTAGGCATCATGCTAGTATAGTTACAGAGGAGGTAGAGTTTTGTTCAGTCCTCCTGGAGAGCCAGAGTTCGAGTTTGTCAAAGGAGCAACGGAGCAGAGTGATGGTGTCATCTATGGAGCTATGGTGGAAGAGAAGGAGTTGCCTCATTCTTTGATATCAGAATTCATGGATGTTTTTCTAGAGGATTTGCCGGGGTTACCGTCGTACAGGGATGTTGAATTTTTATAGACTTGAAGCCGGGAGCATAGCCAATTTTGCAGCATTTTTATATAATTAATAATAGTGAGGTAGCAAAGCTGAAGAAGCAATTGGATGAGCTGCAGGATAAGGGGTTCATCATATCCAGTTTTTTACCATGGGGTGCTCCAATATTGTTTGTACCGAAGAAGGATGGATCGGTATACATGTGCATCGATTATAAGCTATTGAACAACCTCACTATCAAGAATAATTACCCGCTGTCGAAGATTGACGATTTATTTGATTAGTTGAGTGGCACAAAGGTATTATCCAAGATAGATCTGATGTCAGGCAACCTCCAGGTGAAAGTTAAGAATGAGGATATTTCGAAGACTACTTTTTTGACTTGGTATGGTAAGTATGAGTTCTTGGTGATGTCGTTTGGGTTGACCAAAGCCCCGGAGGTGTTCATGAACTTGATGAACTAGGTAGGGTATCTGGCTTAGATTTTTTGGAGAGATCGGACGGTTCACCATCCACCCCTTGCCTATATATTATTGTCTTCTCTCTCTCTCCTCCATTATTGTGTTCTTGTTTTCTTTTCATCTTTTTTTCACAAGCAATTACATCTTGCCTAGAATAAAGAAATATGGATCATGCAAGGATTTATTTCTCTATTAGTTCTTTGATTTTAGTATATTATATTGTTGGAACTAAGTTCCTCTTGATCTTTAGTGATTGCTATTTTAGATTTCCAGTGCTAGGATCTTATAGATCCGAGCTTTTGATTTATGAATCTTTTTGATATTTTGAGGGAATGATCTCCAAAAACTTAGTATTTTGGAAATCTACTTCGCTCATAGTGATGAGCATCCTATATTATGTAGATTTACTTCTTGGCATTTATGATTTTGGAGCACTGTCATAGTCTCGAGCTTGAGCTTTGAGTGCATCAATGGTGGGTCAGTTGGAGAAGAACAGTAATAAAAAGTACACAGGAGGATTTGTATCACGGGCGCATATTGAGTGTGACCCGCAGTCAATGGGCGCATGTTGAGTGTGACCCATATTTTATACTTGTGCGTACTTTAAGAGTACTGCTAATTTCTTGCAAAAGTATGTCCAGGGGATAATTTTTTAGAAAAATCTTTTTTGGCGCACTTTTGGGAGACTTCAGCCATTGACACACAATTGATGTACTAACGAATGAACCAAAAAAAGTATGCCAATCTACCTTTCAGTGCACTTTTGACCAACTTTCGATTGGCGCACTTTTAACCAGATTAACAGACCAGCGCACAATTGACACATTGTGTATTAAATATCAAAAATGCATCGCTCCTAGGTAACCCTTGGCACACTTTCTGGACGCTCAACAGTTGACGCACTTTTAATAGATTAATGACCCGGCGCACTTGTTATCTCTTGTCGCACTCTTATTTGGTTCAGCCTCAATAAGCGAGCTCTGACTTTGGCGTGCCTTAATTTTTGAGTCCTCGGCTATCATGCCATCAACTGTAGTGGCAGCCTTGGAACTTGTATTTTTGTCTTTTAGTTCTTGTCATTTTTAGCTCGTGCACTTTGCTAAATGCGCCACTCCCTGTTGCTGGCATACTTCAACAAAATATGCCGAGTGTCTTGGTTGTGCATTTTTGTGAGAGTGTACTGAGTTTTTTGTTTGTCGGCATTATACGCCACCATTATTTTATTTGGCCTTGAGTGCCTAGACCCTTGTGACTCGTGCACTTTTGGAGAAGTGCACCAAGTCTGTCTGTCAAGCTTTATTTGCCTATTCTTGTAATTCTTGATTTGTGCACCATACGTTCCTCCTGCTCTGTTATTGATTTTATGCGCCATGTTATAGACTTCTGTGCCTTGACTTCTGTGACCTAGTGTTACAGGTTTGTGCACCATATAGTTGCTTGCTCGCGCATAGTACGCTACTATTCCTGACTAGCCTATATTGGCACTTACAAAGTGTGACCCAGGACTTCTTGTCACTAAGTGTGCATGCATGGGTCCTGTTGTGCACTTGATGCATGTTCTAGATTATTTGAGCTTGACCATGATTGATGATCTATGACCCCAGAAATTGAGGAATTAATGAGGCATTCACGACCGTGACTCGGTCATATGAGATATTAGATTCCTAATTAATTATGACTCCTGACCTGATTAAAATATGATTTATGTGACCAACTGATAGGTTTGGTATCCTGACTTGGTTATTGTATTTGTGCCGATATACTTGTTATACTCGCCTGTTTATAAAGGCTATATTGTACACTGAGTTTGGGATATTAGCCAACATGTACACTGAACGTGACATAATAATTCTTATTCGGTGCATAATATTATATTCCTAAATTATTGGCATAAAATTATAATAGGTCTGAACTATAGTGTGGCTAGGTTATTGCTTGTTTGAATGTTGCATCTACATTTGGGTGAATCTAGACTTGACTCCTTATATTAAATGGATTCGTATCAAATGTGTCATACTCTGTACGACATCATTAAGGGGATTATTCTTGTGGCCACGACATAGAATTTTATATCAATGTAGGGTTAATTAGGTAACATAAAAGCATATTAGAACATGAAAAAAAATGGCATCTCGAGATCGTGCATGATGGGCCACCCCATGATAATTTTTATGGTGTGCAAGGCTGGCTGTCACTGATATTGTATATCATCTGTATATAGTGGAGTACAATATTTGACCCTTTTATATTTAAGATCGAGCCAACATTATTTCCTATAGGAAGGTTGGAACTGATACTGATTTATCAGCGCGGCAGCCCTACGGGGGACTGGTACGACAATTAGCGTGGTGGCCCTACGGGGGACTAGTGCAATCAAAAATTTTTGCCTGTATAATGTTGGCTCAGTTAGCCCTGCTCAACATGACACGATCTGAGGATGCTTATTATTATTATATCTAGGATAATCCTAGACTCCATATAACAAGCCGTAATATTGATTTGTCATTCTAACTTGAGTTGTTTATGATTGTAATTCTGCTAGTAGCTTAAGGAGATGGACTATCATAGTGTGGTGTTCAACTTCTGTCCTTATTTAGTTGGGGAGTTTGATCATTATGATATAATAGAATATGGACCAAACTATGACACATAATCTTAGTTTGACCATAATTATGGGACGTATCTAATCTTAGGTGGCATGGCATTTTTTGTCCTTGTTTGGTGAAGGAGTTTCATGTTATCCCAAAGATGGGGCACACTCCAATGATTCTTAGATCTTGTACTATATGCTATATATCTAGTTTTGTTTTTTATTTTATGTTTTATTTGTGGTACTTGTTATTTGGGGTCTAACCCTACTTGTTTTGTATGGCCAGGTTTAGAGCCAGTACCAGAGGATCCAGCTTATCCCCCTTACGATGGCGTGCACCAGACGGACGGTCTCTGAAGGGCACGAGTGAGTGTCTTGATCACTGCTCGTCTTTTATAAATTATTTTTTTTTTGGGCGTTTAGCCAACCGACATATGTTGGCTGGAAAATCTGTATACTTGTTCCTTACATGACTGTATATATTCAGACTACAGCTGACTCACTGTCTGTATATTTTGATCTTACATCTGGCATATTATTCTGTACCGCCAGATCTCTAAGAATATTCTGATGTGGCATTTGGGATACCTTATTGCTTATTCTGAAATATTCTATATTATTGCTACTTGTTTGAATGATTGAGACATAGTTGTTCTGAGAACCTAGGAGACTTAATTTTAGTATGCACCCCCTTATCTTTGGACAACCTTAATATATTGCAGGTGCCTTTGGTATTCTGCAAGGTATGGTTGGCTGAGTCATTCCTTCGCTCTCCAGTATTCTGGATTTGGGACATGACAAGGTTTTAGTGGTGGCCTATGCAGGTCTCAATTTTTTAGACTTACGGGGTATCTTGTTCATAGGATGTCCCAATCCACCTTGTTCCTTCTTGAAACCCTGCATTCGTCTTCCTTGATACCAAGCTTAAACTTTCCTACTGATTGGTTTTCTCGATTCCTTCTCGTCCTGTTCTTGATTTGTCTTATTTTTTGTGTCCTTTTCTTTAGGGATTCTCCACCCTCGGTGGTTGGTGCACCAGCAGTTTTAGCAGGGCAAGACTCTGTTAATACACAACAAGAGGTAGCACATGTTTGTGATGAGATCGAAGTAGAGCCCGTGGGAGAACCAGAAGAGCACTATATACTGGAGATACCAGTTGTACCAGTAGTACCTATGACGTTAAATACACAAGTGTTACTAGAGATCATAAGAGGGATGGCTACACAGCAATAACAACAGCTTCAGCATCATGAGCAATATGTCCTACTAAACCAGGGATTGCAGACAGTCTTGGAAAGAAGTTCTAGGATAGATTCTGGGGCATCTGTTAGATTTTACAAATTGAACCCCAGATATTTTGATGGCACGGAGGACGCTATCATAACAGATGACTGGCTCCATGACATTGAGACGATATTGGCAGCAGCAAAGGTCCCAACTGACAAGCAAGTTGATCAAGTTAGATTGCAACTCCAATATCTTGCACGAGATTGGTGGGCAACATAAGAAGTTGGCATAAGGCATCCTATCTCTTGGGACGATTTCATGGCCTATTTCAAGACAAAGTATTTTGGACTAGTAGCACGGTATAAGCTACAATAATGGTTCATTAATCTTAGGCAAGTAGGCCAGACCATAGACGGATATACAATAAAGTTCTTCAGATTGAGCAGATTTGCTCCAGCCATAGTAGCCACAGAGCCGGAAAGAGCAAGGAGGTTCCAGTACGGACTTTATCTCGAGATCTTACGATTAGTGGAGGGATATAATTTCCAAACCTTCGATAAATTATTGATAGCATCTAGGAGATGCGAGCTGACTACACAAAGATTGGCAGTCAGGACAGGAGGCCAGAAGAAGTATTAGGCCCAGAATATAGCACCTCGGACTTCAGCACCCGTACCCGGTGTCCGTATTCATGATACAGTACAACGAGGGACAATGGCATCAGTTGCAACGACACCAACTTGGCAACGACAATCAAGGCAACGTCAACAGCACTCGGGGGACCCATTAGGTTGCACTTACTTTGGCAAGGGAGGTCACACCCGAGACATATGTAGAATGGCAAATGAAAGATGCTTGCGATATGGAGGTTCAGACCACATGATAGCTACTTGCCCACAAATGCAGAGGCAAGGAGGACCACATCAGCAATTATCGGCATTACCAGCTCCAGGGGCGGCTCTGTAAACCCCCTCATTTATTTTTATAGATAAACGGATTATAGGTTAGAAAATTTTGGTTTAACATCAGGTATTTGAGGTTTAGATTTAAGGTTGCAGATATCTAATTCTTTAATTAAACCCTTGGTGCACCCTACCATTGTTGCAATATTCGGAGCCCAATATTAGCCCATAATTTCCAACAAATTATTGCATTCTAGACTTGACACGCCAACTTAGGCGCTGGAATTTCCCGTTAGTCAAAATCATAATCCCTTGTGCCCTAATTTAATAGCACAACTTCCCGTATCCAAAATCCATTATTTAATCTCATGTCGCGCACCTGTGTCATTGTCATAAATTTTTGAGACACCAACTCAACCCGTTGAGCCGGACCAATTAAAGGGTCCAAGACTAACACCAAGCCTACACCATTCATGACCTTTGTGTCACTCCCAATTGAGACCCCATGTGCCCCATTTAGTTTAAGAGCACATAAAATTTTTATTCTAATTAAATTGGGGATACCAACTTTGACTAATCCTATTTTTAATCCCAACTTAACCCAATGCCCCATGAATTAAGCCCATGCAAAACACACAACACTCCCTCACCCTACAAAATACCAAACACCAATTCTTTCACAAAAAAATTTCATCATTTTATGTGTTTGTGCAAATACCCAAAATTAAGGGGCTTATTTGCAAATGTTGCATTAGGTGTCATCCCCTCATTGGTTCAAACTAATGAAGAAGCCACCCCTCTCCCCCTTGACCGGTCCAACCTCACCCCTCCCTCTCCATTGTGTGAACACAATTCCCTCATGATGAATCCTAGCCATCCATTTGAATTTGGAGGTCATCCTCACCACACAATCATCACACAACTCCCTATAAAATGTCTCCTCACTTCATATCTCCCCAAGCAGGCCCTAATCCCCAAAACCTTGGGAAACCCCCCACCTTCTCTCTCCTTCCTCCTTCTCCTAACCGTAGGCTACTCCTTTCTTCTTCTTCCTTTCTTCTTCTTCCTTTCTTCTTCACTTCTCCTTATTCTTCATTAAACCGAACTGAACCGGCCGGCCCCTACTCCGGCAACCACCCCCCGACCGGCCTCGACCACCTCCGTCGAGCCACCCCGGTCGACTGCCTACCAATCCATCCCGCCTTTACCGCGGAACCACCCGCTGCACCCCACGCCGATCCACTTCTAGTCGTCCCCACCACAACCACCATCCCCTCCGATCATCTTCACACCACCACCCCTACCACCAGCACCACCGCTCCCCCTTGCACCACCCCACGACCACCACACACCACCAGCACCACTGCCACAACTTCGGCCTGCAGCACCACTACCATTCCCTCCGGTCGACTTCACCATTAACCTCACCACCATCAACACCCCCACGACCTCCCCCTCCGGCGTATCGCAACCGGCCAGCATCACCACCACATCGCCAAGGTGAACTCTCCCCCTCCTTGTAGTGTAATATTAATTTGGTTAGTCTAATATTATGAATTTGTTATATATAACTTACTTAGTTTAGGGTTCATGTATGCTATATAGGGCTTTATGTTATTTATTGGTGATGAGCAGTTTAAATGGTAGTGGAATGATGATACGATATTAAGAATATTGAATATTATTGAGGTGCAGATTTAATTATCGTAGAATGATGTTGTGATATTAAGCATTGATTATTATAAAGGAGCAGGTTAAATAAATACGAAATAGGGTGTGATATCATTAGGTTGTTCATTGGTTGAGGGTTTGAGTACTACTGACGAATTCGTTCGAAGAATATAAAAATGTATCTGTGAGCTATGTATCTGGGAGAGAGTGTCTGAATAAATGAAATAACATTTATGAGGTTTAATAAATAAATTATTAATTTAATCGAGGATAATTAATTTGTTTGAGGATGATATGCGTAAACGTGCATGATAACGTCTGTGAAGACTAGGGTAAAATCTGAGGAATGAACATACTTGAACTACTGAAAACACCACTACAAATATAGTGGGATTGAGGATTTGTTTGGTGATATTATGTATGTGATTGATCGTAACAGACGTGACATACCTTTAGTCAACCATGGTCAGTCCTCTAGCTTAGTGTCTTGTGACTTGTAACTGAGTTTGAGCATATGATTAGACGTGTGTCACATCTTATTTCAGTCATGTGATAGTTATTGATTGAGCTTGTGTCTCGTCTCTAGGTACTACGGGACTTGCGGACTTGGACGTTGTACCGGATCCCCATCTTCAGCAGCCGGGCCCAGGCAAGTGTACCTTGCCACGCTGTATTTTAGTTACCAGTTATTTATTGTTTTAATATATGCATTGTGTGCGTGTTTGATTAGAATCGTTACTTCACGTCCGGGTCACAACCGGGTGCAGACATCCGTTGATAACGTTTCGTAACGAATGCTAGATGTTCGTAACACCTCGATGTACATACCTGTGTATATCGTAACCCTAGGACACATTCATACATTGTTATCGTGCCAGATTTCCTATATCTTGATACTGACATCATGATTGGAGACTGGGATGACCTTAGGGTCGCGTTTGTTGATAGTTACTTCTGTGTGAAGAGACTGCTAGATAGAGGTTCAGGATCAGCGTATAATCGTTGACCGCTTGGGAAGGTGAAGACAGTTACTAGACGTTTGGGCTCCTCTGCACGCGCTTATATATGTATATGTATTATTTCTGTAGTGATCCTGTATCTAGAGTAGTTGTATCACCCGTGTGACTCTTTGCCCGGAGTTACGGTACATCCCGTGTGTTTCCGTGTCCGGAGCTATGATTTTATTTTGGACAGCCCATGCGTCAAACATTGTCTTTAAATTGTGTCTCACTTAGTTGGTTATGCTAGATTACACCATCGTTGCACTTGCTTCTTTCTGTTATACTTGGCATGCTGTATTTTTGTACCTTGTTACGTCCCTCTGAGGACCTGGTCCCCTGCCAGGTTTGCAGCTTAGACGTTTACGGAGCATTTGGAGTTGTTGAAGGAGTTGCTTGTCTTGCAGGCATTGGTACCAGGTACTCATATCACTTCTACCGAGTGTTATGGTTATTCTATTCTTATTGTATTCATCTGCTGTTATAGCCTAGTTTTTATAGACTCATATTTTTTCTCGAGTCTATTCGTGTTGGTGTGTTATTGGGCGGCCGACTTTAGCACATGCAACTCTTTCTTGTATATTTTTGTTCATTGTGGATTGAGACATAGATGTTTATATTGATTGGTTTATTTAGATAGTGGCCATTTTTATTACAGCTTATACGTATTAAATTCGGACCAGAGTCTGGTCGAATGCATAGCTGGCGTATCGCGTATTCCTGGTCCTATGTATTTTAGGACTGGGGCATGAAATATTTTTGTGGTGGCCCATGCAGGTCCAATTTAAATTATTTTGGTCATCTGACTGTGCCAAGCGAGCCTGCAAATTAGGAATAGATATTATAATTTATTGTTGTATAGGCTCAATCCATAATCGATTTTATAAACTCCCTTCGTAATTGATTATCGCCATTGGACTTTCCAATTGTATTTGTTCCTTTTTATCAATATCATTATCCTTATTTCTCATCTCCTTTAATTTCGTAAAGACGAATGCTTTCGCCTGATGATTCCCTCCAGAAGAAGATCGAAGTCCAAACGACATAAGACAGAATTCGTGTAATATTCTCTGAGAAGATTGTTACCCTTAGTAGGATAGGTTCTTTTTAGATGCTAGAACTAGTGTGGAAGGTTAGCAAGAGAATTGGACCCAGTAGTACCCTACCCGTACTTGAGATAGCAGTAATTTGGGAAGTACTGGGAGCTAGAAAGATTGTTGATCATAACCCTCTAGAATAATTTATGGAAATACATAACCCGATGCTAGAAATTAGTTGTTATATATAATAGCAATACCAGAAACAATGTTATGAGCTAGAGGAGATAGAATTTTAGGCTCTCACCTGGAAGATGATGATCTGATACCAGAAATTCTAGCATGTACTTGGGTGATACCATTATTGCAGTATGTGACTTGGAGAGATAAATAACGGAAAAAATAAATTTGAGGAATACAATTGAAGGAAGAATTTGAGGAGAAGAGTAATTATATATTAGGGAAGGAAATTTATTTTTGGAGGATTAGTGTTGTAAATAGAACGAAAGAACTTATTATGAGGACAAGTTTAGACTATGACATCGTCCTAGCATGAGTTGGTTGAGCCAATAACACGGGATGGTAGATTGTCGACGTGGTTGCACTATATTTAGACTACCAGATTACCCTGAGTTTGAGTTTCTTCGGGGAGCCCAGGAGCATGGGGCCCATCTACCTTAGGGACACACATTACAAAAGGTGAACCAATGTACCCCCATATTATATCAGAGTTTGAGGATATATTTCTAGAGAATCTTCCAGGCCTGCCACCTGACAGAGAGATAGAGTTTGCTATAGAGTTGACTCCAAGAGCCGAGCCAGTTATTTTTCCGTCTTCAGACAAGCACCGATAGAGTTAGTTGAGTTGAAGGTTCATAGTAGAGGATCTCTTAGACAAGGGTTTCAGTCGGGCTAGTGTTTCTCCATGGGGAGTATCCATCTTATTTATGCCGAAGAAGGATGGGACGGCACGTTGTGTGTCGATTACAGGGCATTAAGTGTTATAACGATAAAGAACAAGTACCCTTTTGCCGCACATCGATGATTTATTTGATTAGCTTAGCAGCGCATGTGTATTCTCGAAGATCGATCTTAGATCCGGCTATCATCAGATCAAGGTATGGAGAGAGGACATTCCGAAGATGGCTTTTCGGACGAAGTATGGGCAATATAAGTTTCTAGTCATGCCGTTTGGTTTAACCAACACGCCAGCAGTATTTATGAGTCTGATAAACAATATTTTCCACCAGTAATTAGATAACTTTGTGGTGGTATTTATCGACGACATCTTGATATATTTCAAGAGCCAGGAGGAGCACGAGAGACATCTCAGGATTGTGTTGAAGACGCTGAGGCAGGAGAGGCTGTACGCCAACCTCAGCAAATGTGAGTTCTGCTTGGACAGAGTATCATTCCTGGGATACATAATCACCGGAGATGGACTATCAGTTGACCCGGAGAAGATAGCTGCAGTAGAGATGTGGCCTAGCCCTACATCAGTTACAGAGATTAGGAGTTTTCTCGGATTTGTCAGATATTATCGGAGGATCGTAGAAAATTTCTCGATGATTGTTGCGCCTATGACGCGATTGACGCATAAAGGCGAGAATTTTATCTGGACCGAAGAGTGTCAGACGGCTTTCGATGAGCTGAAGAAGCGTCTGACATCAGCACCGATTTTGACACTTCCTTCAGGATCGAGAGGATTTATAGTGTACAGTGATGTATCTGGGAGCTGATTATGATGTGTACTGATGCAACATGAGAAAGGGATAGCCTACGCATCGAGACAGCTGAGAGTTCATGAGAAGAACTATTCGACGCACGATCTAGAGCTAGCTGCAGTGATATTTGCACTAAAGCTATGGCGATCGCCTATACATTCCGAGTGGCGAGCTACGCCAGGAGTTGATGACTGAGGCTCATAGCTCAATTTATTCTATTCATCCTGGGGGTACGAAGATGTACCGAGATTTGAGATAACATTACTGGTGGCATGGGATAAAGAGAGAGATTGTAAGATTCGTGGCGAGATGCTTGGTTTGTCATCAAGTCAAGACTGAACATCAGAGGACTGCAGGACTATTACAGCCGCTTCCCTTTCCCGAGTGAGAGTGGGAACACATTACCATAGACTTCATCTCAGGATTCCTGCGGAGCCCTAGCGGGAAGGATGCAGTTTGGGTTGTCGTAGACAGACTCACCAAGTCTGCACATTTCTTGCCCTTCAGAGTTGGGCAGTCCACGAAGATATTAGCTGACATGTATATGAGGCAGATAGTACGACTACATGGAGTGCATGTTGTTTGATAATAAATAAAAGAAATTGAAATTAGGTTTATACGAAACCCTTTCTTTGTTTACAAACAAGAAAAAGAAGTACAATTAATCCTATACGAGGATGTTAAGTACAAAAATTTGATTCTGGGGAAATATTGCTATAAGAGTCTGATCTGCGGTCGATCACTTTGTCCCTTGGAACACACGATAACAAATAAGTGTTGTAGAAGACGAAAAAGAAACTTCAAAGACTTACAGGAGGGATTGAACTCTCGTTGCCAAAATACTCTCTGGATATACTCTCTTTTCTTGAAAAATTCTCGACCTTCGACCTTTTCTTCGACCCTTGACCTCCGTGGCCGGAGGTCTCTATTTATAGAGTTCAGCTACAGTCAGCGTAGAAATCGAACAGTGGAGAGAGCTGCACCTTTTACTCGACGGTTATAATAACTGCTACCCACGTATAAATGATCTCCTGAATCGGCGTGTGACACGTGTCCCATTATGAGATAATACGTATAATTGCTCGTCGAAGATCACGGCATGCAAGTCACGTAGATAACTGCCCTTTGCGTAGAGATGTTTGGCATAAAAGCCAAATAACTGTCTCGTTGGCGTAAAAGCCAAATAGCTGTTCAGATGGCGTAAAAAGCCGAGTAGGCGTAGAAGTCGAATAGTTGTCAAGTTGGCGTAGAAGCCAAATAGATGTCATGTTGGCGTAGAAGCCAAGTATCTGTCATGTTGGCGTAGAAGTCAAGTAGCTGTCATGTTGGCGTAGAAGCCAAGTAGCTGTCATTTTGGCGTAGAAGTCAAATTCTGCGTAAAGCTTGATGCTGCATGGATAGGTAACCAGCGTAAAGATAGCCAGTTATCCTTCTTTGACTGAGGTTTTGAGAATGTTCTGGGCCAGATGCACCTTTGCAAATATAGCCTGAGTTGGCGTATTTCGAGGAAATAGCATACGGCGTACTCCTATAGCTAAAAAATAGCCAGCTCGGCGTATTTCGAGGAGATAGCATTCGGCGTACTCCTATAGCTAAAAATAGCCTGGTTGGCGTAATGCGCGGGGATGGTGATGTAGACGTATTAGCCCTAATTATAGCTCACCCAGTCAAAAAGTAGAACCAAATCTCATGCATTAAATGCAGAGATCTGCCCCCATCTCGCGTATTAATTGCAGAGACGTGCCTCGAGTTCTGTACGAAGAACCACTTTTGACATGGCGGTTGATTTCGTCTCATCCTGAGCGTAAAGCTCATGTCTGCTTGTATAGAATAGGCAGCATATTCCTTGAATGCGTAAATGATGTCTTATATCAAGGGTTATGTCACTAGACGACAGTCTGGAGTTCTGTGCATAGTCATCATTACAGCCGTCCTCTCGATCGCTGTGCAGTACTCTTTGTCAGGAGTTAGGTTCACTGCTTCAACTAACAGGTTCATTCGAGGAATACGAAGAGTTTCTCGTACAAGTTCCCGCTGCATTAAAAGCAGATAGGTTATACGCCGAAGTGGCGATGTAGCAACCTTTCTATGCCGAAGTAGTTTGGAAGGACTGCTTTACGCGGGTTGTTTTGGAGCTATGTTTTACGCTAAACAGCGTTGAAGCTCTGCTGTACGCCAATGGCTCTGAAGTCATGTTTTACGCCACCCAGTGCTGAAGCTCTGTTTTACACGAGCTTCCTGCATGTTGAGGGTTTTACGCGTATGATTCTCCAGCATATTTTTTATGCTTCTACAAGACCCCCTTCAAAGTTTTCAAATTTCTCGTAATTTGAAACACTTTGAATGAAGCATAAAACGGTCAAGCTTGGCTCGTTCCGCGAGGCTAATTTCTCGGCAAAATTTTTAGGAGTTTGTTGGGATTTGGTGTGTTATCCTCTGCCTATAAAAAGGCGAATAGGTTAACCTGTTTTTCCCATACTTCCTTCACCACAAAGAAATGGTTGCCGAGCTTCGTCGGGTTGACTTGAGAAAGAAGAAGATCATGTTCTTCCAGCATGTAAGAAGCCATAAAAAGAGGCATCTTCGAGCAAATATCCTCTGCAATAATGGATCATGGAAGGATATCATAGCTTCCTTTGCTCGGGATGATCAGCAATTTCATATGGCAATTCGTCCAGGAGAGAGGAAGGGTCGTATTTGACCACAAAGCTTGCAAGCTGTATTTTCTCCCATCATGGCGCTGGATAAAGGCAGACAGCTTGGCCCTGTCTTCCAGTATTGTGTTGGGTCTGAACCCCTAACACAATTTTTAGGGCATGCCTGCCATGGAGTATAGAGGGTGGGATTGCGAAATTGATACATGCCCAATTCTGTATCCTCCCGCCATTAATCATTTTCTTGTTAATCGGCCACGGAAGCCGATTAACTGTTGTAGAAGACAAAAAAGATCTACACCAATACGAGAACCTGGCAAAATGGATTCTTGGTGTGATCTTAAATGAAAATGAGAAACCCTTTGTAGAAAAAGGATTTCCATCATATGTAATCATGAAGATGAAAAACCCTTTGTAAACTGGATTTCCATCATATGTAATCATGATTAATAGAATTGTCTTCTTTTACGCATCTGATGATTTAACATATTTGCTGTAAGGAAGTCTGAATGTGTGCAGCTTCGGCACGTCTGAATAATTTTATGCCGACTCTGATAAAAGAGTATCTGATCTCGTCCCATCTTTTACGCGTAGCAGAAGACGCGTAGAAAACTCCTTAGCATTTAAGTTGAAGATCCAAACTGTCATGCTGTTTTGGACGAGGAGTCTCGTAAAATTCTGAACTGTCACTTCTCTGATACGAAGAATTCTTGTTCAGATCATCATCTTCACGAATGGTTTTCCCGAAAATCTCTTGAAAAAGGGCGAGAAATATCTGTCGACTAAGCCATCCTTGAACTTTTGTAAAATATTCTGATTGGACTTTGGATGAGCTTCTAAATGACCCAAGAAGAAGAGTCATCTTCAATGCTGAACTCTGTGTGTTTTCAGTCATTTGGACTGTTTCGTAGCCAAAAAGGAGCATCTTCTGCGTAAACTCTTGTAATTGGCCGTTTGTAGCTTTCGAGCATAGAATCCTAGATTTGTAGCCTCTGAGCGTAAAAGCTCATTAGCGTAAAATCATAGATTTGTAGACTCTGAGCGTAAAATCGTAGGTTTGTAGCCTCTCGAGCGTAAAAGCTCCTGAGTGTAAAAGCATTTGAGCGTAAAACCATAGACTTATAGCTTCTGAGCGTAAAATCGTAGATTTGTAGCCTCTGAGCGTAAAAGATCCTTAGCGTAAAAATCATAGATCTGCTATGCGCGTAAATTCTGGATCCACTGACTGTCCGTCTTCTTTTTTCAAATGATAGGCTGACGTAGTCCCAAATCATAATCGAATATTAAATATCGGATTTGGTTAGGGATTCGAAGAGTTATCCGAACTCTATAAATAGCCCAAGGTCCTGAGAGAGAAAACTTTTATATGTCCTCACGAAACCCTTGCTTTTCAAGAACCATTCTTCTTCGTCTCTTTCTTGAGAACTCAGAATCGCCATGGCACCTAAACAGGCTTCCACTGCTAAGGGAAAGAATGTCGCTTCCTCTTCTCGCTCCACTGCTCAAGCACGAGGAACTCCCATTAGGCTGAACGAGCCTCTATCGGAACACAGCGCTCCACCGTCGAGCTGTGCTCCGGACATTACAGGTAAAGACTTCGGGAGAAAAAAATCCTTCGCACACGTTGTACGTGCATGCGCAAGGTCATCTTTTGTGTCGAGAGCCTCTTCGAGGAGGAGGATGTACGGAGATATTTTATTGTTACGTGCACATTCCTAATGTGTCAGCGTATATTTTTGCAGTCTGGCGTAAAAACTCAGACTGTCAAAATTTGGCGTATACTGCAAACTTTGAATTTTACACACTGGATATGAATTCTGCTGTAAAAAAATTCAAATTTTGTCAATCTGGCGTAAAAGCTCAGACTGTTAGATTTTGGTGTATATTGCCAACCTTGAATTTTATGCCTCGGAAATAAGTTCCAGCGTAAAACTCAAGTTTTTGCAGTCTTGGCGTAAAAGCTCATACTGATGATCTTTGGCGTAAACTGCAAGAGTGTATCCGTCTAGTATAGAAACTGACTTATTTTCTTGCATTTTTGTAGTGGACTTGCAGATCCCTCTTTTGGATGAGGTGATGGGCTCTGCTGCCGGGATGTTGAACTCGAACTATTTGGAGGACTTGTCGCATGTGACATTCCCTATTTTTAGAGCCAATTATCCTGAAGAAAGGGGAACCCTAATCTCGTCCCAAGGAGAACACATGTTGTTGAGTATGATCAGTGGGGAGCCCCTGACCTACATAGACGTGACGGAGTATAAGAAACCCGGTTTCTTGTTCAGGGATGTTATCGATAAACAGTCCCAGACTAAACCCAAGAAGGAGGATTGCGTGTTTACTGGTGAGGGCACGATCATGTATCTGCCCCGGATGCTCAGGGATTACCCTATCTCTGCATTCTTCCACACTACACATCCTAGGAAGATGGTATGGACCCTGACTCCCGATCTTCACGGCCGACCGGGGAAGATCTTATACAACAAGGAGTACGATCGGGGGGCCTATATGAGCCGTCCTTCGGGCCCTGTTATGCCCTTTAGGGGATTGCTGCCTTGTAGTGTCCCGAGTGAGGATACTTCGCTGATCCAGCCGGTTCAGATATCAACCTTCTGCAATAACTTTATGGGGCAGGGAGGGAGGAATGTACCCCAGGGTCAACCCTCGGACCAGTGGATGGCTTAGCCCGAGGAATCTTCGATGGGCCAGTTTGACTGCCTGGGCCCTGAAGCACTTCCAGACGGAGCTGGAAAGTATTGGTTTGTTCGCGGCCATAAGTGCCACAAGTGTTGGGCTGCCTATCAACCCTAACTTGTTCTTAGCCTTGATGGAGCGATACAACTCGCTCACTGGGACTTTTGCCACTCCGCTGGGTGAGTTGGGCTTAGCCCTTCATGAGATGGCAGAGATTTCAAAGCTGCCAATGGGGGACGCTCCTTATGAAGAGTACGTTCCTACAAATAGGGAGTTGAGGGATACAAACCCTCGGGCAGTGGCAGTATATCAGGAGCTGATGTGCCACTATCTTGTCTGCACCACTTTCTACAAGGAGCCCTCTGACTTGGCTCACATCAACAAGTGGGCAACCTATCTCTTCTTCCACCAGGCCAGAAATATTAAGCCGGACAAGGTGGTAGATAACCGAGATAGGCCTTTGAACCTCCTGAGCATGCTCAATGCTAACACGGTCGATGACCTTATTGAAGACGCAAGGGATTCAGATCATATTTTTGACGAGGAGATAGAGGGTTACCCTGCAGGCACAAAAGCCTTCAGTTATATGAGGCATTATCGTAAGCCTCTGTCAAGGGAAGCTCAATTGGCTGGCTTCCTCTCTGTCTGGCTTCGCCGTTGGGTGGTACCTGGCATCGCGTCTGCAGATCGCATCCATCGCATCAACTTATGGCCTGTAATGCGTTTGGTGTTCGGAGCAAGACTGGGCCTGCTTCCTGCTATGGTATATAGAATACAAGCAGGCCTGAGGGCCCTTACTGATGGGCTCCTAGCTGATGATACGCAGGGTGAAAGATTTCCCCAAGTGGAATTACCATTCTTATACCTGATGGGATGGTTAATTCTTTACAACACCAGGGTGATGTCTCTCGGTCCAGCCAGCGATTCGGGAAATAACTTCTTGTTGAATTACAAGAATTCCTCTTGGAACGTGACGACCGTCATAGATTGCCGGCGGGCGTTAAATGTTGCCCACAGCTGGAAGCTCTTCTGTATCGTCCCCACTGTACATATCAATCAACAGGGGAAGAAACTTAAAGATGGGGGCCATGGGAGGACCATTCTTTCTTCTGAAGCCTTCTACTGGTTGGTCTGTATTAGACATTCCCATTTGCTGTACAGAAGCGATGACCACTGCTACCTGGAGCCTTATTTGCCCAGTCGGTTCGCCAGGCAGTTTGGGTATGACCAGTTGCATGTGGGGAATGCCATTACCAGCTTCAAGTCCAAAGTTGGACTTATTGATGGAGCCAGAGGATGGCGGTACTTCATCACGGGCTGTACTGGTGCAACTTTTGCTGTGCCCGCAACTTCTCTCTCTATGGAGTTGCGTATTCTGCACTCGTACGCGCAGTTCTATGCGTCCATCAATAGCTTCCATCGCGATTTTGATGTGTATGAAAGTTTTAGGATGCCCTCCCATAGGTCTAGTGGAAGGGAGGAGATTCCGTCTGTTTCCTCGGATGAGGATGAAGATACCACCGGGGCAGATGAGTTCTTGTTAACAATATCGAGAGGCATAATAGCTCCGCCGGCAGAGCCTCTCATTATCCCGCAGAAACGGAAGGCTTCGAATCTGAAAGAGCCTTCCCCCCGCAAGAAGAAGATTGTCAGAGGTCCGAAAAGGGCTTCCACCAAGGGGGCTTCTATGAGCGAGCCTGTCGTCTCTCCTGTTGGGGATGATTCTTTGATCAGAGGTCCTTCGACTTTTAGAGAGGGAACCTCCATAATTTCGGTTGGCAGTGCCGGAGATTCTTGGCTCGAGATCACAGCTGCTACTACTGCTTCTGGTAGTGCTACGAGATCGCCTTCGAGGTCGAGCATATTAAGGATACCTTTATCCAGACAAATAATGGGAGTAACCCCTACTTCGTCTGTAAGTATATCCAGCGAGATTCCACCCGATGAGCCTCGAGTAGATCTTGGTGAAGACTGGGAAGACTACCAGCCAGTGTCAGTTGTTGCACCCTCCTCTCCAAGTATGACAGCTTGTCTAGCATCATTAAGAGATGATTTAGCTATTCTGGCTGCGGACGCGATATATATACCATCGGCCATGGGTAAATGATGTCTTTTATGTCTTTTTTAGGAAAATTAACATCAAATTGATATTAACTTTCTCTTGTCTTCTTCAGGTGAAGACATCTCAAGGGAGGGCGGAGTTGATGCAACCTTTGACTTTGTTACGGATACTGTCGATGAAATAGCGGTGTTTGATATCGAAGGGGCATGCTTTGACGCTGTCGATCCTTCGTCTGTAATGTTTTTGAGTGTCGTCTCGCCAACAGCAGTTTAGATATCTTCAGAGGAGGATGAGCCCATCATCGTGACTGTGCCTCCTTCGTTGAGTACGCCAGTAACTTCTACCGTTGCTGGTGTTCATTCTTTTGTAGCGCCATCTGTAGAGGCAACATCTGTGGCAACATCCTCCGCGGTCATTCCTGAAAGGAGATTTCCTGGTATCGTAGCCACTCCTAGCGTGCATCCGGTCTTTGATATGCTGATTGAACAATATACCAGCCTATTCTACCGCAGTTTGAAGGAGTTGATTTCTATGGTGCTGGAGAAGAACTTGAGCTTCAATAATCTGTTGACGTCCTCCCAGCTTGCGATAGCGCCGATCAGAAATTTCAACGACGCTGGATGAGCTGATGCGCTGGATTAAATAGTTAATGGTTTAGAACAACCCATTAACGAATATTTGCAACTATTTCGAGGCAACGTCGATGATATGATTCAAGCCGAGTACGACTCCTTGACTGTGAAGCTTGCTGAACAGATGGAATGCTTAAATAAATCCATCCAAACACAGCAGCAGGAGATGGATACAGAGCAGGCCGTCTTGGAGGAGGTTATTCCTCATCTAATGAAGTGCGAGGTCGAACATACAGGAAATAAAGCGAGGGTCCATAAATTGGAAGCTAAACTCGCTCAGGCAAAGGAGTGGGCTCTCCAGTCATTGGCAGCTCAAGATAAGTTGAAGGGCCAAATGGATACAGCTCAGCAGAACTTGGCACATGTGGGTGTCATTCGTGCCAATTTTGTACAGGCTCGGTCTGAACTATCCCTCCTGAGTGATGACGAGGCACGACTGGAGCGGGCTCGCGCTAACATCTTGGACTCCAGGAATGAGAGGATGGCCATTTTGGCGCAGCAGATTCGTGATTTGACTGCTCTTCCCCAATGATGTACTTTTTGCTTTTTTATGTAATTTGCTCTTTCCTGAAGATAATAAAGAGACTTTATCTGAATTTGTGGACCCATCATTTTTGAATATAAATGATAGGCTAGGATGAAAGTGATATCAGAGGTAATATGGATGTGATATACTTTCGGTAAGCCTCAGCTGGATATATCTATTCAGAGGTTATATGGACATGATAGAATATAATCCAACTAAATTTGTATACAAAACACTATCAGAGGTAATATGGACGTGATAGGATTTGAAGTTCCAAATTAGTTAAACATATCTATTCAGAGGTCATAAGAACATGATAGAATATGCTCCAACCAGTCTTTGTACGTATTATCGTCAGAATGAGATCTTCACCATACTCCTTTGAGCAAGGAAGATTAAGCATAGTACCTCTTCAGGAATTTGCCATTAATAGGAGCCATTATCAGATCTCCGTTAGGCTTGGCTAATCTGTAAGAGCCGTTTGAAAATGTCATTTCAATCACATAAGGGCCCTCCCATTTGGGCTGGAATTTACCCTTACTCTTGTGTGTGATGATCATTGGCCTCTTCACAGCTAGAACTAGCTCGCCAACTTTGAACACTCTCTCCTTCACTTTTTAATTAAAAGCTCTGGAAATGTGTGCCTGGTAGAACATAATGCGTTGTTGAGCTTGAAGGCGTTTCTCGTCTAATCCTTCTAGCTCTTGAAGCCGTAGTCGATCATTATTTTCCTGAGTCAACTCATTATCCACTACTATTCTGAGTGATGGAATTTAGATTTCAATGGGGAGAACTGCTTCACACCCGTAGACTAATAAGAATGGGGTACAACCCGTCGGTGTTCGTACCTTTGTGCGGTATACCCAGAGGCACTCTCCCAGCTTCTCATTCCAATCTCTTTTGTTCGAAGTAACAAACTTTTTCAAGAGTTTGATAATGGTTTTTTTGAAGGCTTCCGCCAAACCATTAGCAGCCGGATTGTATGCCATAGAGGCCATATTTTGTATCCGATTCTCATCGCAAAATCGGTAAAACGCTTGGCTGATAAATTGAGGCCCATTATCATGAATTATCCTTCGCGGTATCCCAAAGCGATAAATAACATGGTGCTTGATAAAGCTGATCACGTTGGATGTCTTTACTTCAGCAAGGGGAATTGCCTTCGCCCATTTAGAGAAGTAGTCGATGATAGCCAATATGAACCGATGTCCTCTAGAAGATGATGGGTGAATAGGACCAATGATGTCCATTCCCCATGCTTCAAAGGGCCATGATGCAATGGTAGGATATAGATACTCAGAAGGCTGATGTATAAAATCCGTATGAACTTGACAGGCTTTGCATTGCCTTGCATATTTTACTGCATCTGCTATCATAGTAGGCCAGTAGTAGCCCATCCTCCTGATACGATCCTGTAACTTAGGACCGGGTTGATGTGCTCCACATACCCCGTCGTGAGCTTCGCGGATAACCCTCTTTGCATCATCATCGGAGAGACATCGTAGCAGTAATCCATCGTATGTTCGACGATATAAACATTGTGAAGAAGCATCAAAATAGAAGCTTAATGATTGTCTTTTGATAGACACTGCTTCTTTAGAATCCTCAGGTAAGATTCCGTATGCCACGAAATCTATAAAGGGACTTCTCCAGTCTCTCTCAGGAGGAACCGTGTTTACAGCGTAGATGCATTCCATGTGAAAATTATTTTTTACATAGAACAGATCTCTGTTGAGAAGAATTACCGAATTCTGCCTCCTTATAGGAATAGCTAGATCTGCAGCTAGACAGGCCAGAGCATCAGCTTCCAAATTTTGAGATCGGGGCACGTGCTCTAGGAAGAATCCTTTGAAAGACATTGCAATCTTGATCGTTGCTTGGTGATAAGGAATGAGGTCTGGATTGCGGACTTCATATATTTCTCTGACTTGATTGATGATTAGCAGAGAATCACCAAAAGTTTCCAGGTATTCAACATCCAATTCTTTAGCGACTTGAAGTCCGATTAATAGAGCGTTATACTCTTCCAC
The DNA here is from genome assembly GCA_036927795.1 of Iris macrosiphon. Lineage (NCBI taxonomy): Eukaryota > Viridiplantae > Streptophyta > Magnoliopsida > Asparagales > Iridaceae > Iris > Iris macrosiphon. Next base: position 53,699,130 of record JAYESA010000007.1, read on the forward strand.
ATTATTAGAGCAGGGTTCGCTAAGAGAATATGCTCGATAGATGACAAGTTTATCAGGAGTCACCAGGACAATTTCTACTCCTGAAACTACGTTTCCCCTGGGACCAGTCCTGGAGGCACCATCGAAGAATAGCTGCCATGTATCACTTTCTATTGCGGAATTACATTCTGCAACTTCGTCGGGAATATCCTCGTATAGTTTAGAGGTTTCCGGAATTGGATAAGCAGCTAAGAAATCAGCCAAGGCCTGACCTTTTATGGACTTCTGAGGGACATACACCATATCATACGGTGTTAATCACATCGCCCAAGTCGCGAGTCAGGAATTAAGAACACTCGGCTTGTTCATCAATACTCGAAGAGGATTGATCCTGGAGATGATATGAATAGTTTGGCCCGTGACGTAATATCTCATTTTCTGAATGGCGAACATTAGGGCCAAGCATTCTTTTTCCACTGGATTGTATCGGTGTTCAGCTTCGACCATCATCCTGTTTAAATAGTAGATAGCCTGTTCATAACCCTTATTATTCTTCTGTGCGAGGAGAGCTCCCAAAGAATGATCCATTGCTCGAACATATAGCAAAAATGGTCTTCCTATGACGGGAGGCACCAGAACTGGAGGATTAGTGAGATAGTATTTAATATCATTAAACGCTTGCTGACAGACTTTATCCTATACGAAGGACATACCTTTCTTCATCAGGCGAGAAAAAGGTTGACATCTCCCAGAGAGGTTGGATATGAATCTCCTGATATAAGCCAGACGACCTTGAAATCTCCTGAGTTCCCTCATATTACGGGGTTGTCGCATTGCTAAGATAGCCTTCACTTTATCAGGGTCCACTTGAATGCCTTTAGCGGTAATGACAAATCCCAGGAATTTGCCACTGGATACACCAAGAAAGGACTTTGTAGGATTTATTTTGAGTTGATGTTGGCGCATCAACTCAAATATTGTCTTCAAGTCTTGGATGTGATTATCCTTGAGGCGGCTTTTGACAGCAATATCGTCTACGTAATATTCCACTATTTTGCGTAAGTGCTCATGGAATATGTTACTCAAAGCTCGTTGATATGTAGCCCTGGCATTCTGCAATCTAAAAGGCATGACTGTGTAGCAATATACCCCCAGAGGTGTCCGGAAGGCAGTATGCTTCTCATCTTCAGGATTCATCTTAATCTGATTATATCCTGAGAATCCTTCCATGAAAGACATGCGCTTAAAATCGCACGTATTATCGATCATGACGTCTGTAATGGGAAGAGGGAACTCATCTTTAGGGCATACCGCATTCAGATCTCGAAAATCGATGCAAACACGCACTTTCCCACTTTTCTTCATGACCGGGACAATATTGGCGACCCAGTCAGGATGTTGTTCTTCCCGGATGAACCCACAGGCTATTAGCTTCTTGATTTCAGCTTCAATGGCATCCATCATATCCGGGCAGAACCGACTTTGGTGCTGCTTTACAAGTTTTGAATTGGGCAGTATGTTGAGCTTGTGGGTAGCCACTTTTGGATCAAGACCTGGCATATCCTCATAATTCCACGTGAAGACATCGATATATTCTTTTATCAGCTAGATCATCTCTTCCCTTTCTTCTTCAGAAAGATTGTTACTGATAAATATCGGCTTTAGTAAAAGTTCATCCCCAACATCGATCTGGATAACTTTATCTTCAGTGGGCGGTTCTCTCTGCTCGAATCGGAGTTTCTATTGTGTATCCATTTGCTGAGCCTAGGATTCATCTTCGAATGGTTCAGATTCTTATTCCTCTGTTTTGAGATAATCTGTCAACACCATATTTACTGATAATACCTGTTCGAGTTCAACTTCTGAATCAGAGGATAACAAATTGTCTCGAAGAGAGTAAATGGTCTCCTCACTTGATTCAAAGTTATTGGAAGTTGCAATATGTGTGATATACCCTAACCCAAAATGAGTTTGTTGACAATAGGGATCACCATGCAACGGCATTCGCCTGCCTTTCCCATAGTTGAGGCCTGGCTCAGACTTCAGATCATAACCCATACTTTGCATAATCTTCAAAGCTTGTGGGCTATATCTGTGAACTTGCATTTTTCCAACATCAGATTCATGAGAATCTTCTTGTACAATTGGTATGTTGCGCATGAAACCGAAGACTATTGGATGTTGATTGTTGCAAGTAGGTAGGACAATAAAGATAGAATCTTTATGTGGTCCATATGTCGTGATGACATTAGATGTTGATGCCACTTCCCACACATACGGATGATAGGAGTCTATAGCTTCCAAGAATTTTCTGCTATAGGTTCTATATCGTTATAGGGGGAGGATTCCTGATTTAGAAATTGAGCATCAGTATACTGGAAAAGAGAATCTTTATTATCGCCAGAAACTACGTTCCCGGTTGTATTTACATCAGTCGGCTGCTTGTTGCGCCGGAGGTTGATGACCAAAGGTGGAGGCTTCTGGTTCAAAGTGATCACTAGGGGATTACTTTCTCCTCCTAATTTGGTTTTGTTCAAGTGGATAGCCATGGGTTCCAGGACTTTCGGACGGGTAGTCCGCCCTTTCACCTAGATCGACGGGGGTTGTTCAGCAGATGGTTCTCCTGGTTCCCAGTGGGATTCCTCCTCTGTCTTGTCTGACACCTCTTTCATGTAGTCTTGGGTGTACAACATGGCATCGGAATAGTAGGACTCTACTCCTTTGAACGGGTTAAGGTCAGCAAACTCCATTTTTACTGTTCCTTGGGCATCTACATATTTGAAGCATTGATGTAGAGTCGAAGGAATAATATTGTGATCGTGGATCCATGGTCTGCCCAGCAAAATATTGTAGGAAACCTCTGAATCGATGACGTAGCATGTAGCCACTGATCTAAGATCACCAATCTGGATTCTCAGACGAATCTTCCCCAACGGCTTACTTTTTCTGGCGTTGAAGCCCACGATTGTAGTGGTGGTGTAAGCCAGTTTGCTTGTAGGAATCCTCAGTGGTCTGAGCAGACTATGAGGGATAATGTTGATCGACGATCCCGGATCTATGTGAATCTGATCTACTTCCATGGAACCGATGTATCCAGTGTAATAGAGGGGCCTGTCATGCTTGTTATGTTTCAACAGCATGTCCTCTTGAGTGAAAGTTATGTTAGGGACCACTTCCATCACGCTATGGCATTGAGGACATGCCACAGGCTCTTTGTCGGGAAATTTTAGCTGAGTCAAGCATACATCCGCCTACATTAACGCTTCACTCAAGGCTTGACGAGTGTCTTTGGATAGCCTTAGGAGCTCGAAAATGAACAATCTGGCTGGTGTATTAGCCAACTGGGCCAGGATGTCGAAGTTATATGGTTTCTCCAAACCTTTGTTTTGAATATTCTTCAAAGGTTTATCAAAACGCACTTCTTTTTGCTTGCCCTTGTCCGCCGAAGTTGGTCTAGAAGGACCTGCCTCTGGTATGACAGGTTCAGGCTCTGGAAGTTTGGTAGCTGAAGTGTCTGCCGTTAGTTCTTCCTGATTTCCTCCATAGTCCTTGAGGTAGGCTTTTCTTGAACGGGTTCCGGTAGCCAAAGCCTCTTCTTCTGATATTGGGGATATTGCAACCATATGGCATGGTTTACGCCTTGAGTTCTTTTTAGACTTAGCCTTAGCAGCTTGAGTCTCTTCCTCAATCTCTGATACCAGATCAGGATGAACCCACATAATCTCACCATGCTGGGTAGTTAGGGGTACCAGGTCCTGATTTTGACCCCTGGCCGGAGGAAGATTAACAATGTTCATCATCGTCCGAGAAATAGGTACAATACCATCCGGGACTTCTTGAGGGGGCATATTGCCGAATTGGAGAGAGATCATGTTAGCGGTGACCGTCTTCTTGCTATTACGCAGAGTGATGGCCTTGGCGTCGATAACATCCTGGATTTTCATCTTTAATACATAACACGCCTTTGTGGGATGATGTATGTACCTATGGAAAATACAGTACTTAGGGTTATTGGTACTGCCGACTTTATTAGGCCGCTTTACCTCAGGGAGGGTGAGCTTACCGCTTTTGACTAGACAATCCAATATGCTCGGAATATCGTCATCGTTAAAAGAATATTCTTCTTTAGGCCTGGAAGTCCCAGGATTCGTCTGCGTAATCCCTGGAGTATGTTGCTTGGACGTATTGATTGCCAGAGCTTCTTTTCCTTTGGAACCACGAGGATGGTCGCTATTGGAGGATGACCTCTTCCCTCTATCAGAGGTAGAGATCATAATTCCATTGACATGCGCCTTCCGACTATTTTCTTCAGCGGCTACCGCTGAGATGATAAACGAGGGCCAATCATGGAACTGATATGGTCCTGTGAACACCGAGATCAGTGGAAGAAGGTTCTTTCTGTAAATGTCCACCAAGGCTGAATCTGGAACTCCGGGAGGCATCTGCAAAGTGGCCTGACGAAAACATTCGATAAAAGTACGAACGTTCTCTTTCTTCTTCTGCTTTACTTCGATGAGCGAGGACATAGACATGTCCATCCCTTCTTCGTAGAATCGAGCGAAGAACAGAGTCTTAAAATCTTCAAAGGAAGAAATGCAGTTGTCCGCAAGACTACGGTACCACTGATAGGCCACTCCAGACAGACAGCCTTTAAACACTCGAGTGAGAAGGGCGTCATTCCCTTGCAACAACAACGTCATCATGCTAAAGTAGTTCATGTACTGGCTCGGTGACGTCTTTCCCTCAAAAAAAACTATAGCCTGTGGTTTGTATTTAGGTGAGAAAGGGATCTCGTCCCAGATAGCTGGGTATGGCTGGTTGATACCCAAGTTCTTGAGCTGATCCTTATGCTTCAAGGCATCAAATTGGGCTTTCAATTCTCGCACTACCTGCATCGGATCTTCAGCTGGTAAAGGGACCGCAGAGTGGTGAGAGATCGGTTGTATTGTAACTCCAACAGGAGGCAATATATTCTCCGAGTTAGGAAGTTGAGGAGCCGCTGACTCTTGATTTAGAACAGGCTCCTGGTTTACATTGGATGGTGGTAGGTCCACCCCCACTCGTATTTGAGTTGGAGGAACCGATGTTTGAGCTATTACAGCTGCATGTTGAGTCACCATCATCTGGTGCATATTCTCCATCATAGAATGCATCTCTTTAAATTATGCTTCCAATACGGCGATGCGTTGGTCAGTACTTCCTGATGGGGAAGCCTCTTCGTGTTCATCTCCAATGGCATAGACTCTCATTTCTCTGGATGCTATTGAAGGATTAGTATAGATCTCTGTAGAGATTGAGTCTATACTTTCAGCATCTGATTCAGGAAGTTGGCGACCCCCAGTATCAGAATCAGAAGAATATGAAACCGGTTGTCGTGACCTCGAACGGGTGTTTCGAAACACACCAGCTTCAATATTCTCAAGGAGTCTGTCGAATCTCCTTTGGCTTGGAGTTCTAGAGGGATGACGTCTTGAATTTGACCTTCCTCTAGGGATGTGTGAAGCCATGTTCACTGATGCGAATGTCGGCTCTTCTTTCTGTAAAGACAAAGAGTAGTTCAACCGGTCGAAAACTGACCGTTTTGCCTTAGAATAGCAGTAGTTAACTACAACTTTGTGACTATTACAACAATGCTCCCTAGGGGGTATAATAGACATGTTAGAAGATCCCATGTCTTTACGCTTCTGGATCAGGAAATTACGCAAGTCAGGAGGATTAACAGGAGAAGAAGAAGAAGAAGAAGAAGAAGAAGAAGAAGGCTTATTCTGCCTTTTTACATCAGTGGGAGTGCGGATATGTTGAATCATAACTCTCTCCCTGCCATAAGAATACAGCAGTTCAGCCATGTGAGTAGCGTACGATCCGTCATCCGTCTAAGGAACGTATGTTCCTGTGAACCGGGTCTTCTTTACGCCGAGAGGCTTATCCTGGCGTAATCTGGAGCTTTGCACAGGTTGGCGTAAAACTGAGAAAGTCCTCAATCGGCCGTCAGCATTCCGCGTAATCTGAATGGTGGGCAAATTCTTCTCTTGATGGCGTAAAAGTCGAGAGGTTGGAAGGTTTGCCATTTGTTTTCCCTTGCAGTGATTGCAAGGACCATCTTTCTCATGGTAGAGGGGAGATGTATTTTTATGCACGGGGCACGTTTGGAATTTCTGAATTGGCGCTGAGGCATTGTCAGAAATTCTGTCTGCCACGTCACAGACGGGAGACCGAATTTTACGCGCGGGGCACGGTGTAGACTTCTGGATTGGCACTGAGGCACTGCCAGAAGCTTTGTCTGCCACGTCACAGACGGGAGACAAAATTTTACGTGCATGGCGCGTAGTAGACTTCTGGATTGGCACTAAGGTACTGCCAGAAGCTTGTCTGCCACGTCACAGACGGGAGAGAAAATTTTATGTGCAGTGTGTGGAGTAGACTTCTGTATTGGCACTAAGGCACTGCCAGAAGCTTTGTCTGCCACGTCACATACGGGAGACAAAATTTTACGCACGGGGCGCACAGGTTGCGATGTCACAACCTTGTTGATCGGAGAGAGAGAGAGTTCGCAGGAATGGTAGAGGATGTCCGGGGCATCCATACTTTACGCAACTTCCTGTTGTCCTGGACAGAGAGGGAATGAGAGCTACCCCCTGCTCGAAGCATATCTTCGTAAGCCGATTGGTCGAATTCGACGACCATAGTCTTCTTCGTTGATCCTACGGATACAGCATTGTGTTGAGCAATGACTTTCTCGTCAGATGAGAAAGTAGTCCCCAGCAGAGTCGCCATCTTGTGTTTGATAATAAACAAAAAAAATTGAAACTAGGTTTATACGAAACCCTTTCTTTGTTTACAAACAAGAAAAAAAGTACAATTAATCCTATACGAGGATGTTAAGTACAAAAATTTAATTCTGGAAAAATATTGCTATAGGAGTCTGATCTGCGGTCGATCACTTTGTCCCTTGGACCACACGATGACGAAGAAGTATTGTAGAAGACGAAAAAGAAACTTCAAAGACTGTAGGAGGGATTGAACTCTCGTTGCCAAAACACTCTCTGGATATACTCTCTTTTCTTGAAAAATTCTCGACCTTCGACCTTTTCTTCGACCCTTGACCTCCGTGGCCGGAGGTCTCTATTTATAGAGTTCAGCTACAGTCGGCGTAGAAATCGAACAGTGGAGAGAGCTGCACCTTTTATGTGGCGGTTATAATAACTGATACCCACGTATGAATGATCTCCTGAATCGGCGTGTGACGCGTGTCCCATTATGAGGTAATGTGTATAATCGCTCGTCGAAGATCACGACATGCAAGCCACGTAGATAACTGCCCTTTGCGTAGAGATGTTTGGCATAAAATCCAAATAACTGTCTCGTTGGCGTAAAAGCCAAATAGCTGTTCAGATGGCGTAAAAAGCCGAGTAGGCGTAGAAGCCGAAGAGTTGTCAAGTTGGCGTAGAAGCCAAATTGATGTCATGTTGGCGTAGAAGCCAAGTATCTGTCATATTGGTGTAGAAGCTAAGTAGCTGTCATGTTGGCGTAAAAGCCAAGTAGTTGTCATGTTGGCGTAGAAGCCAAATTCTGCGTAAAGCTTGATGTTGCATGGATAGGTAACCAGCGTAAAGATAGCCAGTTATCCTTCTTTGTCTGAGGTTTTGAGTGTGTTCTGGGCCAGACGCACCTTTGCAAATATAATTTGAGTTGGCGTATTTCGAGGAGATAGCATACGGCGTACTCCTATAGCTGAAAAATAGTCAGGTCGGCGTATTTCGAGGAGATAGCATTCGGCGTACTCCTATAGCTAAAAATAGCCTGGTTGGCGTAATGCGCGGGGATGGTGATGTGGACGTATTAGCCCTAATTATAGCTCACCCAGTCAAAAAATAGAACCAAATCTCATGCATTAAATACAGAGATCTGCCCCCATCTCGCACATTAATTGCAGAGACGTGCCTCGAGTTCTGTACGAAGAACCGCTTTTGACGTGGCGGTTGATTTCATCTCATCCTGAGCGTAACGCTCACGTCTGCCTGTGTAGAATAGGCAGCGTATTCCTTGAATGCGTAAACGATGTCTTATATCAAGGGTTATGTCACTAGACGACAGTCTGGAGTTCTGTGCAGAGTCATCATTACAGTCGTCCTCTCGATCGCTGTGCAGTACTCTTTGTCAGGAGTCAGGTTCACTGCTTCAACTGACAGGTTCATTCGAGGAATACGAAGAGTTCCTCGTATAAGTTTCCGCTGCATTAAAAGCAGATAGGTTTTACGTCGAAGTGGCGATGTAGCAACCTTTCTACGCCGAAGCAGTTTGGAAGGACTGCTTGACGCGGGTTATTCTGGAGCTATGTTTTACACTGAACAGCGTTGAAGCTCTGTTGTACGCCAATGGCTCTGAAGTCATGTTTTATGCCACCTAGTGCTGGAGCTCTGTTTTACGCGAGCTTCCTGCATGTTGAGGGTTTTACGCGTATGATTCTCCAGCGTATTTTTTATGCTTCTACACCCGTCAGTATTGTATCGGATCGTGACTCCAGGTTCACGTCACATTTTTGGCAGAGTATATAGGAGAGTCTAGGAACTCATCTCAAGTTTAGCACTGCATATCATCCACAGACTGATAGCCAGTCAGAGTGTACGATACAGATACTAGAGGATATGTTAAGAGCGTACATGATCGACTTTGGAGGATCTTGGGAACACTTGGTGGAATTCTCCTACAATAATAGCTACCAGGCTAGCATACAGATGGCATCTTATGAGGCACTGTACGGCAGGAAGTATAGGTCACCGGTATGTTGGAGTGACGTGGGAGAGCGTCAGATACTTGGTCCAGAGTTGGTGACGCAGACAGTGGAGAAAGTCAAGCAGATTCAGAGTCACTTGCGTGCAGCACAGGACAGACAGAAGCATTAGGCAGATGCGCACCGCAGACCTTTGGAGTTCAAGGAAGGTGACCATGTATTTTTGAAGATATCGCCTACTCGTGGTACCATCAGATTCGGAGGCAAAGGCAAGTTGAGTCCAAGGTACATCGGACCTTTTGACATCTTGGAACGAGTTGGCAAAGTGGCTTACCGTCTTGTATTGCCTCCATCATTAGAAGGAGTGCATAACGTATTTCACGTATCGCAGTTGAAGAGGTACATGGCAGACCCTAGCCACGTGCTTGATCATTCGAAGATTACAGTCGGGCCCAGTTTATCTTACATAGAGAAGCCAGTGGAGATACTCGATCACAGTGAGAAGACTTTGAGAGGTCAGACTATTCGACTGGTCAGAGTTGCATGGAAGCATCATTCGTCAGGCGAGTCTACCTGGGAGTGCGAGGATTCCATTCGACAGTGTTTTCCGTATTTATTAGAGGACCAAGCTACGAATTTATGTACCGCATTTGATTACCAGTTTGCTTTTAAATTCTCGTAGCTATTATCGTGCTTTACTTTTAATTTCGGGGACAAAAATTTTCTAAGTTGGGAAGGATGTAAACCCCCTCATTTATTTTTATAGATAGATGGATTATAGGTTAGAAAATTTTGGTTTAACATCAGGTATTTGAGGTTTAGATTTAAGGTTGCAGATGTCTGATTCTTTAATTAAACCCTTGGTGCACCCTACCATTGTTGCAATATTCGGAGCCCAATATTAGCCCATAATTTCTAATAAATTGTTGCATTCTTGACTTGACACACCAACTTAGGCACTGGACTTTTCCGTCACTCAAAATCATATTATCTTGTGCCCTAATTTAATTGAACAACTTTCCGTATCCAAAATCCATTATTTAATCTCGTATCGCGCACCTGTGTCATTGTCATAAATTTTTGAGACACCAACTCAACCCGTTGAGCCGGACCAATTAAAGGGTCCAAGACTGACACCAAGCCTACACCGTTCATGACCTTTCTGTCACTCCCAATTGAGACTCCATGTGCCCCATTTAATTTAAGAGTACATCACATTTTTATTCTAATTAAATTGGGGATACCAACTTTGACTAATCCTATTTTTAATCCCAACTTAACCCAATGCCCCATGAATTAAGTCCATACAAAACACACAACACCCCCTCACCCTACAAAATACCAAACACCAATTCTTCCACAAATATTTTCTATCATTTTATGTGTTTGTGCAAATACCCAAAATTAAGGAGCTTATTTGTAAATGTTGCATTAGGTGTCATCCCCTTATTGGTTCAAACTAATGAAGAAGCCACCCCTCTCCCCCTTGACCAGTCCAACCTCACCCCTTCCTCTCCATTGTGTGAACACAATTCCTTCATGATGAATCCTAGCCATCCATTTGAATTTGGAGCTCATACTCACCACACAATCATCACACAACTCCCTATAAAATGTCTTCTCACTTCATATCTCCCCAAGCAGGCCCTAATCCCCAAAACCTTGGGAAATCCCCCACCTTCTCTCTCCTCCCTCCTTCTCCCAACCGTAGGCTACTCCTTTCTTCTTCTTCCTTTCTTCTTCACTTCTCCTTCTTCTTCATTAAACCGAACTGAACCGGCCGGCCCCTACTCAGGCAACCACCCCCCGATCGGCCTCGACCACCTCCGCCGAGCCACCTCGGCCGACTGCCACCCAATCCATCCTGCCTTCACCGCGGAACCACCCGCTGCACCCCACGCCGATCCACTTCCAGTCGTCCCCACCACAACCACCATCCCCTCCAATCATATTCATACCACTACCCCTACCACCAGCACCACCACTCCCCCTTGCACCACCCCACGACCACCATACACCACTAGCACCACCGCCACGACTTTGGCCCGCAGCACCACTACCATTCCCTCCGGTCGACTTTACCATCAACCTCACCACCATCAACACCCCCACGACCTCCCCCTCCGGCGTGTCGCAACCGGCCAGCATCACCACCACATCGCCAAGGTGAACTCTCCCCCTCCTTGTAGTGTAATATTGATTTGGTTAGTCTAATATTGTGAATTTGTTATATATAACTTACTTAGTTTAGGGTTCATGTATGCTATATTGAGTTTAGGGTATTTGAATGCATTGAGATTTTAGGGTTTATTTATTTATTATATGCAATTGATGGTTGTAAATGATATATGATATTTAGGACTTTATGTTATTTATTGATGATGAGCAGTTTAAATGGTAGTGGAATGATGATGCGATATTAAAAACGTTGAATATTATTGAGGTGCAGATTTAATTATCGTAGAATGATGTTGTGATATTAAGCATTGATTATTATCAAGGAGCAGGTTAAATAAATATAAAATGGGGTGTGATATCATTAGGTTGTTCATTGGTTGAGGGTTTGAGTACTACTGACGAATTCGTTTGAGGAATATAAAAATGTATCTGTGAGCTATGTATCTGGGAGAGAGTGTCTGAATAAATGAAATAACATTTATGAGGTTTAATAAATAAATTATTAACTTACTCGAGGATAATTAATTTGTTTGAGGATGATATGCATAAACGTACATGATAACGTCTGTGAAGACCAGGGTAAAATCTGAGGAATGAACATACTTGAACTACTGAAAATACCACGACAAATATAGTGGGATTGAGGATTTGTTTGGTAATATTATATATGTGATTGATCGTAACAGGCATGACATACCTTTAGTCAACCATGGTCAACCCTCTAGCTTAGTGTCTTGTGACTTGTAACTGAGTTTGAGCATATGATTAGACGTGTGTCACATCTTATTTCAGTCTCGTGATAGTTATTGATTGAGCTTGTGTCTCGTCTCTAGATACTACGGGACCTGCGGACTTGGACGTTGTACCGGATCCCCATCTTCAGCATTTGGGCCCAGACAAGTGTACCTTGCCACCCTGTATTTCAGTTATCACTTATTTATTGTTTTAATATATGTATTGTGCGTATGTTTAATTAGAATCGTTACTTCCCGTCCGGGTCATAACCGGGTGCAGACATCCATCGATAATGTTTGGTAATGAATGCTAGATGTTCGTAACACCTCGACGTACGTACCTATGTATATCGTAACCCTAGGATACATTCATATACTGTTATCATGCCAGATTTCCTGTATCCTGATATTGACATCATGACTGGAGACTGGGACGACCTTAGGGTCGCGTTTGCTGATAGTTACTTCTGTGTGAAGAGACTACTAGATAGAGGTTCAGGATCAGCGCACAATCGTTGACCGCTTGGGAAGGGAAAGACGGTTACTAGACATTTGGGCCCCTTTGCACGCGCTTATATATGTATATATACTATTTTTGTAGTGATCATGTATATAGAGTAGTTGTATCACCCGTGTGACTCTTTGCCCGGAGCTGCGGTACGTCCCGTGTATTTCCGTGTCCGGAGCTGCAGTTTTATTTTGGATAGCCCACACGTCGAACATTGTCTTTAAACTGTGTCTCACTTAGTTGGTTATGCTAGATTACACCTTCGTTGCACTTGCTTCTTTCTGTTATACTTGGCATGCTGTATTTTTGTACCTTATTACGTCCCTCTGAGGACCTGGTCCCCTGCCAGTTTTGCATCTTAGACGTTTACAGAGCATTTGGAGTTGCTGAAGGAGTTGCTTGTCTTGCAGGCATTGGTACCAGGTACTCATATCACTTCTACCCAGTGTTATGGTTATTTTATTTATATTGTATTCATCTGCTATTGTAGCCTAGTTTTTATAGACTCATATTTCTCCTCGAGTCTATTCGAGTGGGTATGTTATTGGGCGGCCGACTTTAGCACATGCAGCTCTTTCTTGTATATTTATGTTCATTGTGGATTGAGACATAGATGTTTATATTGACTGATTTATTTAGATAGTGACCATTTTTATTACAGCTTATACGTATTCGATTCTGACATGATTCTGGTCGAATGCGTAGCTGGCATGTTGCGTATTCCTGGTCCTATGTATTTTGGGACTGGGGTGTGACAGGCTCCTTATCAAGAGCCAGTACTAGCAGTACAGCCATTATCCCAGCACCCCATGTTGACACAAGCTCAGATGTTTCAGTAGGGACAACGTCAGATTGGTCAATAGAGGCCACGACGATAGTGCCACCCTCATGACAGAGTTGCAGTAGCACCGAGACCTGATCAACCAGAGTTTGGCATGCTGGAACAGATATTGGCTGAAGGCGGTCCAGTTGAGGGTATGTTGTGAGCTTCTTCAGTTGTATTCTTGGGTTCCATATTCGGCGAGTGGAGATGGGTTTTTTGTCTCGCTCTTCCACCTCTGTAACTCGTGATACATGATGGATACCATATGTCCCGACTACGAACGTACTTCCTGGACAAATTCATGTCTTGGGTTGAGTCATTGGTACCGACTCATCTTGACACTTGACCCTTGTTCATTTTGTGAGTCAGCATGGGACGAGTTCCTATTTTAGCATGACTTAGGGGGCATATTCTTTCGTATGCCTTCATGCCCTTGCTCTTTTATTTGTGATGTGATGCTGCTTTTCTTTGCTATATGTTGCTTGGATTGCTTACATGTATGCATAGATTGCTTGTATCTAGATGTGCTTGTCCTGATGTTTCTAGTTGCCTTGGTCCTAAAATTCTGATGACGTAATTTTTCTAAGGTAAGTAGAGATGTCACTTCCCTATCCCGTATACTCGAAATATACTCAAGTTGGCGCACTTTTGCTTGTGTTTTCATTTTTGGTTCACTTTGAGTATACTTTAAGCGCACGGTTGAATGGATCTTGGCGCACATTGACTAATATTGATTGTGTAGTGGTGGTAGGTAGGGTGTGTAGTTTGGATTTGGTGGAGAAATTCGACGGTTCACCATCCACCCCTTGCCTATATATTATTGTCTTCCCCCCCCCCCTCTCTCTCTCTCTCTCTCTCTCTCTCTCTCTCTTCTATTATTGTATTCTTGTTCTCTTTCCATCTTTTCTTCACAGGCAAGTACATCTTGCTTGGAATGAAGAAACATGGATCATGCATGGATTTATTTATTTCTCTATTAGTTCTTTGATTTTATTAGCTTATTTTGTTGGGACTGAGTTCCTCTTGATCTTTAGTGCTTGTTGTTTTAGATTTTCATGACTAGGATCTTGTAGATCTTAGTTCTTGATTTATGGATCTTCTTGATATTTTGAGGGAATGATCTCCCAAACTTAGTATTTTGGAAAACTACTTGGCTCATAGTGATGGGCATCATATATTATGTAGCTTTGCTTCTTGGCATTTATGATTTTGGAGCACTATTATAGTCTCAAACTTGAGCTCTGAGTGCATCAATGGTGGGTCGGTTAGAGAAGAAGAACAGTAACAATAAGTACACAGGAGGATTTGCATCACAGGCACATGTTGAGTGTGACCCGCAGTCAATGGGCGCATGTTGAGTGCGACCCACATTCCATACTCGTGCGTACTTTAAGAGTACTGTCAATTTCTTGCAAAAGTATGTCCAGGGGATGAATTTTTGGAAAAATTCTTCTTGGTACACTTTTGGAAGACTTCAGCCATTGGCGCACAATTGATATACTAATGAATGAACCAAGCAAAAGTGCGTCAGTCTACCTTTCGGCGTACTTTTGACCAACTTCCTATTGATTGATGCACTTTTAACCAGATTAACAGATCGGTGCACAATTGACACATTGTGCATTAACTATCAAAAATGCGCCGCTCCTAGGTAACCCTTGGCGCACTTTCTGGACGCTCAACGGTTGGCGCACTTTTAATAGATTAATGACCCGGCGCACTTGTTATCTCTTGGTGCACTATTGCTCGGTTCAGCCTCGATAAGCGAGCTCTGACTTTAGCGTGCCTTAATTTTCGAGTCCTCGACTGTCGTGCCAACGACTATCGCGCCAGCCTTGCAAGTTTTATTTTTGTCTTTTAGTTCTTGTTGTCTTTTAGCTCGCGCACTTTGCTGAATGCGCCACTCCCTGTTGCTGGCATACTTCAACAAAATGCGCCAAGTGGGACGTGACAGATTTGTGCCCACTAACTCCGATATTTTTGCTTCATTATGGTAGTAGGCTGCTATGTAGCTTTCCTATATATAAATTTTGTGTTCTATAGATCAGGATACTTGGAATACACACAAGTGAGACCTAGAGAGAACACAAGTAGTGAGGAACCTTAGCAGCAACTACCAAAGTGTGCGGTCCGACCAAGGAGTTCAAGGAATCCAAGTTTCATCCATTCAAGAGTGACAGGAGCGTTCCAGAAATTATGTAATCTGAATTTGTTGGTTCCCGGAAACAATTTGACGAATATGGTCGAATTTTGCTTTGAGCAACGGTGGTCATAATCATCCTAGCGAGATTTATTTTCTGTGTTATTTCTCCTACTTCATCGTGTTCTTTATTGTACTTTCTGTTGTAGCAACTGCGATGCTAGAGTTTTGTACAAACTTTCTTTCAGAGTCCGTTTGTATTCTGATTACGTAAGACCATTGAAAACAATAATCAGTTGTGATTTCGATTTTCACGCTCATCTGAACGAACTCTTTAGCGTCGGCGCTAACAAACTCTTGAGCTGCTCGATATATGACTTCTTCATGCAATTCATACATTAGCAATTTACTGTATCTTTCTAATCCTTAGGAATATCATTGGCCCATCCCAGAAAACCATCTTGTACTTGATTAATTTCATCGTGCAAGAGCACCAGGAGAAACAAATTGTACCAGATCTAGTAAGTAGTAAATGATGGAGGAATTTACTCGTCTAGAGAGTATGTACAACCCAAAAATTGATGTCATGTTGGTTCAGGGTTGGGTTGGATACATATTTATACGTATTCTACGACAGACCTACAATATACTATGATATGCCAAAATTTATATCATTGCTTTATTGACATCATATCTAAGTATCTTACTAGTGTATCTTCATATTTCAATTTTGCCAGCTCGTATTCGTGCAAGTACAACATACGTATAATATGCCTATAAGCACAATCACAATTTACCCAAATTACTCGCCAGTTGTATTATTCTAACTAACAATACTAGAGAGCCAAAATTGGAGAGACATACCCCATAAAACATTGACAATGCCATAAGATCTACAACAAAACTAGACCGTGATCTTAAACACAATAAACAGATTCTCAGCAGGAGAGCTAAATAATTTGTAACATAGAAAAAAAAAACATATAGCAGCATCATTATCATCATCACATCACCAAACTGTGAGCTGCCCCCACGAGCCCCGATCCTGCCGGGTTCCGCTGCCGCAACAGCACCCTCAGCTGAGCCCTCTGGCACTCCAGATTGGACCCCAAGCTCCCTCTCCCCTCCCTCGAATTCGAGCTCGGCGAGGAGCCGCTGCTGCCGCCGCCAACCCGAACCCGAACCGCCTTCGGAAATTCTAGCCCCTTGATCCCTCTCTTGATATGCGGGTTCTCCACTTCCTTCTTATGCAAACCCTCAGCATCAGTAGTAGTACTCTTCATTGTCTTCGTCTTCTCGACGCCGCTCTCGCCTTTGTTATTGCAAGTGGCCTCGATGATCTTCTCCTCCATCAGAAGCCGCGCTTCCGCGAGCTTCATCTGCACTCTCTCCTCCCTCCACACTTCCGCCATCCTCAGCATTCTCCTCTCCTCCTCCGCCTCCTTCTCCGAGCGCTTCGCGCCCTCCCTCACGCGCGCGATCTCGTCCGCGAGCTTCCCGCAAGCCTCCTCCGCGCGCTCCCTGCGCCGCCTCTCCTCCTCCAGCTCCCGCGCCAGCGTCCGGTTCAGCAGATCCACCTTCCTCCGCATCCGCCGCTCGAACTCCAGCTCGGCCTTCAGCTGCTTGATGTGGGCCATGGCGTTGTCCAGGTCGGAGAGGTCCGGCTCGCGGTCCATGGCGAGGAAGAAGTCGGAGAAGTTGCGGCTGTGGAGGGAGGACCGGGACTTGGAGAGGCACTTGTAGGGGTGGGAGAACTGGGGGTTGTCATAAAGCTTCCATGCTGCTGTTGGCTGCTGTTTTTCTATGGGTGCCATCATTATCGTCTCTTGCTCCACTGGTCCGTAGTAGTATTTTCTAGCTACTGAACTTACTTTTGAAGGTGAAGAATTTCTTTTGCTTTAGAGCTGCTGCTGCTAACTCTTCCACATGGAGAGGAGGCGTGGAACATGGCCCATATCAATCCCAGCACGAGGTGTTGGTGGGGAGAAAGAGCTTCACATGGAGCTACTGTTGCTTAATTGCTTATGCAGCTTCTGATCCCTTTACTTTTCGTTGCATCGAGCCATTGTACCTGTATAATTTGGAACAATTTGCTGAATTTTACGGCAATGAATGAATGGGGGACAGATGAGGATTCATTCAATGAGACTAGGACCTGCTTGAGCAATCTTGATGATGTTGAAGTTGGCAGCGGCTCCACATGTTGGCTGGCAATGATGGTCTCACAAGAGAGGACTAGGCCGCGCAACGATAGATAGGACCTAATCTTCGAGTCTCAACGTGTATAGTTTGTTAATCAGAACTTTGGTACAAATACATCGGGTTTGTTTTAGTTTAGAGTTGGTAAGTAGCAGTTGCGAGTAGACCTAGCGACACGCGACCTAATCCTTGATGCATCTCTTGATGGCTTCTTGATCTTGGGATGATAAATGTGATGTTATGGCAGATGGGAAGACGATGGCAAGAGGCATCCTGTGTGTTTGAGAAAGTCCATGTGGGGCTGGGCATCGTGATGGTAATTGTTTCTGGTTTCTGTGGCCTCATATTTTCCAGTTAAGAGGGGATCTTGCCAAAAACCTAGCTTAGTGCCTAAAAGCTATCAAAGTCAAAGCTTCGGGCTCATGGGGCACCCTAAACTGTGTTTATTGCTTGTGTTTGTTATATAGCTTGACTATGAAATTCGAAGGGTCGAAATGAGAATAAAAGTGTTCAAGTCTTTTGTTAGAGATGGGTCAATCAACCCAAAGTAGATATAAATGTATGAATCATACTATTTGTCCCTTCAAATTATTTTTTCTTATGTGACAGTTAATGTGACAGATAAAATAACAAAGTTAAAAATTAAATTTAATATTAATATTAACATTAATATTAATATTAAAAATTAATAATATTAATATTAACATTAACATTAATATTAATATTAACATAAAACAAATTGGGTAATTAATTTTTCGAGTTAAAATTTGTCATGTCAGCTGCTATGCTAGATGCCATATAATGCTATTTAACAAGTCATGTTAGCTGCCATATAAGGAGGAATGGTTTTGAGGTACGAATAACATTATTCTAAATATATCATCCAAGGTAAAATCATGTCATCTAGGATGATGACTCTTAACACTTAAAAAAAGATTATTTATGGAAAATATGACAGTCGGTTTGTACATTGTCAGGCTAATACAAGCCCGCAAATGATAGAATGGTAAGTTAGATCCTAACTTACCCATCAAATTTTACATTGGTCAAAACATGTCTAAATATGTTAACTTAATTTGTCATACATACAAAGTTTGATAAGTCAAAATGGTTAGCTTCGCCGTACATGCAAGCTAACAACCTAAATAATTAGCTACGCGAGCTTTTAGGCTAGCGTCACCGTGTTTAGCCAAGTAAGATAACTCACCAGCAAGCCAGTTTCATCAAATGCCAACCCCACCATACATGCAACGGTTCCAAGTTTATCCCCCGAGCGGGATCTTCACTATAAGAAAATATGGCTTTTCTGACTTTTTTTCTACCGACGTTTTATGGGAACATCGGTTTAGATATGATACACCGACGTTCTACAATAAACATTAAAAAATACCAACGTTTGCTCTTAAACGTCGAGTATTATCGACATTTTTTTTCTCGAAGTTTATGTTCAAGTCGGCTTAAGTAAGCAAATATCGACCTTCTGCATTCAACGTTGTGTAATATTTATTTCTCGACGATTTTTTCTCGAAGTTTGTCTTAAAAGTCAAAAAATTTACCGACGTTTTATTGAAAATGTTGACTATTGTAAAAGAAAACCATTGTATCATTATTTTGCTTTTCCTCAAATATTTTATATTTCCCTACTAAAACTTTCTAATTCCTAAAGATAAAAAAAACATAGCTCATGCCCTAACACTTCATTTACAAAAGTTTTGCATTTCTCTAGTACTCAGTTTTCATATTTCCCTCTTCTCCCCCCCCCCCCTCCCTCTCTCTCTCTCTCTCTCTCTCTCTCTCTCTCTCTTGAGCTGTCATGTTCCAGTCCCAAATACGTAGTACTAGGATACACAACCATACCAGCTGGTATATTACATGCGTACACTACAATATGAACTCTAGCTCACAAGTGGTATATAATTGTGACAAGTCAAAGGTATAAACTAAATCCCATCTACAATAGTAAAGTAAATAACTAATCAAATGTATCAAAAGGATCAAGTAAGAAATAGTCCAAGAACTAATAATCCGGTGAAAACAAATCCACTATCGAATGACTATATTAAAACTAAATAAAAATGGAGTTCGACCACCAAACTAAATAAAATAGTGAAATGGAAGTATCACTAAAGGATCCATCATCTAGAAGAAATCAAATGAGATTAGAGGAAAAGTCCTCCACAATAGTCAACGAAGAGTCAGGTCCTGGTCCTACTCCCGAGGATAGTCATAATTGTCTACACCTGGGAAGGAACACGGTATTTAGAGGGACGTAACAAGATACATAATAACATACCACAATAATACTGCAGTAAAAAATCATAAGGTCTCCTAACCGTCTATGTGAATGTAGTTAAGGATGATATTTCACGCTGGGGCTCTCCTATCAAAACTAAATGCACGGTGCACTAGTGCTCATTTGAGACACTAGAGGCATCTAGAGGAAAAGTAAATAAATAGTAGCCCCTACGCTAATAGATGTCCTTCCCACCCTATGAAACCATCCAAGTCTTATGCACCACTGGTCCAGACCATAACTGCTACGGTCACTAACACAATCTACTAATTTAAGTCACGTCCTAACTGTCGTACGTCCCGCACGTACCGATGGCCAGTCGAATATGCTAGTACGTGCCCTAAATGGATATCATAACTCGTGTCAAAAAAGTATCATAGCCAGAGGAGATATAAGGATACCTCATAATCATATGGTGGTCTCATAACTCTAGGTCAACATACATAGTAAACAAGAAATAATAGACGACACATATCGTTGTTGTACCAAAGTCTTTCTTGGACGCGCAATTTAATATCATAAATACTAAGAAAATAAGACAAATAATACATGTTAAACAAAAAAAATAGTAATGGAGGCAAGGTTCACTTGCGTAGAAGCAGTTTGGTGGTGAAACAACATCCAGACGACATACTGTAAAGGAAAGATATGGAAGCAAAACAGAGGTCTCTAGATACCGAAATAAATATCACCAGCTTTTTCAAAATTAGTGAAGTCAAAAATCACTACCCATTTGTTCAATTTGGACACATGAGAAAATTAATAATTTTGGATCAAAGCGGTGTCTACAGGTGATCCACTTTGCACCGAAAAGTATGTCAGACGGTGATATAAACTCAACGGTATGTCCAGTTTTGGATTTCGGTGAGCTGATTAAAAATTCGCTCGTCAAGACGAATCATGGGGACCGCAAAATCGGACGAAACTCGGATCACAGAAAAAGTCAAACGTTGAGAGTCCAGTAGCACAAGTTTTGTTACGATTGGATAAGCTTTACCAGAATAAGTTAAATTAGCGACGTCTAAAAATGTCGCTAAATGGCATGAAAACATCGCTAAAAAAATTTAGCGACGTAATTAGCGATGTTTCAATGAAGTCGCGTTTAAGCTAGTCGCTGACAGGAAAAATATCGTAAAACGTCGCTATAGCAATATTTTCTAGTGACGTATTCGTATCGCTAATATTTATCATACTAGCGACGTTTAGCGACGCAACGTAGCTATAGTAACGACGTGTTATGTGTCGCTACACGTCGCTAAAAAAAATTATTTAGCAAAGTTTTGCAACGCATTTAGCGACGTTTTGTTGACCTGACAAATAATGCCATGTCAGCAATTTAGCGACATACAGCGACGTATTTAGCGACTTATTTTGTGACATATTTAGCGACATAATTAGCGACATATTTAGCGACGTATATAAACTTCGCTAATAGTCGCTAAACATCGCTAAATTTTCAGTAAAAAATAAAAAATAGAATATAAAATGGTTTCCAAACCAATTTTTCTGCAGTTTATGAATTCACAATTTATATAAATAGACCCAGAGCAACCCTCAGTTGAATTTTCTGTGTTCGTCGACCCCTTCGATGGAACACTCAACACCAAAAAATTCACATACATTTAATATTAATAATGAAGTAAAATTTGAAGAAAATGAAATATTGTAATTATAAACCGAGTCTGGAGGAAATTTCGTCGTAAAGAATACAATAAATATCCACACAACTAAGTGCAAGAAATAAAGTCTGAAAGCCACAAAAATGTATAATATTCATAAATGACCCAATATCATGGGTCAAAACACAAACAACCAGTGAACTGTCCTAACTAGGACTACTACGGGTCTATAGGGGGATGACCATCGACGCGCATCAGGGATAAAAATAAATCATACTTCTCCCGTAAAATTGACACCGATGTCGATGAAGAAGGCAGTGACGTCGGTGGAGTCGATGTTGATGAAGGCGCACCAGCAGGACGTATCTACTCCAATGCTACTAGTCGATGGTTGTATTAATCTATGGTAGATAATAGCCTCGTACTGCTATGAACCATTGAATCTTGCATCATCGTCAGCCTCTCGTCCATGGACAACTGTGATGCTTGCAGCTCCGTCACGCTGCACTCTGTCGACGCTCTAAGATCAATTGTCATATCCCTGAGCTCCATAATGCTGCGCTCGAGCATATCAAATCATGCTATGAGCATCGCATCGTCCGCCTGCGGCTAGGACAGGAGATGCCCCTCCATCCTTCGCAGTAACTCATCACGGAGAGACATAATCTGACGGTCAATGTAACGCCCCAGTCCCAAAATGCCGAGGGACTAGACACGTGGCAATGGCCAGCAGTACGCACCGATGGACAAACCCAATTTAATGGATCCATTAGGGCATACTTAAGCTGTAAAAATCAAGTCTATGACAACATGGCACAACTAATCTCATCCACACAAGATATAAAATATGATCCACAGAATAAATAAGGAATATAAGTCACCAGCTAGTCTCAACAAAGTGCTTCGGGGATCAACCCGATCAATATCTGATACAATGGTTCAACAGACTAGAAATAAATGACTGAAATAATTAAATAAATACTGAGCATGAACATAGATGCTCAGGAAAAGTCTTTGGCTAACACCTCGTCCTCAGATGGCGGTACAGCTCCTGGATCAGCTCCTGCTGCGGTCCCGTATACCTCGGGATAGATCTCGTCTGCAAATCCTGGGGACATAATCCATATCCAGGTCCTCAGGGGACATAGCAAGGTACAGAAAATATACAAGCCAAAATATAAGCAGTGCAGCAAATAATGAGATAAATAGGGTAAGTATGTAAACATCTGTGTGAAATGCAAGAGAGAACATCTATAGTACTCAGGTTGAAACAACTACAAGCTCTGTGTAGGGGAGCCGGTAGCAGTGGTATCATGAGGTGGTCTAGCTCAGCGGGAGACTGAGTAGCCGGCATAACATAATCAACCTGTAGCCTGTGTGTCTCTCCAGCAATAGATGAAACAATAAGGGAGTACTAAATAACCGGCTAAGTGATATGCAAGATGAGAGCAGCACTAGAACTCAGGCTGAAGCCACTACAAGCTCTGTATCGGGGAGCCGGTAGCAGTAGTAATAATGAGTAATGGGCCAAGCTCGGGCTTCAGAGTCTTGTGCCTCACAATAATAGGGGTTTATATATATGATCAGCCTGTAGTCTGTGTGTCTCTCCCCACCCAATGTAACCACGCATATCATGACCATAACGTCTCATGTCCATGTCAGCGGGGTCATAACTAATGCACAAGTCATAAATGTCTAGGAATATAATATCTCTGTCAAATCCTGTATCCTATACAGAATCACCACGAATATCTTGAGAAGATCCTGTCTCATAAACAGTGTCAAGTGTCCTGGGTCATGGTGTACTTGGTAAGACAAGTACGAGAAGATAAAGTGTCACGAGTATCCATCTCTAGATGACAATACACAACACCGCGTATGATGTTGGCACCCGACTGATAATCGAACGCTAAGTATGTCACACGGTCCTAGGTTAAGCATGCACAGCAATATAATGAAGCAAGGAAAATATATAACAATACTGCAGAGTTTGGCAAGGTACACTTGCCTGATGTTTGAATATCAACAGTCGTCCTGGTATTAGTGAATTTTGTAGGTACTACTCCAAAAGCTGTAATAAATATCACCAACCATCTCAGAAGATATCAAATAGCTAGAAACGTCTGTCCTTACGTCCAATTTGGACACAAGGGTAAAAAGGACATTTCCAGGCCAAAGCGGGTTCCATATGTGGGCCACTTTGCACCAAAAAGTGTGTCAGGGTCAAAGGTCTCCAAATTTATCAAACTCAGTGTCTACAAGTTAGGAACGATGATACGAACCCAACGGAACTTCCAGAATTGGATTCCGATGAGCCGATCACAAAATCGGCCGTCAAGTGGGGCTTGTGGGGCCCACGATACGCGATTTTGTCAACGTTCTCAGAATCGGACCAAACTTGGGTCACAGGACCAGCGTATTGCTATGAGTCCGATGGCACAAGTTTCGTCTCGATCCGACATGTGTACACAAAGTTACAGCGTGTTCCAGAATGGACGGATACGGGGCGTTTTCGACGAATACGCGTTGATTCCGGTGTGCACGCACATCCGAATCGACTTCTGCAAAATTCCATACGACCGTATCGACGTCGTGCACGTTTCGATAAAGACCGCGTGCGACCAAGTCGTCCCGTTTGGCGGGGCGCACTCAGTTCCGGGGTGAAACAGGGCATTGTTTTTCCTGTTTTTGGATCGCAGTGTGCGATCACCACAGGACGCGATGCATCGAGCGGGTTGCACGGGCACCGAGAGGGTTATACAGTCTACACGTAGCAACTGACGAAATCAAAAACGGAGTTACGAGGTGCGAGAAAACGGTACCTGAACAGGGCTCCGTGAACGCTGATTTCCACGTGTCCGAGGGTACTGTTTGTGTCCTGGTTGAACTCTTGTGTCCTCGCGTCCTGTGTCCGGTGTCTGCTGTGGAGTCCTGCTGCTCGCGTCCAGGTCGAGGGCTCCGTGTCCGCTGCTAGGGCTGCGTCGACCGACGGAGAGGAACTCGCGGCGGCCGCAGCGAGGATCGAGGCCGCGTGCTGTGGTTGAGCGGCTGCTCGGCGTCTAGGGCGGAGATGGGCCGAGGGTTGAGGGAAGTCGAGGTCGTGCTGGACTCAGCGGTGGGTCGATGGGGTCTCACGGCTGTGCGGGAATCGAGCGACGGGTCGATGACGGCGTGTCGTCGTGAGGCGGGGGCTTGGAGTCGACGGTGGGGCTGGGGTTCGAAGGAGTCGGGGACGAGTGGCGGCGCTCGTGTGGAGGGGGAAAGGGTCGTTGTAGGCAGCCTGGCGGTAGCGGCGTGGTGGAGGGCCGAGGTGAGGTCGCTGGCGATAGGGGAGCGACGGAGATCAGGGTACGGCGGCGGATAGATGGAGAAGGGAGCAGCACGGATGTCGAGGCAGCCCTTTATAAGCTGCTACAGGAACTCCGGCGGTTGCTAGGGTTTCCATCGGTTTTTTGGGTCCGAGTCGGGTTTGGCTCGGATCCGACCCGACCCGACCTACTATGCTGGGTTCGGTTCAGGCAGGGTTGGTTCAGGTTTTGGGTTTGGGTTCGGTTTAACACCCAAGAAGTTTTAAGGCTTTAAACGCGTCTCCGGAGTCCAATAAATTTACCGAAAAATACCACATGTCCGGTTTTCCATTTTACACCATAAAATATTATTTCCATAATATTTTAATACCAATAAACTGCATTTAAAAATTCTTAACCTTTAATTACCTTGCTTCTTTTCCAAAAACTACCGAAAAATCCGGGAATATTATATTAAAATTTATTCTGAAAATCAGGGTGTTTATAATCTTCCCTCCTTAAAAGGATTGTGTCCTCGCAATCAAAGAATAAGCTACTAAAGAAAGAGTTATGGAAATACAAGGTTGCTTAGTTTACAACTGCCTCCTCAAACAAGTGGGGGTAACGCTGGCGCATACTATCTTCTCGTTCCCAAGTCGATTCGCCAGGAGAATGATGTTTCCAAGCTACACGAACCAGTCTGATTGTCTATCCCCGCAATGTCTTCTCACTGACGTCGAGAATGCCAACTGGTTGTTCTTCATATCTCAAGCTTGGGCCTACTGCGATCTCTGAATGATCGACTACGTGACTTGGGTCGGTCACGTACCTTCGCAGCTGTGAGACGTGGAATACGTCATGCACTCCCTCTAAAGATGGAGGTAATGCAAGATGATAGGCCACCTCACCAACGCGCTCTAGAATATCAAATGGCCCAATATACCTTGGGCTCAACTTGCCTCTGCTCCCGAATCTGATAGTACCACGAGTGGGCAAAATCCTTAAGAACACGTGCTCTCCTTCTTTAAACTCTAGGGGACGTCTGTGCGTATCTGCCCAATGCTTCTGTCTGTCCTGAGCTGCTCGAAGATGATTCTGAATCTGTTTCACCTTCTCCACTGTCTGCGTTACCAATTCTGGACCCAGTATTTGACGTTCACCAACGTCACTCCAACATATAGGCGATCTGCACTTCCTTCCGTATAATGCCTCGAATGGTGCCATCTGGATGCTGGCCTGATAACTGTTGTTGTAGGAGAACTCCACCAAGTGCAAATGATCTTTCCAAGATCCTCCAAAGTCTAGCATACATGATCGCAACATGTCCTCCAAGATCTGAATGGTGCGCTCCGATTGGCCATCTGTCTGTGGGTGGTAAGCCGTGCTGAACTTGAGTCTGGTGCCCAGACTCTCTTGCATGCTTCTCCAGAAATGAGAGGTAAATATCGAATCTCGATCCGATATAATACTAACAGGCACTCCATGTAATTTGACAATTTGTCGTATATACATGTCGGCTAGTAACTCTGTGGACTGTCCAACTCTAAATGGCAAGAAGCGTGCCAATTTAGTGAGTCGATCCACTATAACCCATACTGCATCTTTTCCGCTGGGGCTCCTCGGAAATCCTGTGACAAAATCTATCGTGATATGCTCCCACTTCTATTCTGGTATAGGAAGTGGCTGTAGCATACCTGCAGTCCTCTGATGCTCGTCCTTTACTTGTTGGCAGACTAAGCATTTGGCCACAAATCTTGCAATCTCCCTTTTTATTCCATGCCACCAGTAATACTGTCTCAAGTCTCGGTACATCTTTGTTCCTCCTGGATGAACAGAGTACATGGAGCTATGTACTTCAGTCATTAACTCCTGTCTCAATTCTCTATTTGGAACGTACAAGCGATTTCCAAACCTCAATGTCCCGTCTTCGTGTATGCGAAGTCCTGTCTGTATGCCTGCTTTTGTCCTCTCTTTGAGTCTTCTAAATCTAGCATCGGTGGGCAATGCATCTTTAATCTTCTCCACGAGTGATGACTTAATTTCAAGATTAGCCATCAAGCCATTCTGTCCTGGTAAGACAACCTCTATCTGAAGCTCCTGTAGATCTCTCAATAACTCAGGCTGCATCGTCAAGAAACAAGTCGTAGGCT
This sequence comes from Iris macrosiphon, assembly GCA_036927795.1. NCBI lineage: Eukaryota > Viridiplantae > Streptophyta > Magnoliopsida > Asparagales > Iridaceae > Iris > Iris macrosiphon. Next base: position 53,725,771 of record JAYESA010000007.1, read on the forward strand.
TCCTGCTCAGTGCGTCTGCTACAACATTCGCCTTTCCCGGATGATACTGCAGATCTATGTCAAAATCTACCATCAATTCAAGCCAACGTCTCTACCTCATATTAAGCTCCTTCTGAGTATATACATACTTCAGACTCTTGTGATTTATAAAGATATCTACCTTCTCACCATAAAGGTAGTGCCTCCAAATCTTCAATGCAAATATAACTACTGCTAACTCCAGATCGTGTATTGGGTAGTTCTTCTCGTGAACCTTCAACTGTCTCGATGCATAAGCAATGACTTTGCCATGTTGCATCAAAACACATCCTAGTCCGTTCTCTGATGCATCACTGTAAACAATAAAACCTCCTGACCCCGAAGGAAGAGTCAAGACAGGTGCTGTTGTTAATCTTCTCTTCAATTCTTCAAAAGCCTTCTGGCAGTCTTCTGTCCATATAAACTCCTGGTCTTTATGTGTCAGCTTCGTCATCGGTTCTGCAATCCTCGAGAAATTTTCTACAAACCTTCGGTAATATCCCACGAGTCCAAGAAAACTTCTCACCTCTGCAACTGATGTGGGTGTAGGCCAGGTCTCTATTGCCGCAACTTTCTCTGGATCCACTGAAAGTCCTTCTCCTGAGATGATATGTCCCAAGAAAGGTACTTTGTCCATACAGAACTCACACTTACTGAGTTTGGCGTATAACCTCTCCTGTCTCAAGGTCTCTAACACGATTCTGAGATGATCCTCATGCTCTTCGTGGCTCTTGGAATATATGAGGATGTCGTCAATGAACACAACCACAAATTTATCCAAGAACTGATGGAAGACTTTGTTCATCAAACTCATGAACACTGCTGGCGCGTTGGTTAAACCAAACGGCATTCAAGAACTCATAATGTCCATACTTGGTCCTGAAAGCTGTCTTCGGGATGTCTTCCTTTCTTACTTTGATCTGATGATAGACGGATCGAAGGTCAATCTTTGAGAATACCCTTTCACCACTCAATTGATCAAATAGATCATCGATGCGTGGCAAGGAATACCTGTTCTTGATGGCCACAGCATTTAGTGCCCGGTAGTCAATGCATAACCGTACTGTTCCATCCATCTTTGGCACAAATAATATGGGTGCTCCCCAAGGTGAAACACTGGGCCGAATGAAACCCTTCTCCAGAAGATCGTCAACCTGTTCCTTCAACTCCACTAACTCCTTAGGTGCTAGCCGATATACTGATGAAGTAATAGGCTCGCTCCTGGAGTTAAGTCTATTGTGAATTCTATTTCCCGATCAGGCGGTAAACCTGGAAGATCATCAGGAAATACATCCACAAACTCAGATACGACTCTTGGGTAACCTGTCTCCCCTTCTACAGATAGTACCCTAAGAGTAGACTGAACTCCTTGCTCTACTGCTCCTCGAAGAAACTCAAATTCTGGATGTCCAGGCGGTCTAAATATAACCCGCCCAAGTCGGCAATCAAGAGTCGCATGGTACTGACTTAACCAGTCCATACCAAGTACGACATCATAATCCGGCATGGAAAAGATTAAAAATTGAGCTCGCATTTCTCTTCCACAAACCACTACAGAACATGATCTACAGACATCACTAACCGGAATAATTCTACCTCCCGTAAGAATTCTCTTCATCTTCGGAAGGGGTGCGGTAGCTACTCTATGGGTGGCTATAAAGCTAGCTGCTATAAATGAATGCGATGCTCCAGAATCAAATAATGCTACAGCTGGTAATTAAGCTACTAAAATAGTACCTGCGATAACTTCGCCTGCCGTAGCCTCCTCCTCAACAGCTAATGTGAATGCCTGGCCTCGTCCCTGAGCTTGGCCTCTCTGCTGCTGAGCCTGCTGAAATAGAGCTGCCTGTGGTGCCAGGGGTGGTCTCTGCTGATTCCCTTCTGGGGCTGGTGGCCTGACGCCTCCAACTCCTGTCTGCTGTGCTCCTACGGCTGGATAAGCTGGTCGTGGAGCAGGTAAAGCTAATCTCGGTGCTCCCTCTCTGTGCTCGGTGCAGTCTCTGGTCTGATGCTGGTTGGACCCGCAAGCCAGGCAGAGTCCCAACTTACGTCTGCATTCTCTCTCAATGTGACATATCTTGCCGCAGTGGTACAAGTAGGGAGAGATATGGCCCTGTGTGCTGTCCTCTCTGGCATACTCCTCTGGGTCCGTTTTGCTGAATCCCCATGTGCTGTCCTGGATGGTGCTGAGTTGATAGGCCTCTTCAGGTTCGACTCCCTTCTAGTGACGCGCTCCATGCGTCGTGCGGCTGCGAGAACGTCGGTATAAGATGTAGGCGCGACCGATCCAATCAATCTTTGGAGCTCGAACTTCAGTCCGTCAAAGAACTTCTCAGCTTTCTCTTCCTCTGTTGAGATCAATGTTGGAGCAAAGCGACTTAGGCGAATAAATTTCGCGTTGTATTCTTCCACTGTCATACTGCCTTGGATGAGGCGGTTGAACTTGTCTCTGAGCTCTGACCGTGCAACTGCTGGAATATATATTTCTTTGAAGAGTCTGGAGAACTCTTTCCAAGTGACTCGGTCCTGTCCGAGCCTCCTCTCTTCTGCTAACCACCAGTAATGTGCATTTTCAGTTAACTGCATTCTGACTGCAGTCATCCACTTCTCTCTCGGAAGTTCAGCGGCTTCCAACTGATGCTGTATGTTTGTGAGCCATTCATGAACTTCCGTTGGCCCCTCTTTGCCAGAAAATGTACGAGGCTTGAGATGACGGAAATCGGTGATAGATCCCGTCGCTGTTCGCCTCGTTGGTGGATTTGCCTGCTCCAATGTGGATACCAGGCTGGTCCTCAGATACTCTGTCTCCTGGCGATGGGCCTCTTGCTGGATCTGCTGCTGGGCCTGCATCATGGCATACATCATCTGGAATATCTGTTGCCCGTCCATGGCTTGCCCTGGCGGGAAAATTGGCATCTGGAAAGTGAATTGTGGTGGAGGTGGGATGTCATCTCTCCGGAACCTTGGATTAGGCTGACAGGTTTGATTGCTCTGCGATGCTTGTCCTCCATTCCCAAGGGTCACTCCGTCTATATAAGTAACCACAGCGTCGTGTGGCGTATCCAATGGAATCTCGTCTCTGTTCCTGGGATCTATTTCTCTCTGCAACCAAACGATAAACTGTAAGAACGCACAGAGGAATCAATACAGGATTCAAATCAAGTAACAATTTTGAGTTCGATATAGAGTTCAACAATGGGTTAAATAATGGATGAGATCCTAGAACTTATCCTATTCTTAGGGCAGGCTGGTTCGGTCCCTAAGTTAAAACCGAACGATTTAGTCATAGATTGACCTGCATGGGCCACCACAAAAACCATGTCACGCCCCAGTCCCAAAATGCCGAGGGACTAGACACGTGGCAATGGCCAGCAGTACGCACCGATGGACAAACCCAATTTAATGGATCCATCAGGGCATACTTAAGCTATAAAAATCAAGTCTACGACAACATGGCACAACTAATCTCATCCACACAAGATATAAAATATGATCCACAGAATAAATAAGGAATATAAATTACCTGCTAGTCTCAACAAAGTGCTTCGGGGATCAACCCGATAAATATCTGATACAATGGTTCAACAGACCAGAAATAAATGACTGAAATAATTAAATAAATACTGAGCATGAACATAGATGCTCAGGAAAAGTCTTCGGCTAACACCTCATCCTCAGATGGCGGTACAGCTCCTGGATCAGCTCCTGCTGCGGTCCCGTATACCTCGGGATAGATCTCGTCTGTAAATCCTGGGGACATAATCCATATCCAGGTCCTCAGGGGACATAGCAAGGTACAGAAAATATACAAGCCAAAATATAAGCAGTGCAGCAAATAACGAGATAAATAGGGTAAGTATGTAAACATCTGTGTGAAATGCAAGAGAGAACATCTATAGTACTCAGGTTGAAACAACTACAAGCTCTGTGTAGGGGAGCCGGTAGCAGTGATATCATGAGGTGGTCTAGCTCAGCGGGAGACTGAGTAGCCGGCATAACATAATCAACCTGTAGCCTGTGTGTCTCTTCAGCAATAGATGGAACAATAAGGGAGTACTAAATAACCGGCTAAGTGATATGCAAGATGAGAGCAGCACTAGAACTCAGGCTGAAGCCACTACAAGCTCTGTGTCGGGGAGCCAGTAGCAGCAGTAAAAATGAGTAATGGGCCAAGCTCGGGCTTCAGAGTCTTGTGCCTCACAATAATAGGGGTTTATATATATGATCATCCTGTAGTCTGTGTGTCTCTCCCCACCCAATGTAACCACGCATATCATGACCATAATGTCTCATGTCCATGTCAGCGGGGTCATAACTAATGCACAAGTCATAAATGTCTAGGAATATAATATCTCTGTCAAATCCTGTATCCTATACAGAATCACCACGAATATCTCGGGAAGATCCTGTCTCATGAACAGTGTCAAGTGTCCTGGGTCATAGTGTACTTGGTAAGACAAGTACGAGAAGATAAAGTGTCACGAGTATCCATCTCTAGATGACAATACACAACACCGCGTACGATATTGGCACCCGACTGATAATCGGACGCTAAGTACGTCATACGGTCCTAGGTTAAGCATGCACAGCAATATAATGAAGCAAGAAAAATATATAACAATACTGCAGAGTTTGGCAAGGTACACTTGCCTGATGTTTGAATATCAACAGTCGTCCTGGTATCAGTGAATCCTATAGGTACTACTCCAAAAGCTGTAATAAATATCACCAACCGTCTCAGAAGATATCAAATAGCTAGAAATGCCTGTCCTTACGTCCAATTTGGACACAAGGGCAAAAAGGACATTTCCGGGCCAAAGCGGATTCCATATGTGGGCCACTTTGCACCAAAAAACGTGTCAGGGTCAAAGGTCTCCAAATTCATCAAACTCAGTATCTACAAGTCAGGAACGATGATATGAACCCAACGGAACTTCCAGAATTGGATTCCGATGAGCCGATCACAAAATCGGCCGTCAAGTGGGGCCTGTGGGGCTTACGATACGCGATTTTGTCAACGTTCTCAGAATCGGACCAAACTTGGGTCACAGGACCAGCGTATTGCTACGAGTCCGATGGCGCAAGTTTTGTCTCGATCCGACGTGTGTACACAAAGTCACAGCGTGTTCCAGAATGGACGGATACGGGGCGTTGTCGGCGGATACGCGTTGATTCTTGTGTGCACGCACATCCGAATCGACTTCTGCAAAATCTCACACGACCGTATCGACGTCGCACACATTTCGGTAAAGACCGCGTGCGACCAAGTCGTCCTGTTTGGCGGGGCGCACTCAGTCCCGAGGTGAAACAGGGCGTTGTTTTTCCTGTTTTTGGATCGCGGTGTGCGATCACCACAGGACGCGATGCACCGAGCGGGTTATACGGACACCGAGAGGGTTATACAGTCTACGCGTAGCAACTGACAGAATCGAAAATGGAGTTACGAGGTGCGAGAAAACGGTACCTGAACTGGGCTCCGTGAACGCTGATATCCACGTGTCCGAGGGTACTGTTTGTGTCCTGGTTGAACTCTTGTGTCCTCGCGTCCTGTGACCGGTGTCTGCTGTGGAGTCCTGCTGCTCGCGTCCAGGTCGAGGGCTCTGTGTCCGCTGCTAGGGCTGCGTCGACCGACGGAGAGGAACTCGCGGCGGCCGCAGCGAGGATCGAGGCCGCGTGCTGTGGTCGAGCGGCTGCTCGGCATCTAGGGCGAAGATGGGCCGAGGGTTGAGGAAAGTCGGGGTCGTGCTGGACTCGGAGGCGGGTCGATGGGGTCTCACGGCTGTGCGGGAATCGAGCGACGGGTCGATGACGGCGTGTCATCGTGAGGCGGGGGCTTGGAGTCGACGGTGGGGCTGGGGTTCGGAGGAGTCGGGGACGAGTGGCAGCGCTCGCGCGGAGGAGGAAAGGGTTGTCATGGGCAGCCTAGCGGCAGCGGCGTGGTGGAGGGCCGAGGTGAGGTCGCTGGCGATAGGGGAGCGGCGGAGATCAGGGTACGGCGGCGGATAGATGGAGAAGGGAGCAGCACGGATGTCGAGGCAGCCCTTTATAAGCTGCTACAGGAACTCCGGCGGCTGCTAGGGTTTCCATCGGGTTTTCGGGTCCGGGTCGGGTTTGGCTCAGATCCGACCCGACCCACTATGCTGGGTTCGGTTCAGGCAGGGTTGGTTCAGGTTTTGGGTTTGGGTTCGGTTTAACACCCAAGAAGTTTTAAGGCTTTAAACGCGTCTCCGGAGTCCAATAAATTCACTGAAAAATACCACATATCCGGTTTTCCATTTTATACCATAAAATATTATTTCCACAATATTTTAATACCAATAAAATGCATTTAAAAATCCTTAACCTTTAATTACCTTGGTTCTTTTCCAGAAACTATCGAAAAATCCGGGAATATTATATTAAAATTTATTCTGAAAATCAGGGTGTTTACAGTCAACGATCTCCTGGACTCGGGCCGGCCCCTGCAAGGCCTGTGGGGAATGCGCACTTATGGTGGAGGTCCTAGAAGACTGCGTCGCAACAAGGATGCCATAGGATCATGTACCGTAGTACGTACCCATATGGAGACCACCAGCGGCGGTCACCCACAGCTCGTCCGCCGACGGAGCTGGAGAGAGCTGCGAGGAAGTACTAGCCTCTCCTGCTGTAGGTGCACTAGCAGTCGCCCGCTCATGCGGCCTAAGATACTCGGCCCAAAAAAGTATGGATACTCGATAATTGCTAATGTCTAAGGTACCTATTACTAACTACATGGATATTTATTTGCATATTTCCTAAGTTATATTAAAATTAACACAAAGTAAAGTAATACTTACATAGGTCTGCGAGGCCCTCTCATTAATGAGATCTCTTCCCTTTCGATGGGTGGCCAGGAAGACGGTCACCATGTTGGCATCCTCACCCCTCTGTACCTGTTAAAAATATATTATTTAGTACTAAAGTTAAATATTTTATCCTACTACCATTTTATCGTACTTGTATTAAAATAATATATCTGAAATAAAAAATATACCAAACGACAAAAATATTCCATTATCGGAATTGAGCCACCACACGACTTTGTTGCCTTCTTCCTAGCCGCCTTGGCCCCTCAGACTTTTCTTTGTACCTTGGATCATCGAATCTAGCCCTCATCATAGTCTACTGCTCAGGCGTGATCCAACCTTGGATCGATTTTCCTTCGCGATCACGAGTCTTCTGGTCATCCAGAGCATCACGGATCAGCTTGGCGGCAACGGCAGGAAATATCTGCTCGATCAACTCGGCCCGGTATGGTGGATAGAAATACGTTTGCTACAAGAAGTAATTTAGTAAGTTATATAATATACATAAATTAGATGATTGATATTAAAACCAAATATACTTTTACCTTGAAGTCGCAAACCAGAACGCATTCCTCTCATCTGAGCATCAGAGTAGTTGATCCAAGGGCTACCATAGTTGTACCTCAGAAAGTGGCCCAAGCGTCTTTGTACCGACGAGGGATGATATTTATACAAAGATAATTATTTTATCGAAAAAGTGAATATATGATGAATAAAGAAATGCACGATATATATGATGATAAACCAACTAATTGACTTACTTTGTACCGTCGGCCCAAATCTTCGTCCTCGTCTCGTCCGGAGGTGCGCATGGAGGATTTCGCTGATGCTGGGACGACGTCGGCTCAACCTCTGCCATATGCTCATATGTCTCCATAGTTCCGTCAATAAGAGGAACGCTGGACGAGGGAGTAGTCTCAGGCCTGGAACTACTCGTCCCAGGAGTGTTGCCACATAACATCATCACAGTCGGAGATGTGACTGGCCGATATACTGAGTACTTGGCGACGAGGATCCAAAACCAATAGTAGGCATTACCGTAGGAGCACTCCGTCTACCTCGGGACCTGTCGAACTCTCCGTGCTATCCTGTCATACCTGATAACAACATATGATGATAGAAAAAAATAAACAGATATATAGTACATTATACACTCAAAATGTTATGCATATCTCACAGTATTAATAGAATTCCACAGTAAATAACTAGTAGTGTCCCAAGCCTAAATTGATAGTACATTTATAATACATGTTACAAGTCCAAATGGATTTATTTTATTTTCAATCATCTTCAGAAAATGTTACGCCCCAGTCCCAAAATACCGAGGGACTAGCCACGTGTCAATGGCCAGCAGAACACACCAATGGCAAACCCAATTTAATGGACCCATTAGAGTGTACTTAAGCTGTAAAATAACAGTAATGGTCTACGATATAAGTCACAGTCTAATTCTAATCTCATCCATAGAAGGTAATCACAGATCAAATATCAGAATAATCAAAATAAAATATAATCTAACAACAAGTCTCAACAAAATATCTCGGGGAACAACTCGATAATGAGTTTGCTATAATAATCCCAGAGACAGGAAATAGAGAAACTAGAAACAGAAATAACTGAGTATATAAGGAAAATACTCAGGAGAAATCCTCTGGTATCACCTCGTCCTCTGATATCGGTACTGTTCCTGCTTCTGCTTCTGCTCATGTCCCGTATATCTCCGGATAGATCTCCTCAGCTATACCTGGGGACATAATCCTGATTCCAGGTCCTCAGGGGACATAGCAAGGTACAAGAATAACTCAAGCCAAAATAAATGCAGTGCAATAATAAATAAAATAATAACAATAGGGTAAACTATGTAACCAGCTATATGATATGCAAGTGAGAGCATCACTAGTACTCAGGCTGAGACTACTACAAGCTCTTTATCGGGGAGCCGGTAGCAGTAATATCACTAGTAGAGTGCCTAGCTCTGATGTAGAGTCTACGACCTCACAATAATAAATATATATATATATAATCAGCCTATAGCCTGTGTATCTTTTCCCACCCAATATAATCACACGTCTCATGTCCACGATGTCTCATGTCCATAACAGGCAAGATCATAGCTAATACAGTGAGTCCTAATGATAGATATGCATATGTAATATCTATGTCACAAATCTTATAGCATATACAAAATCACCATGAATAACTCAGAATATTCTGTCACATGAATAGTGTCAGGTGTCCTATGGTATGACGTACTTGATATTGCAAATACGAAAATGTATAGGGTCGTGATATCAACTCTCTATGTGAGGTTACGTGACTCCACTTACGGCATCGACACCCGAATATTATTCGGATGCTAAGCAATGTCATACGGTCTTAAGTTAACAGATATAACTCAGAAATAGATCAAGAGAATATTATAAAGCAATTGCTGCAAGTATGGCAAGGTACACTTGCTTGGGGTTTGAACTCCAACAGTTGCTCCGGTAACAGCAAAATCTTCAGGAACGCCTACGGATGCTGAAAAAAATATTACCATCATTCTCAGAAGATATGAAATAGCTAGGATTGCCTATCCATAAGTCCAATTTGGACACAGGGACAGAAATGATAGTTTTTGGTCAAAGCGGAATCTACATGTGGCCAACTTCGCACCAAAAAATGTGCCAAAGACAAAGTTCTCCAAATTTATCAAACTTTATGTCTACAAGTCCAGAACAATGATACGAACCCAACGGAATGTCCAGAACTAGATTCCGATGAGCCGATCATAAAATCGTCCGTCAAGCAGAGCCGTAGGACCCACGATACGAGATTTTGTCAACGTTCTCAGAATCGAAAGAAACTTGGGTCACAGGACCAGCGTATCGCTACGAGTCCGATGGCACAAGTTTCGTTTTGAAACGATGAGCACACACAAAGTTACAACGAGTTTTAGAACAGGCCCGATATGGGATATTTTTGACGGATACGCGTTGATTCCGGTGTGCACGCACATCCAAATCAACTTCCGCGAAGTCCCACACGTCCGCATTTACGATGCGCACCTTTTGGTGAACTTCGCACACGACTAAGTTACCTCATTTAGCGAAACGCACCCAGTTTTTGGGAAATTTTGGGTTTTAAATAACCAAGTTTTTGGTCGATTTCACCCACGAATAAATCACAACATGCAATAAAATAAAATAAAATAATTATAAGGTTTAAATCTCGGTTATGTTGCCTAATTAACTGTTTAAACAGAATCTAAAATTATTAAACAGGTTGGGAGAAATACGGCCATGAACTTGTGAGTTCGGGACGGTTTCTGAATTTCAGAAATTGGTGTTATTTTTCCTGTTTTTGCGTCGCGGTTTGCGACCGACACATGACGCGATACCCCGAACGAATTACACGGGGTTCGAGAAGGTCACGAGATTTATAAATAGGATTCGATAGAAAAGAATTTGGATCAACTCACAGGGAGATACGAGAGCTAGAAGAGGGGTACCTTACAGTTGTTCGTGAACTGGGAGGTTCACGGCGAGGCACGGCGGCGGCGGTTGCTGAGGCTATGGTTGCTGGGGGCCGTGGGTGTCATCGCCGGCGGTCGGGGAGGGGTCGTACGAAATCGGGGTCGGTCGGCGTGTCGCCGAAGTCGGGGCAGCGAAGCGGTGGAGGTGGGTGTGAGGGTGGTGGCGGTGGATGAAGGGGGAGATGGCGGTGGCTGTGGGGTTTAAGTAGGGGTAGGGGAGGCCGAGCGGGGGGGAGGTCGTGGGCGCAGTCGGGGCGGGGGTCGTGGGGCCGTGGGCCGCGGAGCGGGGGCGTCGCCGAAAGTCGCGGCCGACGGAGCGGATAAAACGGGGTCGTGGGGTGATGGGTTAGGGATTAGGGTTATCGGGTACAGGTCGGTGGGCTAGCGGGCTAGCGGGTCGGGTCTGGATCCGACCCGCTAGGGCGGTTGGGTTCGGTCCGGTTGAGTGGGGTCCGGTTCGGTCCGGTTCAAGCTGGTTTAGTCTGGGTTAATTAAAACAAGGGTTTTATGCTAATTTAAAAATAGTTTTTGAACCCAATAAATTCCAAAAAATTTACACAACATCCAATAATTAATTATACACCCAAAAATATAATTTTTATAATATTTTAATACTTAATTTAATGCATAAAAATATTAATCCATGAAGGACATTTTTATTACTTAATTAAAAATCAAAGAAAAATCCAGAAATTTATTTTTATAAAAAAAATAGGTTGTTATAGTCTACCCACCTTAAAAGAATTACATTCTTGTAATTAAAAAAATAAAACATAATCGGTCAGAAGAGACGACGTGGTTGCAAAATATGTTTGTTGAAGCACGACACAGAGAATAAGAAATCATGCACAAGAAAAAAAATGAGAGAAAGGGTTAAGCAGAACGCATAGGGAAGGAAAAATATTTTCCTAAGCAATGAGAGATATGTAACTCAAGAGTAAAGGAGTCTGATTATAGCAAGGATCAACTATAGCTTATGAAAACTTGGGTATCAAGTACTAACAAATTCAAGATACTAGGTTTGAGGCTAAAGAAATGAATTAACAGGCACGTGCTATGGCATTACTAGGAATAGATAGCTATGAATAACTTAAATCTTACGCGCATTCGCTACTCCTAGAGTATGTGCGTCCTCCTTTGTCATCGCAAAAGCTTGTCCGCATCCTTGGGGTTGTGCCCTCTGCTGTTGCTGGGCCTGCTGGAAGAGTCTTGCTTGGGGTGCCAAGGGTGGCCTCGGCTGATATCCTCCTGGTGCTGATAAGGCTTCTCGGTTAATCATCGGTGTTTCTCCTCGATGCTTCGTGCAATCTCTGGCTAAATGTTGGCTGGATCCGCAAATCAAGCACATTCCCAACTTGCGTCTGCACTCCCTCTCAATATGGCCTACCTTGCCATAGTAGTGACAAGTAGGAAGGAATAAGGCTCTTGGTGCTGCTCTCTGTGGTGGATTTATCTGGGGTCGCTTTGCAGACTCCTCGTGTAATGCTCTGATTGATGTTGGTAAAAATGGCCGTTTCAGATTGGACTCTCTTCTGGTGACGCGCTCCATGCGACGGGCTGCAGCAAGAACATCCGAGTATGAAGTAGGTATAACGGATCCGATCAATCTCTGTAGCACAAAGTTTAGTCCATCGAAGAACTTCTCAGCCTTTTCCTCTTCTGTCGAGATCAGGGTAGGGACGAAGCGACTCAAATGGATGAATTCTGCATTATACTCTTCCACTGTCATATTGTCTTGAGTGAGGCGACTGAACTTGTTCCAAAGTTCCGATCGAGCAATAGATGGAATGTACATCTCCTGAAAGAGTCTAGAGAACTCTTTCCAAGTGACTCGGTCTGGTCCGAGCCGTGTCTCCTCAGTTAACCACCAGTGATGCGCATTGTCCGTCAACTGCATTCTGACGGCAGTCATCCAACGCTCTATAGGAAGCTCAGCTGCTTCCAAATGGTGTTGAGTGTTTGTGAGCCACTCATGAACTTCAGTGGGCTCCTCTTTGCCTGAAAATATACGGGGCTTCAGTTGGCAGAAATCTGTGATAGATCTCGTCGATGGCCGTCGAGCTGGTAGGTTCGCCTGCTCCAGTGCGGTCATTATACTATTTCTCAGATTCTCTGCCTCGTAACGCCGAGCCTTTTGATAAATCTGTTGTTGGGATTGCATCATTGCGTAGATCATTTAAAATATCTGTTGTCCGTCCATAAGCTGCCCTTGTGGAAAAATAAGCATTAGTGGAGTAAACTGCGGTGGTGGTGGAATATCGTCTTGCCAGAATCTTGAGGCATGCTATTTTGCTTGACTGCTTTGTTGTGCTGATTGACCTCCAACCACTAGTGTTACTTCATCTTCGTAGGTGACCACAACATCTTGTGGTGTTCCTATAGGAGTCTCGTCTCTTGCTGGTGGATCCATTGCTCTACATCCAAAATAAATTATGAGAGGTGCACAGGGAAATCAAGGCAGGATGCAAGTCAAGAATTTATTTTAAAGTCGAGATAGAGATCAAGAACGAATCAATCAAGTGGATGAGATCCTATAACTTATCCTATCTTAATCACAGGCTTGCTCGGTCACTTAGTTGAAATCAAAACAATTTAGTCGTAGACCATAGTGCTCAGACCTGCATGGGCCACCATAAAAACCATGTTATGTCCCAGTCCCAAAATACCAAGGGACTAGCCACGTGGCAATGGCCAGCAGCACACACCAATGGATAAATCCAATTTAATAGACCCGTTAAAGTGTACTTAAGCTGTAAAACAACAGTAAAGGTCTACGATACAAGTCACAGTCTAATTCTAATCTCATCCACATAAGGTAATCACAGATCAAATGTCAGAATAATTAAAATAAAATATAATCTAACAACAAGTCTCAATAAAATATCTCGGGGAACAACCCGATAATGAGTTTGGTACAATAATCCCAGAGACAGGAAATAGAGAAACTAAAAACAGAAATAACTGAGTATATAAGGCAAATACTCAGAAGAAATCCTTTGGCATCACCTCGTCCTCTGGTATCGGTACTGTTCTTGTTTCTGCTTCTGCTCCTATCTCGTATATCTCAGGATAGATCTCCTCAGCTATACCTGGGGACATAATCCGGATTCCAGGTCCTCAGGAGAAATAGCAAGGTACAAGAATAACTCAAGCCAAAATAAATACAGTGCAATAATAAATGAAATAATAAAAATAGGGTAAACTATGTAACCAGCTATGTGATATGCAAGTGAGAGCATCACTAGTACTCAGGCTGAGACCACTACAAGCTCTGTGTCGGGGAGCCGATAGCAGTAATATCACTAGTAGAGTGCCTAGCCCTGATGTAGGGTCTACGGCCTCACAATAATAAATATATATATAATTAGCATGTAGCCTGTGTGTCTTTCCCTACCCAATATAATCACACATCTCATGTCCACGATGTCTCATGTCCATAACACGCAAGATCATAGCTAATGCAGTGAGTCCTAATGATAGCTATGCATATGTAATATCTATGTCACAAATCCTTTAGCCTATACAGAATCACCATGAATAACTTAGAAGATTCTGTCACATGAATAGTATCAGGTGTTCTATGGTATGACGTACTTGATAATGCAAGCACAAAAATGTATAGGGTCGTGATATCAACTCTCTATGTGACGTTACACGACTCCGCTTACGGCATAGACACCCGAATATTATTCGAACGCTAAGCAATGTCACACGGTCCTAGGTTAACAGATATAACTAAAAAATAGATCAAGAGAATATTATAAAGCAATTGCTGCAAGTATGGCAAGGTACACTTGCCTGGGGTTTGAACTCCAACAGTTGCTCCGGTAACAGCAAAATCTTCAGGAACGTCTCCGGATGCTGAAACAAACATTACCATCATTCTCAGAAGATATGAAATAGCTAGGATTGCCTACCCATAAGTCCAATTTGGACACAGGGACAGCAATGACAGTTTCTGGTCAAAGCGAGGTCCACATATGGCCCACTTCGCACCGAAAAATGTGTCAGAGACAAAGTTCTCCAAATTTATCTAATTTTGTTTCTACAAGTCCAGAACGATAATACGAACCCAACGGAATGTCCAAAACTAAATTCCGATGAGCCGATCACAAAATCGTCCGTCAAGTGGAGCCGTGGGACCCACGATACAGAATTTTGTCAATGTTCTCAGAATCGAACCAATCAGGGGGTCACAGGACCATCATATCGCTACGAGTCCAATGGCACAAGTTTTATTTTAAAACGACGAACACGCACAAAGTTACAATAAGTTTCAGAACAGGCCCGATACGGAATATTTTCGACAGATACGCGTTGATTTCGGTATGCACGCACATCCAAATCAACTTTTGCGAAGTCCCACACGTCCGCATTGATGATGCACACCTTTCGGTGAACTTCGCACATGATTAAGTTACCTCATTTAGCGGAACGCACCCAGTTTTTGGGGAAATTTAGGTTTTAAATAACCAAATTTTTGGTCAATTTTACCCGCAAATAAATTACAACATACAATGAAATAAAATAAACTAATTACAGGGTTTAAATCTCGATTATGTTGTCTAATTAACTGTTTAAACATAATCTAAAATTATTAAATAGGTTGGGAGAAATACGGCCATGAACTTGTGAGTTCGAGACGGTTTCTGAATTTCAGAAATTGGTATTATTTTTTCTGTTTTTTGTATCGCGGTTTGCGACCGACACATAATGCGATACCCCGAACGAATTGCACGGAGTTCGAGAGGGTCACGAGGTCTACGCATAGGATTCGACAGAACAGAATTTGGATCAACACACAGGGAGATACGAGAGCTAGAAGAGGGGTACCTTACTACTGTTCGTGAACTGGGAGGTTCGCGGCGAGGCACCATGACGGGGCACGGCGGCAGCGGTTGCTGAGGCTGCGGTTGCTGGGGGTAGTGGGGGTCATCGCCGGCGGTCGTGGAGGGGTCGTATAGAGTCGGGGTCGGTCGGCGTGTCGTCGGAGTCGGGGCGGCGAAGCGGTGGCGGTGGGTGTAAGGGTGGTGGCGGTGGATGAAAGGGGAGATGGCGGTAGCTGTGGGGTTTAAGTAGGGGTAGGGGAGGCCGAGCGGGGGGGAGATCATGGAGGTCATAGGCGGAGTCAGGGCGGGGGTCGTGGGCCGTGGAGCAGGGGCATCGCCGGAAGTCGCGGCCGACGGAGCGGGTAAAACGGGGTCGTGGGGTGATGAGTTAGGGATTAGGGTTATCGGGTATGGGTCGACGGGCTAGCGGGTCGGGTCTGGATCCGACCCGCTAGGGCGGTTGGGTTCGGTTCGGTTGAGTGGGGTCCGGTTCGGTCCGATTCAAGCTGGTTTAGTCTGGGTTAATTAAAACAAGGGTTTTAAGCTAATTTAAAAATAGTTTTTGAGCCCAATAAATTCCAAAAAAATTACACAACATCCAATAATTAATTATACACCCAAAAATATAATTTTTATAATATTTTAATTCTTAATTTAATACATAAAAATATTAATCCATGAAGGAAATTTTTATTACTTAATTAAAAATCATAAAAAATCCAGAAATTCATTTTTATAAAAAAAAATAGGTTATTACAGAAAATTTATCTTATTCGCTTTCCTCGTCCTCCTCTTCGTCTTCCTCCTCATATTCACTATCACCTACTTCGTCTTCGGATAATTCTACCTCTTCTACATTATTAGTCGTGTAATAAGTAACTTCCGTTGAGTCCATATCTACAATATTTATTACAAAAGGTAGCTCGTCCTCCTGATAAGTTATTTCGTCAATATCAAAGGTATTTCTAGCTTTAGTCTTGCATACTGTCCACCAATCAAATCTCGCTGTCCCCCATCTAGGATAAGTTATAAAGTACACGAGCTGAGCTTGACTTGATAGGACAAATAGTTCGTAGCCTTGATATCTACGCTTGTAGTTTATATCCACAAGACCATGTTTGTCAATTTTCCAACCTTGATCTTGAATCGGATTGAACCATTCACACTTGAATATCACTATCTTAGCAAGTTCTGTGCCATAATTATATGTCAACTCCACAATCTCTCGTAAGATGCCAAAGAAATCATTGCCTGGATCGACGTCTTTGTAGTTCAAAGATTTTATACACAAATAACTGTTTTTCGTGGAATCAAGATCCAGGAAGCTATCTCTGATAGGAGCATTTATTGACTTGAACCTAAACTCATTCATACAGTAACTTGGCCATATTTTGATGGCAATAATTGGTCCCTTGGCTAGAGTTCTAATAGATTCAGTCTCGGGTGTTATTAGACGATCGACCTAAATACCAATGTAGCGATAGTAAGTTATTTATTGTGCAAGTGCATACAGAAAAAGTAATTACCGAGATCCTTATATATGCACTCAACCAAGAAGAAAAATGACGTCTCATTTCTTGTTCTACTTCTTCGTCTGTTATGTAGGGTCTAACCGACCTCAGCTCATCATTATATGTGCTAAAAAATAACGAAGCAACCGCTGATTAGTAGCATAATATTAGCTTATACTATTATATTGAGATGCTGTAAACGTGGACGTATTAATTACTTACCCCTCTAGATTCTCCACTTCATCCTCAACGCAATTGAGTAATATATACAACTGAGCAGCCCTTAGCTCGCCGTCATTCAAATATCTCTTCTTCATTTTTTTCGAAGGCTTTCCGGGCGCATTGAATACTTTCAGCCCTTATTTATATAGACATTGCAGTGTCAACTCTGTATCCTGGATACTCATATTGTAGTGTACTAGTGAGTGACAACTCTGTATCCTGGATATCCACACTTGACATTTGTTTAGGCCATGGCTTTCTAATTGAAAAGTCAAGTCATGAATATCCAGCATCAATTTTTTTTGTCCAGGATACAGAGTTGACACTCACTGATATACTCTTGGATATCCACACTTGATATTTACACCGGTAGATATATAGTATCAACCCCATATAGATTATGAAACAAAAAATAAAGAGAGTTTAGGCCCGGTAGATATTATTTATATTGATATTGTAAATATCAAGTGTGGGCCCAAACACAATATCTTGACTAAAATATATACTCAATAGTACACACACACACACACACTCACTGCAACTGTGCACAAGTGTGCACTACATAATACCTCACTTGATATCACCCGACCTCCTCCCCAAGTGCATTACAGTGTAATGCTATGCACCTATCATCCCTTGCTGCAGCAATGAGTTACACTCCCCCTTAGCATACACACATCATACACATGCACACTATGCCATTTTTTTGGGTTGCCTTGTATATCTCTAAACTAGGATACATGATTGTAGGAATTTCTTTAACCACACATAATCAAGTCACTCAGTTTTCCTACTTAATTGTCTAAAACAACAATAATGCTTATAATCATGCATGATTGATAACCAATGTATGCGTGTGTCCATGTTCGATAAAATGCTTACAACCTTATCCTCGATATCGTGTCCTAACCTTTCATATCCATGTGTCCTATAATTTTACCATACGTATCATGAGATAACATGATACAAACATGTGTGTGTGTTCGTGTTCGTGTCCGTGATAGGGTTAGTGTATGCGTGTTAGTGTGTCTGTGTGTCTGAGTTTGGGTTTGTGTTAGTATCCGCGTGTGTGTGTGTGTGTCCGAGTTAGGATTAGGATTTACCTAAGGAATGGGTGACCGGAGAGGAGGGGGTTGACCGAGGAGTGGTGCCCGGAGAGGAGGAGGACTCCGTTGAGGAGGAGGAGCCCGGAGAGAAGGAGCCCAGAAAGGAGGAGGAGGAGGAGGAGGAGGAGCTCGGTGGAGGAGGAGGAGGGGGTGTCCAGGGTCGGAGGGGGGAGCACGGACAGCAGCGAAGGTCAACAGTGGGGCTGTCGACGAGGGGTTGGGTCACGGAGGTGGGGGGAAAGAAGAAAATTTGAGAAATTTTTGAGTGAGAATGGGGGAAGTGAAACCGGATCGCTATATTAAAAAATATTAGCAATATCTCTTAAACACGTCGCTATTAGCGACGTTTATATTGTCGCTAAACGTCGCTAATTTTGAAAATATTAGCGACTACTTAGACGTCGCTAAACGTCGCGAATAAAAAAATTCAACAATTTTTTGCTACGTTTATAAATGTCGCTAATTAAGAAATTAAAATCATCGGTAAAAAAGTCGCTAAACGTCGCTTAATTAAAAACTTTAGCGACGTTAAAAAAAATATATAGCGACTATTCTTTAAAAAAATAAAGTACCATCGCTACTAGTCGCTATTCGTCACAAACAGCGACGTACATCGACGTTTACTTACGACGTCGCTAAATTCTTTAACATTAGCGACGTTTACTTACGACGTCGCTAAAAATGTCGCCATTTCATCATATTTTGGTAGTGGAGCGAGTACAAACTAATTGAGTATTTTACAAAAGTGTCGATACGGAAACTTTCGACGGATACGGGTTGAATTCGTCGTACACATGCAACCAATTCAAATTTTGTCAAAGCCCACATGTCCACGTTTACTGTACGCACCCTTTGATGCAATCAACACGTTACGGGGTAGTCCGGTTTGTTGGGACCAACTCTGTATCGGGGTTTTCAATGTGTATCAAAAGTGATTTTTCATAAATTTCTATATAAGTTTTACTGGAGAATTAATGTGCAATAATTTATAAATAATATATCAGTATGAAGCTCGTTATATTGTCTACAAGTCTGTTCAAGTTAATTCCTAAAATACTAATTATTCTAACAGAAAATATTGCCTCGAGTTGGGGTTTTAGTTAAAAAATTATCATTGCGATTAAAGTGTTTCAGTCAGTTTTTTGAGTTTTGAACCAAGATTTGCACCAATTAAAATATCATATTAATCCCAGAAAACTACAATTTCTTAATGAATGTTAAGTAGGTTGCTCAGAATACTTGATGGATTGAAAAACCATCGAGTATAACGGAAGATACCGGACGATGAATAGGGGTACCTAGCTGCTTTGTGCGATTGAAATGAACGGGGTATTCGGGGTTGATGTGCTCACTTTGGAGACACTCCAGTGTGTGCAGGTAGTTTTTTAGGTGCGGGAGACATCTAAGAATCTCCAGGAACTTAGGGTTTTGAATTTTGGAGGTGTATACGATTGTGGGGAGAAAAAATAGGATTTTGGTTTCAGTTTATATACTTAGGGTTTATCTTATTTCTACTTAGATCTGCTCCCTACTTTAGGTTAGGATTTGGGTTGGGTTAGGTTCTATTCGGAAGAGAATAGGACTTGGTTCGCAGAAAAATTTGTTTCATCAAATTTGGTCAAGGTTTGATTGGATTTTGGGGGCTTAAAGTTGGGTTTCATCTTGTTTTTGGGTTCAGCCGTCCAAATGGGGGGTTCAGCGGGTTCCAGCGGGTGAAGAGGAGAAGTTTATCTTGCGAGATTTTTAAAATCTCGCGAGTTATTCAGTTTTTTCTTTTATATTTTTTTTTTCTTTTCTAGTTTCTTTCTAATTATTAATTATTTCCTATTTCTATATAATTTTTATTATGATTATTTTATCACCTCTTTTTGTCACTTGTTTATTATTATTATTATTATTATTATTATTATTATTATTATTATTATTATTATTATTATTATTATTATCTTCTTAAAGTATAATAACTCTTTAATAAATATATTTATTTCCAAAAATTACTAAAAAATTAGAATAATGTTCCTTTATTTTTCCTACCACTTAATTTATTGAAAATTGTTATTATTATTATTATTATTATTATTATTATTTATTATTTAGAAAATATATTTATAATTTTGAGGGGTTTTACATCCTATCCAACTTATAAAAAATTTATCCTGGAAATTAAAAACTAATACATAATTTTCCAACAATTTACTATTGCCATTGTCACCACATCATATTATTCGAATTATATTTCTTCTCTTTTGTATATTCATTATCTTAGTCTTCATAGACTAGTTTATTTGTATGCCAGCATTAACTAACAACTCTTCCTAAAAGGTCATGATCAACTATTTGACACTCTTCTTCCTTGTCTTTTATACACTGTTATATCATTTCCTAACTTCTTTCGTCCATATTTGTTGTAATGTCCTCTCCTCGATAACCATATGTTATCCTTCGAAATATGTATATAGTTCATATGTAAGCAGTCATCAAAACCATAATAAATTTGGTTCTAAATCCTTAAATGTAAGATGTAATTCTCTACTATGTCACCATGGTAGTCACTAACTCATTACGCTACCCAACTTATAAGAAATCCACTATTAGTCAAAATCGTTATCTTGATCCACAAGTCCTTATATTGTATTCTTGCCCTCAAAATTATTTTCCTTTGCTACACAACTATTCAATAGACTACTAAAATATAACATGATTCCCTTACCACAACTACTACTCGTTCTATTTCTATCAAGCAACTATTCATCTACTATATTGTCATCAAGTCATTACTTACCTATTAATCCTCAATAAAAGTCGTATTGGACAAACCTCTCATAAAAGAATTGTTTCTTAACTTTCTTTATAGTATATTTATTTTAATTCCTCCTTAATCTAAATTGTTTAACTTATATATCGACTATTCTCCCAATCACATCTTATTCCTTGAAATTACACTTATCGTTCATCCACCATTATTCAACATCCCTTAATAACAATTTGACTCTAAATCTTAACTTGTTAGATACAATCATGTATTATGTAGTCTTGCCGTCCAATGTCATTTTACTTTATCATAATCAAGGACTCAACCTTCTTGTTTTAACTGTCAAACTATTCATTAGGTTGTTAGGACCTTTAACTTTAGAATGAAATTTATTTAACTACTTCCCTCGATCAATTTTCCTTCGAACAACCATTCATCCAAAAGTTTCTAGAATTTCTCAACTCGTTTGTCTCGTCACCATGATATTCCCAATCAGTTATTTTCAATAATATTAGGTCATACTTCCTATCATAAACGAATCGTGCCTTAATTATCTCAGTAACCTCTTTATCTTATTTCTTTTTCAGTTACAATAATAAACTACCTCCTTCTTATCTAGTTTAAAAATTCAATGATCATCTAATTAATGCTACTTTTGAAAATTGAACTTATAATTCCTTAAGTATTTATTTCCCGTAGTCATTTAGAATCATTTAGTATTTCTCCAATTTCTTGTGTAGCTTAAGCCTAGGTTACCAATGAATCCTCTTAGCCATAATTAATAATTTAGTCTCGAACATAACTTCCATCATTTTGCTTTAATCCTTCAAATTTGACACATAATCCTTCCAGTCTCAATCCTCTAGGTTACAGATCAACTATTGACCATGCATAACCACTGTTAATATTCTATATTCGTAATATTGATTCTCCCTTTGAATTTCTTAGGTAGTGGTCACCTTATTCCTTAAAATTACTGTATATGTCAACTATTTGATTATTTGTGATCCTATTACAAAAAATTCTTATTAAATTCTCAATAGGGTTAATAGCTTCTTTATGTAAAAAAAAGAAATTATAACTTTGATTTAGATATACAAGGAAAAATGTCACCATAGGACATTATAACTTTCTAAGAAGGTGATCATTGTTAACAATTAATCTTAAAACAATGCTCATATTCTTATACTTAACAGAACAAAAGGAATTAACTTGGCCTACATTTAGAAGGATAAGTTGGCACAATCTGATTTTTTATCATCGCATAAGGTCAACGATTATGGAACAAGATTGCGAGAATCATGAAGGAGAGTAAAGGGCAAATATCAATGAGGGAAGCAAAATAATTGGAAGAAAAATATTCATATATTTTTGGATCCAGAGGATATAGCAAAATTTGAAAGACGGAGGGAAATTAATATTTTTTAGTTATCGCACGAAATATGGAGTATCAAATTAAAGTTTAAGGAAAATTAGGATAATGATAAATAGGTACTTGATAATAACATAATTTCTCAAAATGAGGTTGTATGCTAGTCTCCGAGGTCGAGACATGGTCAAGGAAATAATTCTAATCATTCATAAGGTCCAGATGATTAAAGAGCCAAGACAATAGATATATGAATGAGGGAAGGGATAAGTAAGTCAAGATAAGAAGACATGAGTTGGTCTGATGACTGACTACACTTATGAATACTCAAACAACCATGGGTTCTAGGCGATCTGTCATGCCGAAGGTGGCGTACTCCTGCTCACACTAGGGTGTATGTCACTCCATCCTAGTTTTGTCACGACCCGCACCCGAAAAATCGGGCATGAGTCGTAGGTACGTCCAGCCTACGCCACAGCATCGGCGGTAGAACGCTATCTAGGTCTACTATCTAGATAACAATATCACACAACAATATAAGTACATGTCAAGATCTTAACTCCAAACGGAGGAACAATATGATAAAGATAACACAAGTACTCAATCACGATCTAAGCACGATAAGATAACAAGGAAGTCTAACAACTACAAAGTCTAAATAATAACTACTACTAAAGACATCAACAATAATAATCATAACAACAATATCCCGAATCAAATATAATACAAAGTCTCAAACCAAAGTCGGGGACAAATCCGGTACTAAAAGCTAATAAATACAACTGAGGTCCTAGTGATCCCGGCTACCAACCCGAAAAACACTCCTGAACTAGGGGGTCCCTGTCTGCACCATCGACAGGCTGAGGTCCATAAAATGTCGAACACCAATCTTTCGGATCCTCTAAAAAATATATTCAGTCAGGATG